>VXAA01002975.1:645642-701369 GCA_013399115.1 Anseranas semipalmata | reverse complement strand
GGCCTGGATGCGGCGGCAGCGGCCGGGGGCTGTCCGCCGCGGCGGGCTCGGCGCCGTCAGCCCTGCTGCTGCCCGGCGGGCGCGGGCACAGCCCCGGTTCGCTCCCCGTTGGCCGCCGCAGCCCAACGCAAGAGGCACGCTGTGCCCCGGTGAGCCGGCAGCCTGCCTGCAGTGCCCCGGGGGCGGATGGAGCAACGCGCTTGTAAAGGGTGCCATCGTGTTTATCTGCATCGCAGCCCAAGTCTCGGCGCCCCGGCGGTGTGTGTTTTGATTTACCGGGTTGGGTAGCGTAACGCGTCATTATTCAATCTCTTAGCTCTTACGTGTTTTTGGAGAAATGCACCGTTTGCTTTTTGCTGGTCCTTACCTGTGTTCCATTTCTGTCAGGCTGTGTCTCAATGAAAGTTCAGACCTTTAACTGAACTCCTCAATTCAGCGCTTAAATTGAGGCGCAGCTATCGTGCAGCTTGGGAGTGGTGGTTTTGGCTTTAAAACTGACCAGGGAATGAGGTAACGATCTCCCTGGATAGCGAAAGAGATTGCTTTTCATTGCCATATCCTTCGAGAGCTCAGAACGTAGGCATGGCTTCTGGCACCTCATAACGATGGGGCTGGAAGCTAGCTTTCCCGGTCTTCCTTTTGTGACTGGTTTACTGACTTTGAAGAAGTTAATAATTGATTTGAACTGGTAAAAATAGCTGAAAAAAAAACCCAACAAACCAACTTTTTTCCACCAAAGCAAGGTGGCTTAGCACCGTAGTGTGATCTAGTTCATGGTGCTTATGTAGGAATCTCCAAATGTTTGGTGATCTAACTTTTTATTTGAAAGTTAGACACATGCTACTTTAGTATATGTGCCCAGTTACAGTTATTTTAATACAGTAATGTAATGTTAAATTTTTCAAATGTATTTTTCTATAGGGTCGCTTTTAAAAGCATCTAAATAAGCAATTAAAATATATTGTGTCTTAAACCGGTACAGATGATTGTTGTTTTTCTTATAGCCCTGAACTGGCGTTGAAGTGTGTGTTCAGTTTTGAGTTGCGCTCTCCTCCCTAGTATGCGATCATTCATTAGACATTTAAAATACAAAATTATAACTGTGTTGTGAGGTCTTGAAGAGGGTGGATATAAAAGTGAGGTAATTCTTTTCCCTATTGAGAAGGCACTCCTCGAGGGCAACAAATATCTTTGCATTTTTTTTCCAGATTTTTAAAAAATCATCTGCCAGAACTAACAGAACAATCATGCGGTTTGAAGGGTGGAGGAGATGTGGGACTAGGCTGACCTCTCTGCTGTCCCAACTTCTGTGACAAGTGATAGAACTAAGGGATGTTTATCCAGGGGTGGGGTTCCAAGCGGCTACAAAACCTGCTGCTCCCTGCTGTGCAGCTGGATTTCTCTTCCCTCTTCTGTTTCCCGAGTATCTTACAGTTTGGCGTGGGGCTGAATTCAGTGGAACTAACATACCCATGTTAGTTCTTACCGAACTCGGAGCTCTTCTGCGTGTGAATAGGGGTGAACGTTGAGACATTTTTTCAGTGTTTCAGATTTAAAGGTAAATAAAAATTTTTCTTATTTCTTTGCCATCAAGTTAGTTATTCTGAATGGATTTTTTTTAATAAGTTCTAGGCAGAAGTATTCGTATTTGCTGTTTGTCTAGGAGGCTCTTGGGCACTCCTCCCCATCGGGCGTGCAGAGCTCTGCGTGCCTCAGAGCTGCTGCACGCGTGTAAATGTCTGTACGGATGAAACAGTGCGCAGGATTTGTGATGCTCCGAAATTTGACATGGAAAGTGAAAATTCAAAAAGAGCCATAGATTTCTGCTGCTAATATTCAATAAAGTAGCTGAAATGCCCTTTTTTGACTTCTTTTAAGACGTACTTGCTGAAAGACTTGTGCAGATTTTTTTGTCTGTATATAAGCTTGGTGTATTGAACCTGATGAATGCTGGGATGGAATCTTTTGGGAATGTTTCAGTGAACTGTTACCGAATGGTGCCGGATCTGGCTGGGATGGAGTTCGCAGTCCTCACAGCAGCCCCTGCGGAGCCGTGCTCTGGGTTTGTGGCTGAGCCGGTGCTGGTCGCACAGCGGTGTTTGGGCTGCGGCCGAGCAGCGCTCGCCCAGCGTCAGGGCCTTCCAAGGGTAGGCTGTGGGCACGAGGCTGGGAAGGGACACAGCCGACCTGAACTGGCCAAAGGGGTATTCCATACCAAATGTCACGTGCGGTAAAAAATGGGGTAGAGGAAGAAGAAGGGGGTGCTTTTGGCTTCCTGGGTGGCTGTTGTTCGGAGCCTGGCTGAGCAGTGATGAGTAAATGCCTTTGCTCTGCTTGTGCTTTTTTTTCCCCTCTTTCCTTCACCTATTAGACTGCCATTAGCTTATCCCACGAGTCTTCCCGCTTCTGCGCTTCCTTTTCCCTCCCTGTCCTGCTGGGCCCACGCACCGCAGTCCTGTTTGTCGCCCGGTGTGGGACATCGGGATAAGGGCGGATTCAGTTGGAGTCCGGCTGAGTTGATCGCTGTTCGGCTGCTGCTTGGTAGGGCTTGGTAACGGCTGCTTCCAGTCTTCGCCACGTTGCTTTGTTTTGCCTGGGAGGCCTCTGCTGAAAGCCCTGCATTGAGCCTGGCCTGGCATTTGGCCTCTGCGCTGCTGCCCTCCCTCCCGGTGCTATGGAACCACCTCGTGCCGTGCGGCAGCAGCTGCCCCTGTCCCCTCCGCGCCCTCCTCTGGGACAGGCCCTGCCGCCTTCCTGCAGTGGCCTCGGCTTCCTGAGCATCCTGGTGCGACCGAAGCGTTCGCACTGGTGCGTGCTGTGAGCACGGCTTTGATTTTTGACTTCTGTTCCCAATGGTAACAAGTGCCTCTGCCGCCGCTGCCCTGCACGCTGCCACATCAGAGTGAATCCAGTGATCCAAATTTGGATCCCGGCGGATCCTCTGCTATCTAGCTGGCTGGGGATGGTGCCCAGGAACATGGCCCCAGGCAGCTGGCTCCTGGGTGGCACAGTGTGTGGGAGAGTTTGGGCAGGTGCCTAGAGCTGCTTTCAGCTCCCTTGGCCTGGGAGCTTTGCCCGAGCAGGCGCGGAACCCCGCTGACATGGCAGGCCACCGGAGGGAGGGGTGCCTGGTCTCTGCCAGAATAGAGCACGACTTCGGTGCTGTGCTGGGGCCTGGTCGGTGCCTTCAAAGGAGCAGGAGGGTTGCTGGATATGAGGATGTACAAGTGGATGCTGTGGCTAAACCAGGGACTCCGTGCAGGCGTCTCCTGTCGAGCATGAGGGCCTGCTGTCCCCTCAGGGTGACCTGCTAGACCGCCAAGGCAAGCAGACCACCGTGTCCAGTATCAGAGGGAACTGGTGGCGGTGAAGGTGGTCAGCAGCAGCCCGGACAACACCCAGTCTGCAGACCCAGAACGACATCTGGCGCGCAGGGGCTGGCGTTGAACGCCCTGGTGGCGGTGGACGTCAAGGCACCGGCTGTGGAGGAGCTGTCCCACCAGCCGCAGCGGGTCGGTGAGAAGCCCTCTTGCTCCTCGCCCCTCCGGGCCAGTGTCTCAGCTGGGAAGGGAGCTGCGTGGGGTCAGCCTCGCCCTGCTCGGGATGGGGAACCGCAGGCACACACCGCGTGTCCCCCGGTGAGTCTGTGCAACCGTGGGGAGGCCACGAGGATGGCGTGCAGTCTCGGACCTTGGTGGTGTGTGTGTGAATTGTGGGGCAAAACAGCAGCTGAAAGGGTCCATCCTGGAGGATTCCGCTCTGGTTGCTGTCAAGCAATTGCCCGGATGCAGTAGAAGGGCTGAGGACGCCTCTCCTGCTGATCTCGATGAAGGGACCCCTGGCCTGCTATGGCAGGGGTCAGGTAAGGAATGCTCCGATGAGGAGTGGGGGCCCTGGGTCTGGCCAGGGCCTACTGGGCTGTGTGGCAGAAGCATCCAGTTGGGACTGGGTGGAAGCACAGCGCTGCCTTTTGTCATGGGCTGATAGAGGCTGCGCCGGAACAGTGGAGCACCTGAACACCTGCAGTACGCTGACAGCATCATCGTGTGGGGAAACACAGCAGAGGTGTTTGAGAAGGGAAAAGAATAATCCAGATCCTTTGGGAGGCTGCTTTTGCCATGAAACAGGAAGACCGAGGGACCTGCACAAGAGCTCCAGTTCTTGGGACTAAAGTGGAAGGATGGATATCGTCACATCCCTGTGGACCTGCTCTGCACTACGCAGCCACGTCCTCGCCAGGTGACACAAAAGAAACAAGTGTTCCTTGGCGTTGTTGGTTTCTGGACAGCTCACGCTCTGGGTTACGACCAGCTTGTGAGTCCTCTCCGGTGAGATCGCTGAAAGATGAGCACGGCCTCCCTGGGCAGGGCCTCCCGTGGGGACCCGAGGCTGATGTCCGGGGCTTTGTAGTATTTCCATGAGCTGTGTCACTGGACGGTGCTGGGTCTGGCTGGGGTGGTGTTCGCAGTCCTCACAGGAGCCCTGCAGGGCAGTGCTCTGGGTTGGCAGCTGAGCCGGTGTAGATAAGCACCGGTGTTTGGGCTGGTGCTGAGCAGTGCTCGCACGGTGTCGAGGCTTTCTTCCTGGCTGGGGGTGGGCAAGAGGCTGGGAGGGGACACCGCTGGGACAGCCAACCCGGGCTGGCTAAGGGCTGTTCCGTACCGCGTAACGTCACGCTCGGCAGTAAAAACGGGGCAGAGGAGGAAGAAGAAAGGGCTGCGTTTTGGCTTCCGAGGTTGTGTGTTTTAGAGCCTGGCTGAGCATCCATCTTCCTGTGGAAGGAGGTGAGTGACTGCCCTTGCTTTGCTTGTTGTTTTTGTTTTCCTCTCTTACCTCGACCTGCTAGATCTTAACCCGGGAATTTTTCTCACTTTTGCTCTTCCTATTCCCTCCCCATCCCGCCGGGGTGGGGAGCTGGTGGCGGGGACTGAGCAAGTGCTGCGTGGGAGCTTGGCTGCGGGCTGGGGAGAGCCCACCACATAAGTACACACCAAGTTTTGTTTACATGTAGGGAACTTGAGCTGCTGTTACATTTTCTTAGATGCTTTCATATTCGAGAAGGTTATGTAATGGTTTCTGTCAGTGCCTTACTAATGCCTAACAACGTTAATTTCGTGTTTAGCTCACTCATTGCTCATTTTGTGCATCAGGTATATCTCATCATGTAGAGACCATGTCTGAGTTTCAGTGGGGCAGAACCTGGGGGCACTCGCTTCAACCGGGAGCGTTCCGAGTGCCCTGTCCTGTGCGGTGGTGGCTGGGGGCTTTCGCAGGTAGGAAATGGTGAAGTTGTGTTCTGGCGCTGAATTTAGGCTGGGCAGTGAGGACAGATACTGCTGACTGCGAGGACAGCACATGTGAAGTAGTTGCTTTTGTAGCCCGGGAGTGAGAACGTCTGAGTTAACTGTCTTCTGGAGCTGGAGCAGACCGCTGTTATGTTCCCAGTACTGCCGAAGAGGAAAATACAGAGGTGGGGTGAATTTCAAGTTAGCACTCCAGATTTCTGCAGTCCTGGTCTCGAATTTGTTCAGTTAGTTCAGTTTGCTTCTTGGTAGGGGCTTGTTGGGTGTTGATAGGGTACGTAATAGGATGCATGTAACGACACTTTGTTTTGAATGGCAGTAGTCATTTTAGTGTTTGCACTTTTGGAGGAAAGCAAGGAACAAATCATCTGGTTTGATTTTCAAGCTGCTAGAGCGTGTGCAGTGGATTCGGTATTTCTAGGGCAGGAGGCTGACTTGTGTCAAACTCGAACGTCTCGTATTTGGTGCTTGGAGTCTGTTGTTCGTTTCGATGTAGTTGGACCAGCAGAGATGGAGGGTTCTGGTTAGACGCAGTTTGTGTAACGCTTAATGTGCTGCTGAATGGACTTTGAAGGAGCTCAAGGCGTTCCAGTAGGGGCTTGCTTCCGTTTATTTTCCTTCTGTTGGTGGCTCGCCACTCCCCTGTGCTTTATGCTTGACGTTGCGGTTGTGTGAAGCAAGAGCCCTGCTGGGGCTGCTGGGGTGCAGCTCTCGCCTTCGCAGCGGCCACTGGGGGCCCGATCTGTGGCCGTGGCTGAAGCAGTGCGGGTTGTGCGGTGGTGCTTGGGCTGCTGCTGAGCCCTGAGGGACTGCCTTTGCTCTGCCCCCCTTCACTTCCTATACGTCTCCGTCTCAAGCTGGGATCTCTCTCACTTCTGCTCTCCCTGTTCTCTCCCCTCCCGCTGGGGAGCGGGTGCGCGGCTGCCTGCTGGGGTCAGCTCCCACGCCTTTAAAGCACGTTGCTGCTGCTGCAGACGGCGTGGTCCTTTCGGGGTTCCCTGGCACGTGCTGCTCTGTTGTTACCTGCCCCGAAAATGCTGGCTGTGGGCAAGTATCTGCTTAGCAATGGCAGCCACCTCTGCGGTGTGCTTGGGTTCCCAACCTCTTGTTATGTTGAATGCAATCTTTACTTTGCTCTGTAATTAGCACAGGAAATTCAACAGGAAGATCAGCAGGAAATTATCCTTTCGATGATTGTGCTAGGCTGTATCTCCTGATAAGCCTCCCCTTGCGACTAGAGGAAAAGCAGCTTCCACATTCTTCATGAGGCATTCTTCGTGCCAAACCTGTGGCTTCAGCCTCCTGTTTTGTTTGTGATCGATTTTTGTATCGCACAGCTGACTTAAAGATGTTTCTGGTGTTGGTAGGCCGCTGGCCACTGGAAGGGCTTCCAGACGTGCGTACCTTTCTTGTTTTGCGCCTTCGGCACTAAGAGCTTGAACTCGGCGGTACCGCAGGAGTTGCGGCCGTGCTGCAGTTCCCTTTTTCTGCTTGCAGGGGTTCTTCTCATCTTTGCAGCAGATCTCCTGATCGGCAGCGCTGCTGGTGCACGCTGCTCTGACTGTCGCATCCCGCGCCCCCGGCAGAGTGTAGCTTTCTGCCTGTTTTCAGTGGCTTGACTCCAGCTGGGTTTAGTACATCAGCTTTGTTAGCATCCCTGCCCGGGTCACTTTGGTTGGGTGGCTTTGGCTGTGCACAGAGGGAGTCCGCAAGCAGGATAGAGAGTTAAAAAATGGGAAGCGATTATTTGTCGCTAATGACGCACGGAGGCGGGTGAGATTTAGCAGGCTGCTGGGCTAAGCGCTGGGTGCTCCCGGCCCCAGCGGGACAGCTGCAGGGCGTTTGCTGGCCGCGTGGGCAGCAGGGGCAGGAGGCTCGGGTGCCGCTGTCGTGGGGAGGGCTCCTCGGCCTGCTGGGCTGCTCTCACCCGCCGAATCCACCAGCACTGCCTTCCTCCTTTGTTTTTGTCTTCTGTTCTGTGCCGGTGCTTCTCAAGTCCTTGAGCTGCAGGTGGCACCCACCTACCTCTGCCTGTAATCTCCCCCCTGACCCCACTTTTATTCCAACTCCCTTTAGAGAGAGTAGTGCTGTGCCTCCCTGGGTGCCCTGCGGGCTGTCTGTGGTCCCGGCCGTCCCGCACCCGCGGGCTGAGCTGAGAGAGCGGCTGCCGTGGCCCCGATGTCACGGACCCCCTCTTCTGTGTGCGGCAGTTTTGGTGCTTTCCTTTTGCTTTGGAGGCTGTTAGCAGGTCCAGTGTTAGCATGTCCTGAAGAGATGGCAGGATTTAGTTTGTTGCTTCTGAGAAAAGTCTCCTTTTGACTGTTTTGCTCAATTAACACCTCGGATAAAGCAACGTTACAACCCCTGGAACACTGCTAAGTGCAGAAAGTTGCAGGACTTGGAGGAAACTGCCTTAATTTACAGCATGGTCTGTGGTATCGGGTATTAGTTACTGTCAAATAAATACCTGACCTCTGGTCTATTACATTCAGCAAGGCCATTTTTATGCTTTGAATATCCTAAATGAAAGCTGTCTCCCCCCAGTAATTTTGGAGTGCTGTTGCCAAAGCAAAGTTGGAAAAGGTTATCCTCAAGTTGAGTTGGAGAATACTCGCTGAAAAGCACCCTGAATTCAACCCGTTTGGCTTTTAAATAGAGTATTCCAGTAGTGCACTGTGGGGTAAAGTGAACATATATCCATTTTCCCTGCTGAACATAACTGTTCACTTAGGAGTTCTCTGGAGCGATAACCTTAAAAATCGTCCTAAAGCAGAAGACATCTCCCCCCGGCGTTTGTCACTGGACTGCCCGCGCGTTATAGCAGTTGGCTTTTCCTACCTGCCGATTCCCGGATCACCATTTCTGACTCAGTTAATTGCCTGCTAACTGCCGAGAGCTCTGTAACTGTCGGAGCCCTGTGACGCGTGGCAGTGGCTCCAGGCGGGTGGGAGCGTCCGTGACCCCAGCGTGCCGGTGGCTACGTGGTGTGCAGTGCCTCTGGGTGACGAGAACGCTGTGCTGGTCTGCTCCTGGCCGCGTCCCCTGGGAGACTCCTGACCCCCCGAGCTCAGGTTCGCTTTGCAAAATTTAAATTGTTCTCTGCTCATGTATTCCTACTTGTTCTTGTTATGGGTGGCTCTGATACTGTTCTCTTTCCAACTGCTTTCCAGATTCATTTGCTGAGAGGTTTTTATTTTTTGCCCTCCAGTGATGAGAGTTCCAGAGAAGAGCAAAACTGCAAGGCGAGAGATTACTTTGTGGTTGTTTGCGTAATGGTCTGTTTTGAAATGGTCTCAAACGAACTTGGCCTAACGTGCAGTTACCATTTAACTATGATTTCAGTTGTTGAAGGAGGATGAATGTTTGGTAAGGAGTCCTGGATGGGAGTCCAGAACGCCGGGCTTGTTGTCTGGTGGGAATGGGTTCTTTAGGATGGCTGGCTTCCTCCGTTTTTTTAACGAGAAGAGATCTAATTAATGTTTCTGCAGCTGCTGTTTCTTCTTGGACTGACTTTGGTTTTACTTGGTTAAAAATAAATAATTGATGGAGCGTAAAACAACTGATTAACATACAGATAGTAACAAGTTACAGGAATTCATCCGTAAAATCTGAAACTCTTGCTGCTCGCCCGTGGTTCACCTCTCCCAAGATACAGCTCCGTGTAGTTCTCGAGTTGTGGTTCTCAGACTCCGGAGCTGCAGTCCTTACCGACAGCAGACGTGAGAGAGGCCCCTCCAGTTACCTGGAAAGCTTTTGCTGGGAGTCAGCTCAAGGCAGGTTTCGAAACGGGACCTGTGGTGGAGTTAGTGTTGGTGAGACAAGCACCTCAACACTGCCGAGACAGCATGCGACTTCAGAGGCAGCTAGGGACGTCTGCGTGCCGTTATCGTTATGCTTAGTGAAACGGTGCTGGCAAAGCTCGGTCAGACCTAGCGCACTGCTGCAGGAAGAGTGAAAGCAGCGGGGTACCCAGCTCCAGGAGGCTGCAGGCTGACAGGGGCTTGGAGTGAGGACTTCTTGGGAGCCTTCCTGCCGTGCTGATCCTGCAGTCTGGGGGGTTGTAAATGCGGGCAGAACCGGGCAGGTGAGCCCTTGCTTTGAGCATGTGTCTAGAACACGAAGCCCTGTGGTATTTCATCTTGTTAGACTGGGCATTGCTCTGTCCCACTCTACCTGTCCTTGTATGTGCTTCTACTGCTCCACAGCGTTGAGTTCTCAATGGTTTCAGCTGAAATAAAAGGTGGTAGTTTCCAGTGCCATTGTGCTTGTTTTATTCTTGAACAAAGTTTCAGTTTTTATATGACTTTACACCTTTCTATTTCGAGTTGTTTCAGTGTAAGATCTTGCCTTTAACATCTGCAAAATGTAAATCTTCTAGACACAGAATTCAAATCCTGTCACACCCTCGGAATGCTTTCAGGATATGGTAGTTTACCCATGAGAATCGCCATGGGAGTGTCCCTCTGAAAACGATTCTGCTGTCTTCAAATGGATTCCACAATAGCTTGACATCCAAGTTGTAACTGTTTTGAATTTTCTACATAATGATTTCACTTACAAGTCATACTTCGTAAACATTTGGAGAAGGTTTTAATACTTTGGCTTACTGCTCATAACATAGCTCTAAATTTAAATAAATCCAAACTGTGTTGTCATTAAGAACTGAAATGTCAGGTCTTAGAAAATGCTGTTGAAAGAATGTCCTCACTGGGTATGTTATCTGTGACACTGAACTCGCTGGGTAAAGCTCATTTACTTAAAAGCTGTCTGTTGGGTAAGACTTTCTGCAGCTGAAGGAACAGGTTTTGTTCAACAGCACTTCGAATTGCCGTTTAAACTGTCCTTAAACTACTGTTGTGTGACTTCCCATGTTTTTCTCACTGGTTATAGAACCCACTGCGTGAAGTAGGTGAAAAGATAAAACAATCTAATACTTGTCTTTTAACTTTCAGCTTTGTGTTATTCTTGGAAGGTTTCGCACCACTTGTGAATTCCTTGAACCTTGGCATTGCGAGCCCACTTCTGTTGGGCCCTCCTCCTTTACAGCTTGCACAAATTAAGACCCAGTTGGCTCTTCAGCAATTGACCTCAGTTGCTACCAACAGTTCCGCACCTCCCTATGCTTGGTTAAATCAGGCGTTTCTGAAAAGCGCAATGTTTAGCCCTAGAGGAGCGCTGCCTCAGAGGCCAAGAGGACCTAACCCATCTGGCGCGAAGCCTCCCGGATCCTTTAGGGGAGGAGGCGCAGCAGGTCTTCAGAGGAAGCCTGCGCCTGGAACGCCTCAAGGAGCGGCGCAGAGATTTTCGGGACAGGAGACGTTTCAGTGGACGGGATCGCAGAGGATAAACGTTCGGGTGACTCTGCACAGGGCTGACCCAAGGCAGGTAAAGGTGAAGACGAACCTACACCAGGAGCAAAAGGGGGAGGCGCGCACGAGCCGCTGGGATAGTAACCCCTGCTCTGCTGGGCCAGCGGGGCAGAAGCCGCCCCCCCCAGCTCGGATCACGGAGCAGAATTCAAATGCCCAGAACCGCTATACGCCAGAAAGCGCTTCCAGTATTTTAGCAAGTTTTGGGCTGTCTAATGAGGATTTGGAGGAGCTCAGTCGCTACCCAGATGACCAGCTGACGCCTGAAAACATGCCGCTCATCTTGAGAGAAATACGGATTCGTAAGATGGGTCACTCTTTGTCTGGTTTGCATTCTCAGAGCCGAGGAGAGGAAACGATCGGTGGCACGAGCGGTGCAGCAGTCAAGAGTAAAGTGATCGATTACGGGCATGGGAGCAAGTACGGTTACACTGAAGATCCTCTTGAAGTGCGTGCTTATAACACCGAAGTACTAAATGAAGACCCCCTGGAAGCGCGTGTCTACAATCCTGAAGCATCGAGTGGAGAGAACAGGGAAGACTTCCCACGAGAGCAGAACATGTCGATGGGTGTCCCACCATCTAGCGTGACGTGTAATCCAGTGTTTCCGGTTCAGGATCTAATGAAGCCAACAGGTTTCCAGAATGATTCGTCAAATTCTCGATCCTTTTTTCCAGCAGAGCCTACGGGAAAGGTGTCCGGATTGTGTGCATCACCCGCTGGACTCCCCGTGGTGAAGTCTGTGTCCCAGCCTGCAGTACCGCCCGTCATGCCACCCATGATGCCACCTATAATGCCGCCCTTGGCACAGCCCATGATGCCGCCCGTCATGCCGCCTCTCGTCCAGCAGCCCGTGACCCAACACGTCATGCCGCCTATGACGCAGCCGCCCTTTTCAGCTGAGCTTCTTGCCGCTGTAGGCCAGCACGAAAGAATTCAGCACGAGTCTGGGACGAGCCAGCCTAATGTGCAGAGCGGCTCAGGAGCAGGACAGAAGCCCTTCCAGACACAGGCTGAAGGGCCGATTAAATCTCCGTTCGGTATTGTGAAGGCATCGTGGCTCCCGGTGTTCCTGCAGGCTGATGCCCAGAAGATAAAAAGGTTGCCCACTCCGTCAATGATGAACGACTACTATGCCACATCGCCAAGGATATTCCCACATATGTGTTCTCTGTGTAACATAGAATGCACTCATATGAAGGTGAGTGTCTTTCAAAGATTATTGCCTAAGTTGTACTCAGCACCTTACCTGCTGCACTGTTTTACAAACTAATTTTTTTATTGTGCATTAAATGAACTGTGATGCTGTTCGCCAGTTTGAGTGCTTATGTGCAAATTTCAAACTGCTAGAAGCCATGCTAGTAGATGATTATAACTTTGCTGCAGTGTGTTGTTTCAAACTGCATTTCAGAATTGCCATGCACGTTTGTTTTTTTTTAATGTTAAAACTGCTTTATATCTTCTGCGACGGATTTCAAATGACAGAAGAAACCCTTTATCAGTAGGGTAAAATACTAATGTCACATGGGTGGCTGAGATGTGTGCAGGAATTGGAGGTCAGTCTCAGTGGGGTGGATGAGATGTTCATGTATTCAGCCCCACTCCTGCAAGTCTGCATTGAAACAAAGCAGCCTATTTATCTGCAAAAATGTAATCTGCCCAGTGTGCTCTGTGTGACATTGGCTATTCCAGAGGCTGAAGACCAGCTCTGACGAGCACACAAAACGCTTTCATTCGTCTGACCTAGCTCTCAGTTATGAAGCAAATAACAGTTTCAGCTCTTGACGGAAGGAACTGGTGAATATTGGGAGAGAGAAAAGAATCCTGAAAGATTTTTCCTGAAAGAATCCTGTAGATTTTTCTTGAAGGGCCTAAGCTTGATAAAGCTTGATATGTTAAAAATACAGGAGAATACAATTAAAAAAAAAAAAAAAAGAATGATTTGTTATTAGTTTCATGTTTAAATTCTAAATAGTCTTCGATAAACGTGGAGAGTCTGTGGGGGACTATTTTCTGCAATTTGGCAAAACCATGCGGGATTGCAGGCCCTATTTGTGCTGTGTCTTAAAAAAGTGAGTGAACAGTTAAGATGGTGACAGCTGCGTTGGGGACTTCAGAGTAAAAATGCGTGTTCAAGTACTTTTACATTGGGAGCACTGAAGGCCGGGAGGGAATGCAGCTGTTCGGGAGGACAAGAAAACTTAACGGGAAGCTTGATTAAGATAAACATGACTAAAATTGAACAGGGCAACAAATCTGGGTTTGTGTTAATAATTGGGCAAAGTAGTTTGGAAAAGTGTGATCTGTTTAAATGTGAATTATTTAGTAGCTTGCTTACTGGTGCTTTCTAAAATTTAGTAAATGTTCTTACTAAAAAGTTCCTGACAAATCAGCTGGATTCTGGGGGAGATGTAGGTCTATAACTCCTTGTCCTGATGGCACCCAGCGTAGCACGTGTTCTCCAGACTCCGCTCCGACTGCACCTTTTCTCCCTGTCCTGACTGCTTCTAGCTCCGGCACACGTTTACTCCGTCCTGACAGTATTGTTGTAGGTGCCCCAGCTGCTGAGCAGGCAGCCCTGACTGGTTTGAGACCTCCTGGGACGAGCCATGTTCGGACAGTGATGTTTCAAAGTACCCAGCAGAGTTAGGGTTGTTCTTTCCATACTGCAAAAAATAAAAGTTTGTTCAAGAAATGTTAGTATTGCCTATTTGTGAATTCTGAAGAATGAAAAATTCCTCCTGCGTTCAGTTTTATAGTTTGGGCTTTACAAATAAAGCTGTTGTCTGCTGTGTCTCAGTTGCGTGATTAAAGATGACCTAGACATTCAGTTTTTGTCTTAAAAACCGTGCTAAGTGGTGTAGAGGAAGCTTATGGACAAGCACCTTCAAACTGGAAGAGAACTGATGGTGAATGATGGAGTAGAAATTTCTAGTCTTGTGTGGCATGACTTGCGCTAGGAAACGGTGGTTTCACATGGAGCGTAGGTACTGTTTGCCACATGTTGTGAAATATTAGCTCAAAAATGAGTGGATGGATTCACGGAATAACAACCTCCGAGGGCCGTGCCTCCGGTGGCTCGAGAAGTCCCGGCGTGCAGCCGCCTGTACGCTGCAGGCGCGTTCTGGGGCTGCGGCTCCGCCGTGCCGTGCTCCCTGCTGCCAGCCGCTGCTGCCTGCCCTGGGAGAAGGGGGCTCGGTGAGCTGGGTGTGCCTCCGGTCTCCCCAGCGCACCTCTAGAGCAACTTGGGTCTTCAGCAGTTGTTTTTAGGTCAAAATGATTAGGCACAGGGATTTCTGGTGTGTGCTGCCAAGCTGTGACAAGCGGTTTGAGAATGCTGCGTTACAGATGTCTTTGTAACGTGGCAGATGGGAAGGATTTGACGTGTTTGGAAAGAAAGGAGACGAGCGAAGAGGACAGCCTAAAACGAGAGTGGGTGATGAGTTACGAAGAGGATGAAAGATACCGACCGAGGAAAACCTTCTTTTTATCCAGCACTCGAAGGGATTGGACATCTGAAAAACAAAGCTTCAGTGGTGTTAAGATAATGGATTTCAAGTTCAGAGTATTCACGGTGATGTGCTGTCCTTTTTTGTAGATTCTTTTCATCCAGTCTTGTACAGAAGTACAAACTCATCGAGGGTTCATTTTCTTGCCAAGGTTGATGCGGAAGCTGTGCTGCCTGTCGGAAGAGAACTGAAGTGTGGTACCTGATGTTGCTTCCCCAAAATGCCAGAATTGCAGCTGGGTGTGAGCCCCAACTCCTGCCCCCGCAGAGTCTGCCTCTGGAGCTGCCGTGGCCGTTAGCGGCTAAAGCTCGGTGTTTGCATCCTCTGGACTCTGTCCCCTTGTTCCTTCAGCCTGGCTCTCCCGTAACGGCAGTGAAACCCCACCAGGGTTTTGACTTGGAGTTGAAAAATGCTCCTGCTGTTCCCCAAAGCACCTGCTCAGTTCTCCCTGTAGGTCTTTCTTCTTAAGTGTTTAACTTTGCTTAATTAATGAGGTCTGATGGAATAAAAGCTGAAATGGCCTTGAGAGGTCTGCAGTATACCAGAGTTGGAGTTCTGTATTGAGTGGCATACAGCTAAGCACGTACATGTATTTTCTAGTTCTGTAATCCGAAAAGAATCCTGAACACCTCTTCTACAGAGCTGTTTATGTGTGTTTGAAGGTGGTGTTTTGCTGATACGCCGTTCAGAAGTCAAAAGTTAGAGTATCTTCCATCTGCGTGGCAGAGCTCTTGTGGGTCTGTTCCTGAAAACCACATTCAATGAGCTTGGCCGTGCTTTCCCAAGGCACACGCACAGTCCTCATGTGAAACGATGCAGGTTAGCAGCTGCCCGACAGCCTTCCTCCAGCTCAGGGCGGAACGGAGAGCGCGCCGGCTGTTCCCTGCAACGGACTTCGGGAAGACGCTGCTTGGCATTTTCCTTCCTGCAACACCGCCCGCTGGACCTGCGGTGACGGGTGGCCGCAGCCTGCGTCCCTGCCGGTGCCTCCGGCACCTCGGCTGCTGCTCGCGCCGTGCCCAGCGCGCGGAGGCGGACGGGCAGAAGCGCTGCCCTGCGAATCAGCGCTGCGACTGCAGCTCGGCCGGCTGCAGTTCCTCAGCTGGGTATGGGCTCTGGCGGAGTGCTTAGCTGTCTGAAATACCGTGGATTTGTGGTAAACGATGATTGCCGTGGACCTGGGAGCTAGTTGTTGTTGGAGCGGCATCCCAAATGTGAAAGACTTGTCCTTGTTTCTGTCTCGTGCTAGGAAGGGTCCTGCGGCTTTGTCGGGGTGGGTGCGTACAGTGCCGTGTTACAAGGCAAGGTGCACCCTAGAGGGTGGGCCTTTTAGCTTTAAAAGAGGAGTTTGGAAAGCCAGTTGATGCTAAGATGACTTGTTGATCTGGAAGGTGTTCTTAGAAATGTCTGTGTTTTGTCCTCCAACGTTTTTTCAGGGAAGAAATATTTTGTCCTTGGTTAGATGGAATCTCACCTCGGTGTTCTCTGCTTTCAAATGTATTTACAGCCTCCCCAGCATATGAAAACATGTTATGAGTACTTCACAGAGCAGCTTCACTTTCCACTTGAAATTGTGGTTATATTGCAGTAATAAAGTGTGATTTCTCTGTCTTCAAACATGTCATTTTGGAACAAAGCAGAGCT
The DNA here is from genome assembly GCA_013399115.1 of Anseranas semipalmata. Classification (NCBI taxonomy): domain Eukaryota; kingdom Metazoa; phylum Chordata; class Aves; order Anseriformes; family Anseranatidae; genus Anseranas; species Anseranas semipalmata. The sequence continues at coordinate 685,544 of VXAA01002975.1, read as the reverse complement.
GTAATGGTAGCAGCACGAGGGATCATATTTACTGGCAGCTCTGTACCGATGACTAGAACACCGCATATTGCAGTTTGTGCTCTCCAGCTGAATCAGGGGCTTGGACCAGATGACCTCCAGAAGTCCCCTCCAGCCTTAACCACTCTGTGTTACGTCTTCCTGGGCTTTAAATCGCATGCAGTCCTGTGGGCGCAGTGCTTCCCACAAAAGGAATTGCGCTTGTGATTCCATTGCTGGTGTCGTGGGACAAAACGTGGGTCCAGTCTGTTTTACTCCCTTTGTCTCTGTGCCTCGTGCTGGGCTGGCACAAGGAAATGAGATCTGTCAGTCCCGCAGAACCGGATAGCTCGGTGGTAAAGCTGCGTGCCCCCGGCCCCTATCGGTTCGTGGGGCAGGGCCGCTGCTGTGCCGGGAGGGGATCCCGGCTGCGGGGAAGGATCCGTCTGGTGGGACAGGCTTGCCAGAGGGACTGGAATATTTCTAAAGACTGAGAAGGGCAAGGAATTAATCAAAGAGAAGGAATATGCATAACTCGAGGCTCCCGTAATTATATGAAATGCAAGAGGGCATTGGCATAAAGAAGACTTGAAGAAGAGAAGAATGTAGGTTTTGTTAGGGAGGAGAATATCTCTTTGTAGGCCTGCCAATCTCCGTAATGCTCATTGGACCGGTAGCTAAAGACCCTTGGAAGCAAAATGGCCTCTGTCGGCCCTCGCGGACACTGTGCGCGCTTTCTTCGTTTGGGACCGCGGAAGTGGGATATCTGAAGCCCCATTTCCTTTCGTTTCCGACAGCTAATTTGTTTCAGCCCTTGAGTAATAGTTTTTCCCATCTAACTTTAAGGCTGTAGATAAACAGCATTCTTAAGGATGGGATTGCTCAATAATAGCATGTTACCAGGACGAAGATAGCTTATAACGGTGAATTGCTTGCTCTTTTCGCTTGTACGCATGCCGTGTGTTTCCTGTGCACACAGGTCTGCAGCTGCCTTGTCTTAAAGCCTGCAAGTTTTTATCGATCTGCTCTTAAACCCCTAATTTGCTGTGGTACGACTAGGGAGGCTGCTGCGGCGCGGCGAGTGATGTCTTTGACTTTGTTTGAGCAGTCGGAACGTTTGTACGAACGTAGTTTGTAGTGTCTTGCTGAGATTGGTTAGCCAGTGTGTCTCTTTCTTCAGGAAATGGTAATGTGTCTCGTGCTTAAAATAGATTTTATTTTCTGTAAAGCCTGTGTTTTATAAGTGCAGAATAAACAGTTTGGGTAGCTCTCTTGTAGCAGGCTTTAGCGTTGACAGGCTGGTAGTGTAAGCGCACGGAACAGCTGTTCCATCGTGTTCTCTGGGCTGGCAAAATGCACAAAGCTAACTGGCCTGGTCACGTTAATGCTTTCCACCTCATGTGCTTCGAGTAAGCCATCGCCAGCTTTTCTTCGACCCAACGTGGTCAGCATTTTTGCCAATAGACAAGATGTGCTGCTGACTAAACGTTTTATAATCTTTTATGTTATAAACCAGCATGTGCTTTTGAAAGAATCATGTGTCATTGCAGACCAGCAAGTTAGTTGGTACAGCCTTGCCCTCAGTTGCGTTATTCAGCCATTATCTTTGAAATACTAAAGCTCCTGGAAGTTGGCCCTTAAGGACGCTTGGTAATTGTCACAACGGCACGATACCTTGCTGCTTCACACCACTCAGTAGCTCTTCAACAGCAAACTAACTACAGCAGTTGCTTCCACTAGTGCATCAGTTTATTATCAGGAGTATTACTGCCATTACCATGAAAACAGTCTTTGTGCGTAGTTCTCTGTAGCGGGGACTAACTTTGTGTTTACACTTAAACCCGTGCATAAGTAATTTTCAGGTTTGAGGTCTTGCATTGTACTTCTGGATTTGTCTAATGCTTAACCCATCAGCTGTTCCCCAAATAAAACTTCTGTTAATTTTTTTTCTGCATAGAAATTCACAGGGGGGTGACAAGTTTCATTGGACTTTTTAATGACCTTTAGTTGTAACATGTAATTAGGAGTGATTGTGCTAGAGGCACAATAAGTCATGCTTCTACAGAAATGATACTTGACTTAAAGATGCCATGTTGTGTCGGGTTCTCTGGCTTATTCAGCTTAATTTGCTGTGTGCATGTTCATACAGTCTGACAACCTGTGAAGACTGCTACTAATAGCTTTCCTTTTTTTTTTCCAAGCATAGCCAGCTATTGGATCAACCTTTTGCGTTAGAAATATGGTGACAACAAGGCAGTGTTGATGGACGTAACAGATTAATTTAATACGATGCATTTTGTAGTTTCCACGTAAATTCGTTTGTGTTCTGTAACAGCCTTCCATAATCATTAAGTGTTTTCATCTTTTGAGTAAAGAGTAATTATCTCAAGTGAGAGATTTGACCTCAACATCAGATAATCTGTTAGTAAAATCTGCTAGCAATGGAAGGTAAAGTATGACAACGCTTCAGTATGGATTGTGGCCAAATGCCAGCATTTTACGTGCTAATCCAACTTCTGTGGCTGTCTTTTCTCCAACCAGGACTGGATTCTGCATCAGAACACTCCTTCCCACATTGAAAGCTGCCGCCAGTTACGTCAACAGTAAGAAATTTGTTTAAAAAGTTCATTTAGTGTAAAAAGTGTTTTCTGTGCATGCATGTGGTCTGTGAAAGCATCCCGGTTGGAATTCCTTGGGTCAGCGTGTCTGTGTCTGAGCACTGGTCTGAATTTGTTTTAGACTGTTGGGGTGAAAGATGAACGGGCACTTGGTCCTTCTGGGGTCCTGAGCGGGAACGTTGACCTGTCAACGCTACTGCATGTTAAGCCAGAGATGTGTTCGGATGACAAACGTGGCTTTTCACTGACAGTCCTATTTTTAACATTTCACAGATACCCCGATTGGAACCCCGAGTCTCGTTCTTCAAAGAGGTAACTACTTTTTGGTTACAGGTTGTTTTTAATCTGTTACTATTATAACTGTGGTAATTAATGCAGTTGATTTTCCCGCGTTGTTCACTGGCAAGCATATCAGCGGCGGCATTACCTTTGTGTTGTAAAATGGTGTGTGGGCGTTTGTGTGTTTTTGTCCTAAATTGGTTAATGACACGAGTGGCACGGTATCCAGAATTCCTCCACAGCAATGAGAGCAAGCTCCACCGAAGGGTCGGACGGCTGGGGCTGTCAGTAGGCTCCCCTGGAGCGTTCCTCGCAGCCACGCTTCAGCTAGCCGTCACCGGCTGGACGGGGACAGCGCAAACCGGGCCTGTGACTGTGTAGGTGGCTGATGAAACCGAGCGACTTCTGACTTCTAGACTTATTTGGGTTTCCAGTTAAGCCGCTCTTGTTAGCAGCTTGAAACCTATTTGACAATAGGCTTGCCTGTGCTAGCTCTTATTTCACGGACTCTTTAGCCCATAGATCCCCTGGGAAGCTATGTGATCACAAGTTGAAAAAACAGTGGAATTGATGAACTCATGTCTCTTCTGCTTAAAAATTACTCTGTTTACAAGTAAGTTTTTTAAAAACACACCCTGCGGACTAATTCTGCTTGAATCTCAGTGAGATTGGATTGTTTTATTGCTTCAGTATTTGTACATATTCCAACTTTAATAGAAATAGGAATGATGGGACTTGGATTTTGGCTGGCTTGTCCTGTGACTTCCATCAATTAGACATACGTCCTGGGAAGCTGACTATTCAATTGGGGAAAAAAAAATGTTAAAAAGCTGACAATGTAGGTCAGGTTAATTTGCAGAGCGCACCCACGGTCTCTCCATGTTAATAAACAAAGAGCAATACACTGTTAAAGAGAGAAATGAAACAAACTTCTGAAAATTTCATGAAGAGAATAATTATATTGTAAAGCTTCAAACTGAAATTGCAGCCGTGTCCAGTGCTGCCGGTGTTGTATACGCCTGAGGCAAAGGAAACTGCTTCTGACTGCAGGAAGGTAATGAACTGGGGAAACATTTCCTAGCACTTTCTGAATGTGAGCTGTGCTTGCAGGTGGGGCAAGAGTTGTCTTTTTGGGTGGTGCTTTCTTGAATCCTTGGCGGTGACAGCGGGGCTCCAGCTGGGAGAGCCAGAGTACAGCTGTAGGCTCTGGGCGATCGCAGGGCTGCTGCACGCAGGCTCAGGGCAGGGCCGAGGAGCTTGCTTTGTGCTGTAACCACTCTGGTAAATTGCTTTGCCCTGTTTAATGTTTGTAAATTGCTTTGTTGTGCTAATACGTTCAAACATTTTTGTTGGACACAGGAATAACAGGATTAACGTGGATTTTTAATGGTGTTTGAAAGTTGCTAATTAAATACCGCTGTCAGACGTGGCTATGTGGGGCGGGTTGGAACATCCCTGAGGAGACCTGGAGGTTGTTTGGCTGTCCTCAGCTAGCTGCTGGCCAAAGGGTCTGAGGCAGCTGCTTGTCGTCCCCTGCCCTGGTCTGCCAGGGGCAGCCCTCTCTCTGAACCTGTTTCATCTCAAAGGAACTTTGTCTATTCAAAGCCTCAAGCAGTGATAGTAAGGCCCGACGTGGGGCTTCATTAAGGGCTGATGCTCCAGATTGCCTCTAACAAACTTCGACACTTTTCAGTTGACGTGTGTCTTTAATGTCGTGCTAAAAGCCTTCTGCGTTTTGGTTGTCCAGCATACTGTTTCCCCAGCAAGTCTAGTTGTACTGGGCGTACATGCCATGTCAGCTACTTCCCAGTGTGTCTGTTAGTTTTGATATTAACATTACTGGTGAGATTCTGCTTTTTGTTTTAAGCTGAAGGCCGTGCTCCAGCAGTGGCTTCTTGCAAGGTTAGATCTCAGGCACTGTGTACTGGGCAGGGTGTGTTTGGCATCACAGGACTCTGTATGGGCCGAGAATTGTCAAGTGGCAGGCCAGTGTGCTACAGCCGAGCACTTGTCCTAGCTCATCTTAAGTGTTTTGGCTGATTTAGAATATGCTCTGCATTTTCAGTGTTTTTTCTTTTACTCCCGTGATCTGTTCTGTCAGGGGTTTACAGTGCCTGAGTACGTTCCCTGTCCCTACGAGGGACCGTTGCTGTGATGGATCTCTTCCCGTTACTTCTTCCCATGCTCTCTGTCAGTGTGACGTCTCCAGGTAGCAGAAGCACGCGTTAGTTGTGTATTTCAGTAGTCCTGTTGATCTCTCTTTCAGTCTCAGTCAGTCTTATAGACATAATGTCTCAAGGTTGCTACCTTCCAAAGTAAGTTTGGAAGAAGCAGGGAAAATATCTTAATTCATTACTCTTTCATGTATTCTTTTCCTATTTCTGGTCATTCTTCATAGCACTGCAGCTTATGACTCCAGAGTTTTCTTTACAGCTCTCTCCATGCAGGTATTTCTCTCCCGCTTGCTTCTTTTCAGTTGTCTGCCTATCCTAAATACTAGTAACGTGGTTGCTATAGAAATAAAAGTATGTTTGTTAATAAATTAGGCTCTAAACACTGATGATTTTTTTTTCTTCAGAAAGTCTGTTTCAACAGACTCAGGTTAATTATTTTCTACTGTGTCGGAACTCACTGAATGCCTTTATTCTGTTAGAAATGCTGGTGACAGAAAAGAAAACCAGACCCCGAAGCGCCGTTCCAACTCTGCCAGTCCCAGTCCCAGACGTTCAAGGGTTGCGGGCTCCAGCTATGTTCTTCGGCGATCGCGATCGCGATCCAGGAGCCCTGGCCGGTTCAGGCCAACGAGACCAAGAAGTCGAAGCCCGCGGCAGATGCGACGACTTAGCCCTAGACACAGGTCAAGGTCACCACAGCGATCAAGAAACCTGCTGAGAACGAGCCCGCGGCCTCAGAGGTCTTCCAGTAATGACTGGTCATCAAGGAGGGCAACCCGATCTCAAGGTGAGGGGCGGACGCCATTTGTTTAAGTGCAATGTTACACATTCAAATGGAAGCTTCCTTTAATTTCAGGAAAACAGTTGATTTCAAGAGGTTTATCTGTCATTTTTCACAGCAAATTTCCATTTTTAAAAACAACTTTTCCTTTTGCTGTTGCTTTGTGAGGAGCATGCTTAGAAGGAAACGGGATTCTAAAAGATCTAAAGTCTTCCTTACGTAGTGTCCGTAACTGGTTAACAGTTCCAAATAACTGCTGAACAAGCGTCTTATCAAAGTGTTTGCTCAATTTTTAAGCCATTAAGGATAGTCATGAATTGAAAACAAGTGAAGGTTCTTGCTTGTTCAGCATCAAAAAAGTAATTTTGCAAAGGTGCAGTATAGATGAGGAGAAAGAAGATGTGATGCTCAGAAACTGCATTGAATAGAGGGGGAATTTACAAGGAACAGACGGAGTTTTCATAAATAGTCTTGTTGACGTAGGGGCGTGGTACCTGAAAGACTTTCAATGAAACATCCCTCATAATATTTATATGTTTGTTGCACCACTTTGTGACTCTCCATTCAGCTTGCTTCCTTCAGTTTGTCGTTCTAGGAAATTCTGAGTAAACTCAGTTCCATGTAGTTCATTTTGAGTTCAGTCTCTGCCTAAAGTACTGGTATGTTTGGAGGCTTTGTTTCTTTTTAAATTCTGAAGAGAGAAACATAGAGGAATTTTAAATGATTGATTCTTTTTTCTTTGATCTGGATACTGTGGCTTTGTTATTTGTATGCATTGAGAAAACTAAGAGTGAGGGAGCTCTTACGGGAAAGAAGTTAGGTGAAAAGTTGGGAAGGGACAGACAGTTTCAAAGAGATCTTCTTACTGGAAAAATGCAGACTATTCTAATGTAGTAGAATAGGGAGAAGAGGCAATTGATAACCAAAATGTAAGTTTTCCACTGATCTCCACAAAAAGAAAGCAGACAGGAAATTAAAGTTGTATCAGATAGTTAAAGAGCAATTTAAAACAGTAACATCAGTCTGTAGGACAAAGTGACAAAGAGCAAGACAGTAAAGGATACTGAGTTTAGCAGAGGGCATCAATAAGTACTGCAGTGCATCAGTATGTGACAGAAAGATCAAAGTCTTGAAAAGTTTTCTTTTTTTTTTATATTCCCTGACTCGCAAAATTATGCAGTCATTCTTTGCTCAGCCATAGGGATTTAGGATTTTTGAAGATGATATTGCCAATGTCACATTGTCAGTCTAACTAAAAATGTCAAGTTACAAAACAGCACAGTGAAAATAGTACAGAGGTTTATTATTTATAGGCCACCTCTGGTAGAGTGTGATTGAGTTCTCTAACTTCAGCAGGTTTCAGGATTGAGTCAGGAATAGGTAGTGAAACTGAGACTGTAGAAAATAAACAGCAACATAGGTAAGGTCTCTTTTAAAACCAAACAAAAATGGGTTTGTTTTCCCTTCCCCTCACAGACAGAAAGGCAGCTTTGGAGGCAGTAGTGAAAAGTTTAGGACCTGGCTTTGTAGCGGAGTTCAATAAGCATAAGTCACTTCAAGCAGCTGGGCTAGGATCTTCGGGATCGGGAAAATCACCACCCTCTCATGGACTCCTAGGGAAGATGCCTGGAAATATGAAGAAGCCACTGAAAAGTGTTTCTCCAAAGGCTGCAAAGAAGGACATGCTTTCTCTGCCTGGGTCAAGTTCTTCGTCTCCTGAAAGTGAGGATTTATCCCAAGACAAAGACATGGAAGAGGATGAGGAAGAGTTATCTGCAGGAACCAGTGGACCTCGTCCTTCTCCTTATAATAGGGTGAGTTTCGTAGTATTTTTCCTCTGCGATTTTAAGTATTTGGTTCATATCTCATTACAGGGTGATCATGTGTAGAAAAATTAACTGTTCTGTTTGCTGATTCTATGCAATAGATACCGCTGTGTTAATGCAAAGATGTGCTGAGTGCAAGTAAGTGGTAAGTAACACAGCAAGGATTTTGTAACAGATGGAAAGCACTAGAGAAGTTTTGCTTCACAGCAGCAGAGCGAAATGCCAATTAAGTTTGGGGCCTTGTTCTACTGAGCACTTGTTTGTATAAATGGTGTGTGATGAGCTCTGTTTGGAAGGTGTTACTGGGTAAGTGTAAGCAAAGGACAGGAGGTAGAAAGCGTTCATTTCCATGTCAGTCACAGAAGATAAGGCAGAGAAACTTACTACTCCTGTTGTAAGAAGGATCATGTGTCATCTTAGGAGACCAGTGTCATCTTAGTCCATCATATTGACCATTGGGATCTCTTGGACACACAGCACCTATAAACCAGATCTGTGTTTTAGTTCCTATTGGATATCTGTGGTAGATGCAATAGTCCTTGGTAGTTCCTAGCCTCTAAGTGATAAGAAAAGAGAACAGTGCCTACTGATGCTGAAGGCTAATAGATAGTACTGAAAGGATAGTGGTGGAATTGTGCAACTCCTTACCCACACAGCCCAGACAGCTGGAATTATGTAGATTTTTAATACTTGATGAAAGCAAGAAGGTTGAATACTGTTGTTTGGTAATCCTATGCAATGTCTAATGATCTGAAGGTTATTATTATCCCTGCTTATGGCAGGGGGGTTGGAACTAGATGATCTTTAAGGTCCCTTCCAACTCAGGCCATTCTATGATTAGAATTATGGATCAGCCCTTGTGTTAAAAAGCAAAAACCTCAACATACCACAGTGAACTAAGCAGTCGGTCTACTTTGGACTTGGAGCAATTTCTATTACAGATTGTTTTTTCTTCCTTTACTGGACTCGACTTGGAAAGTGTTTATTTTTGTTTTATTTTTGATTTGTAGCTGTTGAGAGAGGAATTGCTGAACTGTGGGACAGTCCTTCAAATATCTGATTTACCAGATGATGGCTTTTCAGATCAGGATATTAAAAAAATTGTTCAGCCATTTGGCAAAGTTAGCGATCTCATTGTACTTCGCTCTAGGAATGAGGTAAGTTTTCCAGTGGAATGTGTTTGTGTGAGAATGCAAAAGAAATTGTCAAACAATGAAAAACTGTAGTATCTGGATCCTCAACTTATCCTTTTGGATAGGCCTTCTAAGCAGTTTGTCATTAAAGATGACACACGTAATCTTGGAATATCTGGGAATATTAATTTTAGAAATGCATTCTTGGTTGCTACCTGAGTCTTAATCGTTGGAGGAGCTAGGATCCTTTTTATGTAACACTGCAGCCTAAACTTTTTCATCGAACTCCACATGAGCTTATGGAGAAGTACATGCAGTTCTGTCGTGAGCAGGTTTTCTAAAGAAAAATTGCAGAAAATTGCATCTTGTGCCTACAATATAAGTAAAGACTGAAAGTGCCATTTATTTTAGGCCTACTTGGAAATGAACTACAAAGAAGCAGTGATAGCAGCTGTGAAATACGGTGAAACTGTGCCAGTGCTGGTAAACGGGAAACGGGTGAAAATAAGTGTAGCAGAAAAGCCAAAAGCATCTCCTGGCCAGGTAAGCAGTATGCTGGTGAATAACAGAATATTTTCTGTGCAGCTTGGTATTTTAATCCAAAAACTAATGTTCTCGAGAAAAATACTTAGTTGTTTTAGTATATATATTTTTAAATGCTTTTCACAAACAGCAGTCTAAAATAAATACGAAAATCCTCTTGCAAATTTCAAATTCCAGCTTTCTATTTTTCTTAGTTCAGATTGATATTTGTGAATAGTATCAGTTCAACAAACAGTGAGAGATACAACCTATGCTAATATATAAAGTATAAATGATGCAGTAGAATTTCTTCTTTTTGTCCACTTTAGGCCAAAATGAATATCAAAAAAAGGGCTCGGATTATTAAAAAAGTTGCACCAAGTACAAAGTAAGTGCTGACATTACATCCATTTGTGTCACTGTTACTGATAACCTTTGGAAACCGGATGAGTTCATATCTGGGTGTTTTACTGGTTTTGAACTTTTTAATCTATTTTGATATTCATCAATTGTCTTTGAACCTGATTTTTCTTTATTTTTTTTCCCCACCTGCTCATAATAGAAAACATCAAAACACCACTGCTAAGACAACTAAATCCATTACAGGTGAGGTTTTGGCTACCTTTTGTCTGATAATACCTCTGTTATTGCCTTCCCTCTTCGTTCCCATTCGTTGTTTTTGTGTGAGTGCTTTTTTTAGTAGTGACTGAAAGCAAGTGCAGCGAGGTACGAGAAAGTGACTAGTTTGCACTTTCAAATGCCTTCTTTTTGATGTAACCTGGCTGGAGGACAAATCCCTCAAACAGCAGTAAAAAAAAAAAATCTGTGCTGATACTCTGTAATTTTAAATGTTTGCCCCTGTCTATTCATGATAAGTGTGGCACTTCATTCTCCATGAAATTAGCATAATTCTTTTAGTTGACTTTGAGCCTAACATAATGCATTTAACACTGCCTTTATATTTAGCGTTAGTGCTTCAGTGTCTTATCCTTATATATTCCAGTTGCTTTTGAATTTATGCCCTGGTCATCTAATGACCCAGAAGTTATTTCAATTATTATTGTTTCTTGGTCTGGCAGAAAAACTTGTATGTCAGGCTTTAAAGAAGGACTTTCTTTTTAGTACTTTACTGAGAAAAAGGACAAACTGTGGCAAATACATCAGAAACCAACAAGACTTTACAAAAATGTTGTTATTAAGACAGTGGAAATGACAGCTATATTATTTTTGTTATTTATTGGCTTTTGTGAGCAATTGTTTTGAACATAATTAGGGACCAGTCACTATCTTTTTTTTTTTTTTTTTTTCTGGGAAAACTCAATCAACTCAAGCTTAACAGAATTGTGCTGTTTGAAGTCTGATTCATTTGTCAGCGTGGTCACTTCTGAATCCAGTTTGCACAATGGAATTAAAATTCATATAGCAAGGCTTTCCAGAGCTGTCTCACAGATGGACACAGTGAATTGTTTACAGACATTTAAGAGAAGGAGGAAACTAACTTTTTTACAGGAGTGAGGTTGCGACACCACAATCCCAAATAAATCCATGAAGCAGAGTAGCTTTTGTGACTTTCATTCAAGTTTGTTGTTGGTTTAACTTATATTTTAGATTTTGGTGCTTTTTTGGTCATAACAATTGAATTGCTTCAGATCAAATTATTTTTGTACATATTTTCATACTCTTTATTATGTTTACTTCACAAATATAAGACTTAAGAAATAAGCATATCTACTGACTTGTTTTTGGATATTTTATGTAGGTAAAAAAGAAAAAAAGAAATCTGTGCTGACAAGAGATAGTAAAATCAAGAAAACTTCAAATACTGCAGGTAAGACAAATGAGAACTTTTACTCTTTCCTTGGAAAACATATGCAGGTGCTATTCCACTGCCCTCCCCACCCTCCACTTTCCAGATGAGATATTTAAGGTAGTGAGTCCAAACCTTTCACACTTTTCACTGAGTTTGCCAATGCAGTAGACTGTTAGATAGGCATACACCCTTCTTGCACCTTGTGACTTTGCTAATAGTGATAATCAGTGCTGCTCGTAGATCTAGAGTAGCAAAGAACCAGGGAAAGAAGAGTTTGAGGAAGAAATAATTTTCTGCCCTTTCATATAAATGCAGCCACAGACTTGTTTTGTGAAGCTTCAACAAGCTTGCCTTGTATATACATTTTCTGCTCATCTGTATCAAGGAGGAGCAATTTGTGACAGGAGGCCTCTCAATATCTGCCAGAAAATTTTATAGTGCAGTTGCAAATTGGTTAGTGTAGTACACTGAACTGAACTGGAAAATGTTTTTTTCTGCCGCTACCTTCCAGCAAATCCAATAGAAAATAAGTCTGAAGATCCTCAGATCGCAACAGAAGCTGAAATGGAAGTTGGGGAAGTTGAGGTGTCAGACCCAAAGAACGTTACAGAAGGGGACAGAGTTACAGAGCCTGTGAAAATGGTAGAGACTCAGTCCAAAGGAATGAATAATCCTGCACCTTTACTAGGTAATTCTGATACGATAATGCTGTTTTTAAGTTACTTTGCTAGTTGTAAGTTACATGAAGTTTAATGTTGTGATATCTTGATTTTTTTTTGTTTTTATTTTTAGAGAAACTTGCACAGATGCCTCAGGTGGCAGTGGTGGACTTGGATGAGTTTAAGGAAGCTTTAACTGATCAAGGTAAATTGCAAACTGACTTTTTTTTTCCCATTTCTGTCCTAACCCTCTCTGCTATTGTGAATCAAGTCAGAACAATATCAAGGCCAGGAACTCTTCAGAAATGAAGATGACACAGGATATCAGAGAAGAAAATAGGTTAGCTTCACTGACTGAAACATAAAACAACAGTTCATTATTGTGACTGAAGAAGAGTGGCCAAAAAACCTCAAAATTCGCATATTTTTAGCTAGCATAGTATTTTTGCCTAGACCTTTTTAGTGCAATGTGGGGAGTCTTATTTACAGTTCATCAGAGGAAAGGAGTCAGGTTTCTATGTAGTCTATTTACAGCTCTACCACTAACTCTTTTGATCTCATTGCTTTACAGTGCATGCTTAGGAGTTGGTTCAATAGATCCTGTTTTCCCAATATTTGTAACTGATGAGTAACAGAATTTGTTTTAAACATGGTATATCTTAATTCTCAGTTACTATGCATGTGATAGTGGTGGATATGAGCATTTTACAGTAGAAGGGATTCTCCTTTAACTGTGCTTGCCTATCCTGTCTGATTGGTGTTTTCCTGTGGCCCGTTGTTCACATTTTTCTGAGCCTGTGAGATGTGTCTGTGGACTTGTCCCAGGAAAAAGAAAAGAAAAGAGAGACGGTGGGCACATGCTGAGCACCTACATAGTCTCAGCGTGCCAACAAGGATGGCTTGTGGTTGTGATTATGTAGCTGATAAGGCCTTAATGTCAGCAAAGTGTTCGAGTGTTAATCAAAGGATTTTAATCTTTTTTAATCTTAAGACCATTCTTTCTGAAAGCTTTTACAGAACACTGCATGCATCTCACCAGTGTAATTTGTCACTGTAAGTTAAATGAAGGAGTATTTCATTTTTCACCATTACAGTAGTGATAAAATGTATGGCTAATGCAAGAAGTTCGTAAAGCTCTACAGCATCTGAAGAAATTTGCTGAACTACTAGACTAACAGCCTCCCCCCCTTTTTTTTTAATAGAAGCTACTGTAGCAACTGCGAAGAGTGAAGAATCAACGGAACCAGTTAGCAAGGTCAATCTAAAGGTGCTTGAATCTGTGGATGTTGTAAGTAGAGATTTGGGGCAGGTTTCCAAGTGATGGTTCTGCTGTCTGAGAACCTCTGGTTTAAATCCTCTGTCTGTTAATTTCTTGTGAGAAATAGTGAATAGTTTATTTTCTCTGTACTGTTTTTCATTTGATAGACATCTGGCTTTTTTACCTCATAGTTTGTCCACTCTTTCTTTACACCAAAACTACTTTTTATGCTGATCATCTGTATTGCCTTTCTGCAGATTTCTTCAAGTTCTCTTGTATTCTCTCGAGATGCAGAATTTGCATGTTCAGATCTGCAGTATTTGACATGTGGGCATATCATGGTTATAAAGTAATGACATAATTATAGGGGGTTTTGGTTTGGTTCGAATTTTTTATGAGATAGCAAGAGAGAGCCCAAGGTTTGTGCAAAATTAGTTTAACCTGGATATATCCTCAACTAGGCAATAATTAAGGTGATTACATGACATAATTATGGAAGGGGGTTAAAAAATCGTATCATGTGCTTTGCTACTAAATCCTAAAAAGGTTTAAATATTCTTTGGTTTTGGGGTAATTGCATGTATAATTCATGCTTTTAAACAAGTGCTTCATTCAGTTTAATGGTGGTTTTACATAGTAAAAATAAATGCTCTCTTTAGTAATATAGCAGTTTTGGTTTAGAGTTGAAGAAAGAACAGTAATACTTCCTTTCATTTGTTTACAGGAACCTGATGATATATGTGTAGTTCTTATTTCAAACTTGCCTGAGAAAGGATATTCTGTTGAAGAAGTTTCCAACCTAGCAAAACCATTTGGAGGACTGAGAGATGTGTTAATTTTATCATCTCATAAAAAGGTATTCCAATATATATTTAGTAACGTTTCTACCTAGAGAAGCAGCAAGTATGCTTTTAACAAATGTAAATGTGAAAATGTAATGCAGCAAACATTAATATGAGATGTTTTTGCTAAATTACAGTTTCTTTTTATTTTTTTTTGCTTTATTTTAAAAGGCATATCTTGAAATAAATAGAAAATCTGCAGATTCCATGGTTAAATTTTACACCTGCTTTCCAATGTCACTAGATGGGAATCAGCTCTGCATCAATATGGTGCCTCAGTATAAGACTATAAAAGATGAAGTAAGTAATAAAATATATTGAAATTTTATGATATGTGATGGCATTTCAATACAGAGCAAGATTTTGTGTCTAAGCTGACTTTTATGCACTGCCCATTCTATACATTCTGTTAGCATGTCCTCTTGAAGACTGATCATGTTAAAAGTCTTTTTGCGTCCTTATCTGATATTAGAATAACACAGGTGTCAGAAGAGCTTGTGCTATTGCTTTTACTAATAAAGCAGGAAAAAAAGTTGTCATTTCCGTTAGGGAGTCTGTGATTTCCAATTAGCTGCTGCTAGTGACACTATAGTTTGCAGTTTGAATCTTAAAACTTGTTAATTTTTTCCCCAGGAATCAATATTTACTGCTATCATCAAAGATTCTGACCCTAAGGTAAGTTGCTGGCAATCTAACTTTTCCTCCAAATACTATCAAAATATGCTAATTTAAATTGGAATCAGCTTCCTTCACACTGAAATAATAGCTAATTGAGTTATTTAAGCTTGCTCTTGAGTTAAATGTTTATATATGTTTTCATGGGTGAATGAGCAAGGAATAAGAGGAGTAAATGTTCACTTAGTTTAGCTCCATGATGCACGGGGAACAAGGAATTAAAGATTCAATAGGAGTCCTTAAAGAGCCTCTCCTTCTGTTATGTCTGTTTCACATTCTAACAATGAGCTTCTGACCGCTGAAGCTTGGAGAATATGCAGTGTTTGCCTGTAGATAGTGGCACCCATTTTTCCGCTGTTTTATAGGTTTTTTTTTTTTTCNTTTTTTTTTTTTTTGGTTTAACTGTGAAAACTACTTCTGCTGTTCAGTGTAGAGTGTCTCCCTTACTGTCCTCCAGTTCCTTCACACCTTTCTCAGTGCAAGCTGGCAATTGACATACAAAGTGTTTTTATGCAGTGTAGGTAGGTGAGGCTAATAAAATAATAGCTTTTACACCTTGCTACTGTGAAAAACATTTTCAAAATACTCGTGATAGAGGGCAAGTCATTGGGTCTGAATGTGTCTCTGGGCTTAGAGTTGACATGAGAACTTCACAAGAGCAACTTTAAGAACAGCAATGTCAGAAGCTAATTGTAT
This sequence comes from Anseranas semipalmata, assembly GCA_013399115.1. Lineage (NCBI taxonomy): Eukaryota > Metazoa > Chordata > Aves > Anseriformes > Anseranatidae > Anseranas > Anseranas semipalmata. The sequence goes on along the minus strand of VXAA01002975.1, from coordinate 670,274 downwards.
ATGGTTAAAAATTGTATTCCAAAGAACCCTGCCAATGATAAATCACTTTCCAAGAAACCCCCAAAGGCATGAATTTTCAACTGCAAATGTGTTTGGGGGATATCTGTTTTCTCCTAACGATCGTTGTTTGGCACTAACAGAGACATCGGAGTAATTTCTGCCAACACTCCTGCCTCCATATCCTACATCTGCTTCTGATGTGCTTGTGGAGAAATATTTCATTTCTACTCTGGGTGAAGCAGTGAATAATGGAACAAAAACATATCAAACCTCTCAAGCGTGGGGTGGGGGAACCCCTCCGTGTTGGGAGGGAGGGCTGGTTCTGTTTCTAAAAGACATGCAGCTTTCAAGTATTTAAAGATAAGACTTGGTTAAGATTTCACAAGTCTACTAGTACCTTTGGACTTTGTGTCCCAGGGCCATTCCCTTGGTTATGGCACAAAATAATGAGTGCCAGGATTCCGTATATCATTCTGCTGGTACTGCGTGGCTGAGGTTAGCTTTCTGCTTGCGGTCAGCCTGCTCTTATGTTCTGTGCCAGAATCCTTCGTGGCAGGAGGAGACTCGCAGGTCTCCTCGATAGCTTGTCACCATGGTGGTGATAAAGGGACCTTCACTAGTAGGGAAAGCTTTCCTATTAGAGTTGAATGTCCTCCTGCTACAGCAAAGGCTCGGTTGCAGAAGCTTGCCTGCCTACCACGTTGTGACTGAAGTGCTGCCCCGGGGAAGACTTGGATCCTGGGGAGATTCAGGTTAGCGGGGAAGTTTCCCTGCTTGTGTAGCAGGGTTGGAGCTATTCAGGCACTTCTTTATGTGTGTGTGTGCGTGTGTGTGTGTGTGTGTGTGTGTGTGTTTGTTTTGGAGAGGTATGTAATTAAATCTTTGTAGCGTCTATCAGAATTTGTTCAAATTGTAATGTGACTGAAATCGCATGTTCTTAATCTGCACAGGGATTCCATAAGACTCTGTTTGAAAATTGACAAACTCAAGAACGTATATTCGACCAAGGATCTTTCTGTCATTACAAACTGTTCAAGTAAATCAAACTCCAACTTAAAAGCCAGAACCATAATCTTTCAGATAGGTTTCTATGCCTCAACTGGTTTGCGATCTGACTAGATAGTATGCTTTTCAAAATACCAAATCTTATTGAACTTCAGCGGTATTTTGTAGTGTTCCTTAAAGGGACTTTTATTACTTTGTTTAAAAAATTAAATGATAATTTAAAATAAAACACTCAACTTGACACTTTTAAGTTAGTTATTCTTTACTGGGAGGTATATCAAATTCTTTTGAAGTAATGCATAGAAAACTGAAAAATCTGGTGTGAATCTGAATATTGGAACATTGGATGCATGTGAATGCTCTTTTTGGTGAGATCTGAGCAATGTGGAAGCTTCCTGTGGTGCTTTCCTAACCTAGTTCAGTAGATGCTTATAAAGTACGCTGTAAAGTTAAAGGAAGTCATCACTTTTCCCTAGGTAAATACTGAAACTATACATAATCAGTTTGTGCACCTTGGAAACTTACCGGATGATGGATACAGAGAATTTGAAGTCGTTTGTGTGGGACTTCGATTTGGAAAAGTTGATCATTTTGTTGTGCTGAAGAATAAAAACAAGGTAAATAGTATTTTTCTGTAGCGCATGGTACCATGTTAAAATAAAAAATTAGGCTTTTCATCTCCCAGTACCAACAATGTTCTGCTAGTGAGAGATCAGAGTTTCTGAATGGAACGTAGGCCTTCTTTCCCACTTACCCTGAACAAGAAAATAGCTTATCTTATTTGTTGGGGACAACAGGGAAGGAAAAAACAAAAACAAACAAAAACTTTAGGCTGTCATCTAGCCTGAACAATACAAAAACAGCTTGTTAAGCTCTGAAAGTAAAGCTTTCTAAATGGCTGGAGAAATTATTAACCTTTGACATTAGAGAGGTGTAAGTGGCGGAGGGAGAAAAAATTCCCATTTTGTAGGAAGCTTGGGGAAAAAGAAATATTTTGATGTGGAAATGTCAGAATTCCTGCAAGTATTTTTTTTTTTTATTCATCAAATACTTTGTGATCTGATTTTCAGTGCGCAGAGGTGTTTTTTAAGAAAAAAGGATGAAGGACTATTTATATAGGTTTGCTTTTTAAAAACAAGTAATATCAGCTTTAAAATACAGCTTGAATTGAAGCTGGAAAACTCTTGTCTCGTTGTATTTGATAGCTAAAAGGTAAAGAAGCGAGAGATTTGCAGTATAGTGTATAAACTTCCGAGTGTAGTTCATTTTTACCATTTCCTTGATAGATGTTATCTTCTTTTTTTCATGGGCATGCACTTCCCCTAGCACTTTATGGGAAGACACTCATCAGTTACAGCAGATTCAAAGCTGGACGTGTCTGGGAGCCAGAAGGCTGGACACATGTGGGTAGGGAAGCTCCATGCTCCACTGTGCTGTGATATGGTTCCTACTTGCTTCTAAAGATAATTCCGAACACAAGAGATTTCTTCCTTCAGCCTCACAGAAAGAAGAGTCCACTGTTCTCCTCCATATCCAGAACACAGTGTTTCATCAAAAAAGCTGCTTTTAGCAAATGTAAAATTAAGATGTCGAAGCCCTCAGAAATACCAAATATCCCATGCTATGCCAACTTAATTTATTAAACTTGTTCTGCAGTACAGAAATACGATAGAAGTAACAGTTATTTGAAGCTTGTGCTTTTTTTGTTGTTTTAGGCAATTCTACAGCTGGAGAGTCCCAAGGCAGCCAGATCAATGTACTGCTTCCTGAAACAATATCCGTATAAGATGGGTGAGCATACACTGACCTGTATGTTGTCACCTAATGGACAGTATGCTGAAGTAAGATTTCTTCTTCTTCAATAATGCATTATTTTTGTGGAATAGAACAACCTTTCCCTAAAGAGCAGTCCATGGGATAATGTCAGTATTTCCTTCAGTAGTTGCTGCTGTGGATGAAAGTGAAAACTGTGTAACTGGGGGGTACTGAACGAACCAGTCTGCATTCTGGAATGCGGTATATGCGTGAAAAAGCATGTGATGTTGTTTGCTTTTCTTTTGTATCCTTCTCTATTTTACAAATGTTATGGAATCTCTTTCAGCTGATGAAAGTATTCCATAATGAAAGATGAAGAGAAAAAGGAAGAAAGGAGGAAAGTAGCTGTTCAGTACTGTTTAGAAAAGAATTTATGACTGAAATGATTAGAGAAACTCTATTACAGTTTGATTTGCCTTTTAACAGTTCATTTATTTTAGTCCTCTTTTGATTCCAGACTCGGTTGCTGTGTCAGCATTGGTCTGTGGGCCTACAGCTGCTTCTCTTTTATTTACTACAAAATAAATTACTTGCAGCATTGAACAGCTCCCTGCTAACTTTGGTGATTAGCTGTAAGAACAGCAAACTGCAACAGCTGAACACCAGAGAGAAGGAAGCTCAGTGCATGTTGCTCTGGATAAAGAGTTCAGAGCAAGAAACGTGAACTATCTGTCCAGTGATGGACTCTCCATCTCTTTGTCACATCTTCCAAACTATGTTTATCACAGGGGGATATAGGTTGGCTTTCACTCTTCTGAATTTCAAATCGGTTTGCTCTTGGTAGCTTGCATTTAACAGCGACAGCATGGACCAACTAAGCAGTTCAATGTGAACTGTTTTCTGACAACGTATAAACCAAAATCTGTGCAGCTTTTTTAAGCTGAATCCTGTGCTTCTGAGATAGGTAAAGCTTTTTCTTACAGGGGATTATCCATCCTGGAGGATGTGCCACCTTTAGTGTTTTCCCTTCACGTTTATTCAACACCAGGTAGAAGTTTAACTTTAGGTGCCTAATAACAAGGGCATCAGTCTGTTACTTCAACACAGGGAGATTAAAAAAAAAAAAAAAAATCATTCAGATGCGTACTTCTACTTGCTGTGCTGACCAAGCTGTCAGTATTCTCGCCAAGCATCACAGTGATTTTCTGTGTTTTTTTTGTTTTGTTTTGTTTTTTTTTAGGACAGGTTGTGTACTGATCATTGACTTGTATCATAGTTTGTTCTCTACTGCATTGGCAATTTCTTCTGCTTTATTGAAAAGCATCCTTATTTACAAAGTTTATAGGGTAGCTGTATGGTGTTTAGGATTCACATTTTTAAATACGTAGTGTGGCAATAGAGATTTTAGGTATCCGTTTTTGGTAGGCTCTCTTGCAGTTGTTGGGTTGCATCCCTGATGGTTTAGGACATAGGATGATACACAACCACATGTGATTCTGTGCAGGCAGATGTTTTTGACTGGATTCGTAGTGTCCCCTTCCAAGGAAATGAGCAGATACTGTGCATGTGTGGAGTTCAGACTGTGTAAAATCAGTTAGCTATTTACTGTTCGGTAAGAGTGACTCTTGGAAATGTCTGTAGAGATCCTGTGATCAGCTTGGCTTCCCAGCTCTTCCCATCCGTACATTCTGGGCATCCATCCATGATTCAGTACAACAACAGTGAAGATGCTTTTTAATTACATCGTTGATTCAGAGAACTGGTTTAAATTTTGTTCTGAACACTACATCTCTATGGGATGAGTCCTTTGTCGTGGTACTGTCGGTGTGGCAGGGCGGGGTGAGGATGGGTGGTGTGCATCCTGCAGGACCTCTGCAGACCGTGGGCCCACGCAGGTGGGTGCTGCTAGCTGAAGTCAGGTGAGCACGGGTGCGTAGTGTGTGCTCTCGTCTCTTCTGTTGGGTGCAGGAGCCCCCAGGAGTTTTTTCTCTCTCCTCCCCACTGCAGGATGTTGATTCTTGGTGTGGGGGATAAAATATGTCGTCTTCTGTGCCACTGCATTTTGTAATTCTTTTTATTTAGTGAACTTGAGATCTTTTTAAAGAATGTAAATTAAAATTGTATTGGATAATGTCAGATGCATTTAAGTGTGATAGCTTTTATTAGACTGTGTAGCTGAAGAAAATAATGAAGTCTTCAGGCTTATAAGCTCTTTCTCGAGTCTAAAAAGTAAGTGATAAGCTCCCTTAGCACTGAAAAATGAGCAAAATATCATAATTAATGTGCTCATGCTAAGGAACGCCTGTCAAGGATACATTGTGGGAACACTGTGATTTAAATCTGCTTTTTATAGCTGTTCCCTATATCTTGTGTAGCAACAGAATAACATGCCTTTGTTGCTGTAAATGTTTCATCAGAGCAGAGTTCAATGCCAACAAAGAATGGCATTCAGCACTCTGTTTTCGAAATAATATTTCTTCCCAGCTGCACACTTTGGGGTAATACAGAGTGCTTTTCTAGCCTGGAGAAGTTGCCCAGCCGGACAGCAGTAACTGATGCCGGTGGCACAGTGATGGTAGTAACGTAAGCGCTTGCTCAATCACGTTGTAGTTTTGTTTTTGTAATTTTGCTGATAATGTCTGATGTTAGTACTGCTGAAATAACAGAAATACACCTGTGGGGAAACTCACGTAACAGCGAAGGAGGATGTGCAGCTGGAGTTCAGAATCGCCCATCATCGCTACAGCGGGTGGAATTTAGTCTTTGCCAATAAGATCGTCCCAGCTTTTTCACACTTTGGTAGAAACCTGTATGCTGGAGGTACACTCCTCAGCTTTATTTTCATCTCTGTCGGAGATGGGGAGAAAAATGCCTGTGCTGGTCACTGTCATGAAAGGGAAAACTGCGTTTTTCCTTCTGTTCTTCACTGCGTTGTGAGTCAGTTGCCTCTGGGTGCGTTGCTCATCTTCCTCAGTGATGTTGCCAGAATCTGGATTATGTAGCTAGGTGCCAGAGGAACATTAAGCTTGGAGCCCCATTTGACCTAAGCTGTTTTCTCTAGAAGCCTTTCTCTCAGAAGGTTCTTTGAAGGAAAAACCAAAGCTATTTTTAATCTGTTATAACATGCTCAGATGCCTTTTTGACCCTTATTATATCTGGAATGTATGTTTTTAGAAAGGGAAAAGTGAAGACTTTAAAAATTATGTGCATAAATAAAAGAGCGATGTGAACTGTATGTCTATTGAATTTATCTGAAGTTCTTTTACTAGGGACAGCCTTCAAATCAGTTTGTAGAATGCCTTTAGAAAAGAAATTTCAACACAGTTTTTAAAGTTTTTGTGATTGCTTGGACCTGTGCTATGAACTGTGATAGCTACAAAGCTTGGATAGATGGTTGTCTTTTTCCGATGTTATTTCATTTAAAATTGTTCTGTATATCAGCAAATAGAAAGGCTTAGTCATATTTAAGAAATCAATACTCCCTTAGCAGGTTCTAAGGAATAGAATCTGGCCTTGGGTTTTCTGTAGATACTTGCTTAGCTTGAAATGTGACTTGTCTTTCAAAAGCTGTGATGCTGTTGTTTTCTGTATAATACTCACCTGTCAAGCTAACTGCAGTTTACCCTGAGCTCACAGCTGTTAGCATCCTCTCCAGTACAGGAAAGAAGGTGCTGTCTGGAAAAAGACGTTTAACATCCTCTCTCCCCAAAACGTATCGCAGACCAAAAGGTAATTCTGCTCAAAAACACATCTTTGAAGATGAGGCAAGTGAAACCACTAGTGCTGTGCCACATGGTCTGTCTAGCAGACTTCTGGTAAAATCTCTTACACTGCCATGCGCTTTTATTTGTCCTCTTAGGAGATACATGTTCTGTGGTGAGCAGTTTTAGAACAGTTTACTGATCTTTGATCTTTCAGGTAATGCATGCATAAAATTTGGGTTCATGGTGTTATTAGCTATCTTACGCAAATAGCGTGCTGTTGCTTCTGAAAGTTGTAGATACTGAACCCCGATTTTTACCTTTCAGGCTGAAGTTATGAAAAAAGATGTGAAGAAAGAGGAACCAAGCAAAGGAAGGTATGCCTTTCAGATATGTAAGATTTTCTATATATATTGTTTATGGAATGCATATCCAAGATTAAGCAGATGCTGAGCCATCTCTCTAACCAAGCATGATGAAAAGACCTGCTGCGAGATGCATCAACTGTTACCTGCTGTTACTTCTTTCAACCTTCTGTGTGTTCTGTGTGTGCAGGACGTCTAGTGTGTTGCTGTAGAGCTGTAATGTTTGTGTTCACCTAGAAATCTGGGCTTTAAAAGAGCGTGGAGAAATGGGGTGAAATCCTGTTTTCTGTGTAGTTCGTTGAGATATTATTGTTTTAATAATTATGGCCAGGATTTTACCACAGGTCCTGGAAAGTATGTTTGGAAATACATGTTGGTAAGACATTTTTTGTTGTATTTAACCGGGAAGTGTTATAGTTCATTTTGTCTTACAGCGCTTTCCTCTGTCAGAGCACCTGGCTCTATTGTTTCTGTTTCCAAATGCTAAAAATAAACTGGAACTTCCTTGTTTAACTTATTAACATTCACTTCATGCTGTGATACAGATCCCTAAATTGATTTTAAAAATGTTTAGATGCTATATTAACATCAGAACCTAGAAATGGGAAATTATGGTCTTGGTATGTTCCACAAAAAGAAAAAATTGCTTTACAGACATTGCTTGTGGTAAAATTTCTAATTGTGGAGTAACTACTTGTTTTTTGTCTCGGTTATGTTTTGGGAGTACTTTTGTAAGTAGATAGATCATCATAAGGGTTCTTGTTAACAAATATGACTTAAAACACGTTCTGTGACTCAAATCCATATTTCTGGATAAGTTTTTGTCATTAAAAAAAAAAAAAGCTGCCTAATAATGGTCCTAAATTTGAATTTCCAGTAATGCCATTATACTATTATAGACTGTTACTATATTTCCAAAAAAACGTTTATTTCAAAAACAGACTCCCTAATTTCATGAAACTTCTACTCACACCTTGGTCAAATTTGGAAGCGTTTAGTTTCTGCACTGACTCTGAATCACACGTATGTAGACGTGCAGGTAACCTTTNAAAAAAAAAAAAAGCTGCCTAATAATGGTCCTAAATTTGAATTTCCAGTAATGCCATTATACTATTATAGACTGTTACTATATTTCCAAAAAAAACGTTTATTTCAAAAACAGACTCCCTAATTTCATGAAACTTCTACTCACACCTTGGTCAAATTTGGAAGCGTTTAGTTTCTGCACTGACTCTGAATCACACGTATGTAGACGTGCAGGTAACCTTTTTGATTCCAGACTGGTGGGCTTTAGCTAGCAGCGATAATTCAGTCAAAGCAGGTCACTCTTTTGTGAATCCCAGCTGCTGCAGAGCATCCTGCTGTGGCTGGTGAACAGCTGGGAAAACTGACATTTTTTCCTGCAAATAAAGATGTGCACATTCTCCTTGTCTGAGGCAACTCTCTTCTCCTTGTCAGCCTTTGTGACCTGACCGATTATTCCTTTGAGTTACATTTCATAAGAGGCAGAAAATAGCTTAAATAGTATTATATATGGGAAGGCCTTGTCACATTTTTCTGGGGAGGGATGGAGCAGCAGAACTGGAGTAGCAGAAGGCGATGCCTCCTCACTTGCCTTGGATGATGTGATCTCAAAAAAACTTTGATAAGCTTTTTGAAGCTTGGTTTTTGTCCAAACTGAGTAGGTTGTTCATCTAACCTCGTGGCAGAGGTGCCTGACCTCTTTTCAGGGACGTTGGTGCATTTTGTTGGGTTTTGTTCATTTGTTTTATCAGCTAAAAATAGCCGAAACTTCACCAGGTTGAGGATCAAGGTCTGTCCTTCTGCTCCTTTTTAATCCTGAGCTGATGCGTAGCAAGTAGGTTGTGTCTCCGTTGTGACACGGCCTCTGTTCTCTGTACTGCATTTCCAGAGCTGAGCCTCTCCAAGTCTTTCCCTCGCTAACTCGGGCAGTAAGGGCTGCGTGCGGCAGCTGCTGCAGGGATGTGCTGTGCAGGGACTGAGCACCAGCTGTCTGGTTTCACCCTTCTAACTTCTCTTCAGGGCATCTGTCTTGTAGGTCTGTGTGCCATTCCTTTCCCACTGCCTAACGGATCTTTTAAGAGTCTTCAAGCACCTTGGTGCTTCGTCATGCTCGCTCATCTTTATCTCTGCACGTTGCTGCCACCTCTGCAGAGCTCTCCTTCCGTTCCTTCAGAGTCCAGTTTGAATCTGTCAGAATGCATTTTGGAGACCACCAGGGCTTTGTGCAAGGCATGGCAGGGGTGCTGGCATGAAAGGAGGCATAAAGTCTCTGAGGATCCAGCAACTAATAACCTCATTTGAATGGGGTAGAGGATGATACATGTGTGTGCTGCTTGCTGTAAGCTGTATAGTTAGCGTATGGGTTTAGTGTTCACTGACATTTTCCCGTTCCTTGCAGGAAGTGTACAAAGAGAGGCTAAGCAGGGTACAGCTGAGCAGGGCGCTAGAGCTTGTATTTAAGTTTTCCATGTACCAGTGACAAGCCCGGGCTCTCACAGCTCCACTTCTGGGCTATGGGCTCTGCGATCTCCAGGTAATGTTCTGCCACACAGACACGTGAGACCTAAATCTCAGCGGTCTGTAGGGTGCTCAAATAGAAGAAGAAATTAACTGAAGCGTTTTTTGCTTTTGGAACACAATCAGTGTTTAATTGATGTCAGAATGTCTTTGATGTTGTGGCTGATTAAACTGACACCATAGCAGTTCAGCCCTGACTGGTTAAACACTCATGCGGCATGCTTACCCTAAAACATTCCGAAATAGCAACTTAAAACTGATTGAAGGCCTAAGAAGAAAAAAGCGCGATGATTGAACGGGCAGGTGAGGTTGCTTTTCTTTCCCGAGGTGCCGGTTACGGCGGGTGGAACCGCTCGGGCTCCGAAGGAAGCCCCCGGCACCACTGGCTCCGCGGGCGCTGCCCGTCGAGTTGCTGCGGGCCTGCCGCGCGGCCAGGGGACAGGCACGGGGCGTGTGCCCTCCTGTTTGCTGCAGACGCGTGCCTGACGTGGAGTCGTGGCGTATTGCCACTGTGCCGGTTCCTAGTTGGTGTTGTGAAAGAGATTTTGAAGCAGAATTCACATCCCTTCTTCTTTCTCCTCTCGTGTTTTGAAGCAACAGAGGACAGTGCCCTCGGGTCTGGAGGAAACCTTTGAGGTTATTGGTGTTTTTGTTGTGCTTCCACAGCGCAGATATTAACCGATTTTGCCTGTTTTCATCTCTCTGTTGACTCCATGTGTTGTGTGTTTGTCTAGTTAACCCTTTCATGTGGCCACCTCAAGACTTAGCATTCTCTGCAGCACTAAGCCCCATTTGATCTATCCTTCCATTTTCTTGATGACATCATGCTGAGTGTTACCAAAATGGCAGGCTTTTCTTACCTTTCATATTTTTGTGAGGATTAATACAAACGCACTCTTTATTCATGTGCCTAGGTTCTGAGAAACCATAGTGCAGCCTGCTCCATTGTGCATAACCACTGATCGTGCATGTTTGCTGCTTCTGTGTTTGTTTCGACAGCTAGCGAGATTGCCAGAATTGGTATTTTGACACCCTTCCATCTTGAGATGCATGTGGGTTTAGGATGCTCATTTTCTTGAGCTTTGTGGGAAAAGGGGCACAGACATCTCTAATTTCCAAGTCCCCCAAGATCATCTATGGAGGATTCTTTCTTTCAGAGAAGAACAATGTGTTTGACTGTAACTGAAGTTCTCTGAAAAGCACTATCCTCTGCTTGTCATCTTGGGCTTTGTTATCTTGGGAGCTGACAGTAGGATTATGTAGTGAAAACAGAGCCTGGCCCAAAGGAACCTCTATGCATGTATTGTTCCTTGCTATTGTGCGAGGTCAGTGCAGCTTAAAAACAAAGTAACGCCTCCTTCCCCCTAAAACCCAACCCCAAAAAGGAACAGACTTCAGGCTCTTAGCTAAGGGAGGAGTTCTCTAGGTTAGTGACTGCAGAGTCTTCAAACATAACAAAACTTCTGCTGTCTTCAGATGTGACAAAACTGTGGTAATATACAGGGAGACCAAGGCTTTGTTTTTGCTGTATATGTGCTTTCACAGTCTGCCTTTTATCAGGGGATCTAAATTTTAGGATTTCATGTCAGCACCGAGGTCACAGGGCACATCTGTAGTGAGTACTACCTTGAGAGATCTGACTACAAGTAATGTAATTCAAAGTGTAAGAGTCTTGCAGTACTGAGGTGAATTAAACGGAAGCATAAAACTAATCAGCTATTCACCTCAGTATTTTTAACCATTTTAACACTGATAGGCTAGATTTCCAAATGCTAAGCACTAATGCATCAGGAAATCACCCACCATTGCCGTCAAGAGGTTACTGGTAACTGTAGAATTCTCAACATAGTTTGATTTCTTCTGTTTTTTTTAAATGCATTTAGCTCTGGCTTGAAAAAATATCCAGAGGGATCAGGAGTGGTGCAAACAGCAGCTGCTAATCCTCCAGTAGAGCCTAGTGTGGCAAAGAAAGAACCCATTTCCATCTCTAATGTCAAAGACGAGATGTCAGCAGTACAGATAGAGCCCTCTGAGTCCCATCTTGAAAGAGCAATAAGGGAGTCTGCTGCAAGACTGGCAGAAATGCCTGTGGAGAAGGAGGAAGTTGAACTTACTGTTGCATCTATCAAAGCAGCTGATACGGAATTATTTGGAGCAAAGACAGAAGAGATGCTGCTGCCTCCTTCCAGTGTGGAGAAAGAAGAGGCAGTTACAGATAGTACTAAATTGGAGTTGGTCAAGTCTGCTGTTGTATCTGCTTCAGAGAAGGAAATAAAAGTGAGAGCTGAAGAGTTGTCTGCTCCTGCCATTGAGCCACCAGAAGAATTGTCTGATGTGGGCAAGATCGAAGATGTGCCATCAGACTCTGCTGTGAAGCTGGCAGCAGGGAAAAAAACAGGGGCTGTCCCTGAAGCTGTGCCCCCTGATTCTGATGCAGCGTCAATGGAGATGGGCTCATCTGTTGTCACACAAACAAACAAAAAGTTGGATGCTCTTGAAAAAAATTGTGTTTCTGATGCTGTGAAAACTGAATGTGAAAAGCCTGTGACTCAGATAACAGAGAAGAAACCAGTACTTAAAACTGGGGTGGCCATGGAGAGGAAACTGGATGTAGCGGGAGCAGACACAGAGATGAAGCCAGAAGAGTCTGTGCTCAAAGCTGGAACAGCTGCGGAGGAGAACTCTGAAAAGCTTTGGGTCAAGACTGGGGCAGAGACAGAGAAGAAACTTGAAAAATTTGTGGCCAAGGTTGGGGCTTCTGTGGAAAATGCTGCAAAAAATGTGAATGAAAAGAATGAGGGGAGTTTAATCAAAGCACCGCAAAATAAAGGAACAGGACCAGCAAAAATTGATGAAACCTGCAAAGCAGTTACGTTAAACTCCTCTTTATCTGTCAAGGAATCTTCCTCTGTTAGTAAAACAGTTTTAAAGGCAGTGGTGTCTCTTCCTGATGTATCAAAGTCAAGGGTTCCAGTATGGAGAAACGAGCCTTCCCTGTGTAAAGGAGAGGAGCAGAAAGCTGCCTCGAAACCTGAGCCCCGAGGACAAGTGGCAGTGGAGAAGAAAATTGCATCAAAAGAAGTGGGTCATCCGAGAGCTGGTAGCAGCCGATCGAGTCCGGGAGACGGCAGCGACAAACCTAAAGTGAGCAGAAGTTCTGTTGTTGATGGAAAGGGAGGCAATGGGAGGAATTCATCTCAGCAAGAGAAGGACTCACGAGTGGAATCTAGGGCTAGTTCAAAACAGTCTCAAGAGGGAGAGAGTAGATCATCCAGCATGAAGAAAGACAACAGCAGCAATAAGGTGAGGAGGGCAGGAAGGCCGGTTCAGTGTGCCTGATCAGTAACTAACTCCATGCTTCTCCCACATGTTGAGTATGGGACAATGAGAGTATATTCCCCTTCCCCTTTCCATAAATCACTCAGCTGGTTTGGGCCAACAGACAAGTTGGAATAGCAAGATGGCGGGCAACCAGTTGCTTTTAGATGCAACGTGTGTAATGCAAGTATGTAACTGGTTTGAAAGTGCTACTTGGATAAAATTGCAGGAAGATATTTTTTGAAGCAATCTTTATTGAGTGTCATAACTTTATGTTCTTGGATTAGTTCTGAATGGGAATTGATAAGCTTTCTGTCCTTTTGTGAGCTGGTATTTGCTTTGTCAAGTCCTGCACAGACACTGGTTACTGGAAAGAGGTTACTAAGCAAGGTATTACCTGTGACTTGTTGCTAGCGACTGTATGCCTGGACTTTACCGCTGACGGTTGGCGTAGTTCTGTATTTGAAAGCATGTGATCAGAAGCAGCAATCTGGACAATTTAAAAAAAACAAACAAACAAACTTCATTAAGGGAAAAAATTGTGGATTTTTTAATTTTTTTCTTGTGGACAGGTTAGTTGCCTTAACTGATTTCATGTGAACTTTTGTCTAACTTTTCAGGCTTCTGTTGGTGGCAATATTAGACCTTCAAAAAGTGGCAGTAGCAGCAGTGCAAAACAAAAGGAGGTAAGGATCTAACCATAACTGAACTTAAAATACAGATTGTCTTGAAAATGCGTGTGCTGAGAATCTTTAGCATTCTTCCTAGGGAATTCTTAGCATTACTAACTGTTACAGACAATGAGCATGAAGCTGTAAAGTCGAGTCATTTGGAAGAAAAGCTTACTTCAGGAAGTGAGTGTTTTAAGAGGAGGTGGTTTTTGGTCTCGGATGTCACCTGTTTGAGAAAGAGAGAATTAATTAGCTGGATCCCCACTTATCTACGTAAGATCTTTATCCATCATCACACTTGTGAGAAGAGGAAGAAGGGCTCAAGTCTTCTAGCTCTTCATAAGCGATTTTGTATAACAGAAGGTAGTCAGAACTTCTCCATCCACGGTGCCTCCTGCATGTAAAGGTATTTTCCATGAGTTGTTTGGCAGATTACGTTTTTGTTGCCATGTTGGTTTGAAGAAGACCTTGGGAGCCTATAGGCTCAACTACCACAGAGTCTGCATTTTTACAGGAAGGTGAAAAAAGAGGCCCTTATCTCTGTCTGATAGCTCGGGCTTAGGGAAAGAAAAATGGAGAGAAGGTAATAAAAATGCATGCTGATGGGCTTGTAGAAGTAGTGTTACAGGATCAAAGCAAAGATCTGCCAGGTCAGTAGCGGGTCCCTATGGAAAAAGATTTTCTGACCTAGAGTTGACAACCTGGATGCTTTTATTAATCCACGTAAACTTCTAGCACGACCGGAACAGTGTTTTTGTGAAGTTGGTGGTAGCAATGGTAGTAGATAACACGTTCTTGTATGATGTTCCAGATGTGTTTTTTTTAATACCCGAGAGCAAATTCTTCACCATTTGAAAAAAGGCTTTGGAATGTCTGTTACTACTTACAGCTTTATTCTTCACTGCTGTACAGCTGATAAGAACCGATATCTTTGTTCTCCTTTTCATGGAAGAAAAAAATGCAGTAACATTTGATTTAAGTTGAAATATAACCGCATTTTCTTACATTTTCTTCACCTCTTGTTAAATATTCCTCGACTTTCTGCATCAGAATGCAGATGGAGGCATATGTTATTCCTAGTATTTGTTAGCTTTAAAAAAAAAAAAAAAAAGAGAAAAGGGGGAAGAAAAGGAATGAAAAGAATGTAGCCTTTTAATTTCAGACTTTTTTCTGCTTGAGGACTGTTTCTAGTATTTCTTAGCTGTGCAGTCTTATTCTTTGACAGAGGAAAGTTCATCTTGCCTTGGCCTTAAAATTCTGCATTAACAACTGTTTTTCAATCTTCTTGTGTTAGATACCAATCAGTGTTTGACAGTAGGATGGAAAGTTTTGCAAAAAAAATAAAAAAATAAAAAAAATTCAGAATCATTGAAGAAATTGAATTAATAATTTGGGGCCATGGAATGGATATTTGGATGTGTTTTACTGTCTAGAATTAATTTATTAATTGACTTCAAGTACACATCTCATACATCTTATCCACCTTATCCTATCGTTCTGATTATGAAATCATAGCCATTTCACAGTGAATGAAGTATAATGTTTTGTTCCAAAAACATTCCTGCTGTCTATTGAAATAGCCTAAGAGTAATTTGGGTTGATTCAGTCTTTTATTACGTTCAACATCTATCCATACATCCTCCTCCAGATGTTCTCAGCTGCATATGGCATTAAATTGCTGCTAATTCTAGTGGTCCTAGAATAAATTGCATGAGCCACGATGGAAGACAGCATGGTTAAACTGCAGGGTAGTAGGAGTTTTAGATAAGCGACATGCTGCAGGAAGACGCTGTACCTCCAAGTGTGGACAAACGGGTCAGTTTGTGTCGTCGTAAACATAAGAATATGGAAAGGCATTCACCAGAAAGCTGGAGCTTGCCCTCCTGCCCCTTACAAAGCACGGTGGGCACAGGAGGAGCAGCAAGTCTGCCAGAGAGTCTGTGGGGCTAGTCAGACCTTAACAGAGAGACAAAATGATCTTGTTGTGCGTGTTGGTTGTAGAGGAACACGGGGAGGTTCCAGTCCTGGTGCCCTTTCCTGGGGCATAGGGCTGTCCGAGAACCTCTCCGGAGCTGAGATGTTAGTTAGGAGATTGAAACCCCAGAGACAAGTTAAAACAGTAAGAAGGTGTCAGGGCAAAGAAAGACTTGGCTGGATCAAACCATCTCATGTAGTATCCTCTTTAACAGCACATGCTTAGGGAAGAGAATGAGATCTGACACAAAAAAATAGTATTTTTGAGGGATACTCTGGAGGTATTCAGATTTTCACTAGACTTCCTGCAAGTGAATGCAAAAATACACACATGTATTCAGGGCACTGGCCCAGTTCTTTGAGTAGAGATAAATACTGTCTATTCATCCAGCTGTGTGTCTGAAAAATGCTTTGGGTTGCTGAGTTGCATCTGCTTACTTAACGCAAATGTTGATAATGCAAACTGTTCCACGTAGACGGAAGGCCTGAATGTTTTCTTCTACCCTTGTCGAGTTGAATTTTTTTCCCTTCATCCAGCTTCTGTGTGTAGATATTATTCATTAGGCACCCTGTGGATGGAGATAACTCTGTCACTGGGTGAATGTTACACTTTGTTATGTTCACATTTTTACACTTCATAGGAAGAAGAGCTGTTTCCATTCAACCTGGATGAATTTGTTACTGTGGATGAGGTAATAGAGGAAAGTGAGTCTCCTGTGAAAACACGTCGAAATCCACCGAGGGGCAAGAGAAAAGATGGTGCTAAAAATAACTCTTCCTCTGAGCCTAGTTCTAAGAGAAGAAAAGGGAAAAGCTCCATAGCACGCATTGCTGAAAGCGAACTGTCTTTTGTCACTTTGGATGAAATCGGTGAGGAGGAGGATGTGACCGCACAGCTGGTGGGAGTTGCTAATTTAGAAGCGCTCAGTGACCCGCAGGGCCTGGTTGTAGTGGATGAAGTGATCGAGGAGGAGGAACTGATGTCAGAAGCAGTGAAGGATGCCCAGTCGCTTGTGACTTTGGATGAGATATCTGAACAGGAGGACCTTAGCTCTCACAAAGATGTCCCTAGGTCAGTTTTTGAGGAGCAGGATTTGAAAACCGAACCCTTGGTAACTGTAGATGAAATTGGCGAAGTAGAAGAGCTGCCGCTGAATGAACCTACAGATTTGAATATTGAGGATATGCTGAAACAGAAGGAGGATGATAAAGTGACTGCTGAGGATTCTGGAGATTTTGTTTCCTCTCAGGTGCCTGATGATCCCAGTGCTTTAGTGACAGTAGATGAAATACATGAAGACAATGAAGATAACCCGCTAGTGACATTGGATGAAGTTAACGAAGATGAAGATGATTTTCTGGCTGATTTCAATCGTCTAAAAGAGGAGCTAAACTTTGTTACGGTAGATGAAGTTGGAGAGGAGGATGAGGAAGAAGAAAATATTTTCCTAGGGAAAAATCTGAATGAAGATGAAGATGACGAAGATATTGTTGCCGTTGCAGGACCAGAAGAAGAAATTGCTGCCATTGCAGGACCAGAAGAGGAGGATATTGTTGCTGTTGCAGGACCAGAAGAAATGGAAATTCTGGGAAATATGAGTCCAGAAGAAGAAGATATTATTGCAATCTCAAAGTCAAAAGGTAAGGAACCTCTTGTAGCTTCCAGAGGGGACATAGAAAATAAGATGCTTGTAACCATTGCACAGGGCATGGAAAAAGGAGATCCTTGCAGCAAATAGAGGAAACTGAAAAACAACAAATCTTAGACAAAGTTAATAAAAGAGATACTAGGAAAGAAATGGAGGCTGATAGTGAACAGCAGCCTGAAGGTAGGATACTATATTAATGCATTTTAGAATGTGTCCTTTTCTCTCGATGTAAAATTAAGCAGCATATTCTTTTGAAATGTTCATTTGGTGTTTATGGTGGCTAAAGTTGGGGAAATAGTTTCTTTCCTAGCCTCTAATGCAAAGCTTGGTAAACTACCTAACACTAAGGATTATTTGTGATCTTTGATTACAGTGCCAAACTTTATTAAAACGGGTGAGTCAAATGAAATAGACACACATGTGCAAAGAAGCAAGAGCTGCCAAGCTGGATCTAGAGGGAAAAGCGTAGAAGAATATCTGTAGTATGGAATTAGGAAAGGGTTAAGAAATGTCTGGTGGAACCAAGTAGGGAGAGCTATATATAACCTACATACAAGAAAAGTTTTGGCCAAAGTGTGGGTGGAATGCTCTGTGTGACGCAGTCCACAAGTACTGAGGTTTTCTGTCTCTGCTGATGTAGCTGAACGCTGACACAGCACCTTTTGTTCTAATGTTCTGGAAAAGCTTTTCTTCTCCATCTCGCTCTTACTGCACAGCAGAGGCAAACCGAGTAGTGCAGATATGGAGGAGCTGCAGAAGCAAGAGCTGTGTTGCTTAAAACAGAGCATTTGAATCTTAGTTTCTATAAACATTAGGAAATAGGTTAGTCGACTGTGTACACACCCATAAATATTGAAACGCTGTATTCTGTTGTAATATTGTTTATGTTATAGAATGTAAACCTCCACGTGATTAAGGAAAGCTTTTAGTGAAAATATTTTCTATGTTCTATAAGCAAGTAAGTTGTAAAAAGACCTCTTAAAATATCCAAGCACTTGAGTTGATTTCTGATCTAAATGGTAGTGACAAATTATAAAAATATTTGATACACAGTAAGTGATTTTAGTGCTTCTCTGTATTGTAAAAATCTCAGGCAAAACAGGTGGATGTAGGAAAGGACTTGTTCTTCCTGAGTTTGAGAAGCTGAGCAAGAAAACTGGGAAGGAGAGATTAAAGCAGGTTAAATAGTATTACTGCAAGTCTTGAAATCTGATTCCAACAGCAAAATAGGAAACGGTTCCTTGATTGCTTCAAGGCAAACAGCTTAAGTGATGGCGGTCAGACTGCAGCTCATGAAGAACTACGTGTCAAATCTGAATCTGGTTCGATGCAGTGGGATACAATCTACTGAAAAGTCTTGGGCCCACAGGAGACTGATGCTGTCCAGTGCATTCCTTTGATAACTTCCTGGGTTTTGTTAGTACAGCCAAAGGATTTATTGTATTAACCTTGCTTAGGACATGTTGGTATTGAGGCTATTTGAACATAGAATTAGAAAGAAACCGGGTATTTTTGATGCGATTCTTCATCTGCCAGTTGAACTGTTCTGATGGTCTAAAACCCACAGACCTTGCTTATCTTGTAGAAGAGACTCTGTCACACTCCTTGTCCCAGAAGAATCTTAAAATGTTAACCAGCTCCAAGGCACTATCTACGTTAATCTGGAAATGTAGGCTGTTGGTTTTGGTTGGTTCTGTAATGAAGACTGTGTTCTGGAGTTGCTGTGAAACTGGCAACTTAGTGAATGTCCCTTATTAAAGCTAGGTAGCTTATCCTGTGTTACACTTTGGTTTTGGTAAACCAAAATCATCTGAGAGAGCTGATTTTGCTAGAAGCTTTTCTTCTCTTCAGCTCCTTTTCAATTTTCTCTGATTTCATCAGTCTAATTATCTTCATGGGGAAGTGGAATTTGATAATAAAAGCCTGTTCAGTCTGTTGGATAGAGATGTAGCAGCAGAAAGCTGGTAATTCACAGCTGAAAGAAGGTGATCGTTTTTAAAGTGAGGTTAATCCACTGCTGGAACAGCTTGCTGAATGTGCTGGGTATGCTGTTGGTAGCCTTCTTTTAAAACAAGAATTTGTTTTCTGTTATGTTTAAGTTGAAATACTGTTGTTGGACCTCGAGGTAGATTAATTCAAGAAAGTTTGGTACCTTGTCTTACAAAAAGTTCAGATAATCACAAAGTTGGTTTGAAGTTGCTGGCAAGAGCTCTAGAGCAAAGCAGCTGAGAGCGGCGGTGGCACTGCTGGGCAGAGCACCCTGTAGCCAGGAAGGCTTCTGGGGTGACTCGCCAGCGCACCTGGGCGGTACCTGGGAGTCTGGTCCTCGGGGCTGATCCAGAAGTTCCTGAAAATTGCTGTATGGAAAGACCAAGCCAAATAGCGTAGAAAACAGTAAGGACCATACAGGTGGTGTTTGTTTCAAGCAGTAATGAACCATTTAAGCTAGGCACAGAGTGCTTTAAACTAGCAGGTATCTTTGTTTTAATGTGCATTTATGGCCTCCTGTAGATCAGCTGGGATCAGGACGAAAAGAACCAGAGCCTAAGGAGAACAAAATGGCTTCTTTGGATGCATCAAAGGCGCAGAGTACTCCAAAAGGTAAAAACAAAACAAGCCCACCCCAAATGCTCCACGCTATTCTTGTTGGAGGACAGCCTTCTTGTTTGTTTGAAGTGCCCCATTTGCTTCACGACCACATATAACTTGAAATTCATGGCCCAGAATCTCTTTTTATCTTGGCCCCTATGAATGCGTGTTTAACACGTTTCTGCTGTTGGCTTAACAGCAGCAGCAAAGTTAAAAGTTCATTTTCCCTAAAATTTAATTTACAAATACAGGCTAATTTATTTCTAATTAGCACAGTGAGTTGTACTGGGATTAGAACAGTAAGGAAACATTACAAGTTCTGTTACCAACTTTCTCTCAATGTATAGAAATGAGGGAACTGCTTACATTGTTTTAAAAAAGTGTGTGTATATATGTATATATTCCAAGATCTTCACCTAAAATTCTTTTAGACAAGACCATTGAAAGCACTTGAACTGTAAAAGAAGTTGCTAGGAAACTATGGCTCGTTGCCTGATGGCTTGTGCAATGTTCTGTGACAGGAAATGTTCACATAACGTGCTGTAGGACAGAGGTTAAGCTTGGCAGATGGGTTACATATGAAATAGTTTACATAATGCTAAAAGGCGTTAAGGTGGTCGCAGTGGCTTCAGATCCAGAAGGCCAGTTGTGCTGTTCACAGAAAAGTGTGCGCCCTTCTCTATTGGAAGTAGGGCAGGTGACCAACTCAGATTAGAAGCATAATTTTTTAAATACTGAAAAAATGTAACTAACATCCCTCCAGTAATAACAAATTGTGCAGATTTGACTAAAGGAATCTGATTTTTTTTTTTAAGCTGTGTTTTGTTAACACTGTGTGCTGTCTCTTTCAGATTTGGATTACCTGGTTCCAAAGGCTGGCTTTTTCTGTCAGATCTGCTCTCTGTTCTATGCAGATGAAACATCTGTGAAAAATCACTGCAAGACACCGCTTCATCAGCAAAACATGGAGGTAATGCTGAAGCTTCTCCAAACACACAGGGGTTAAAAAGAATATAGTTTTTAATGTGTGCTTTAATGAGTGCTAATAATCTCCTAGTTGGCATATGGAGCTCATATTAATTCTTCAAGGGGTTTTAATTTTAAACTCAGACACAGGCATTGTTAATTCCTTAAACTAGCTAAATTTATCATCTACATAAGGCCTCCTTGCCTAGGAAGGCATGGGAATAGCTATTGCAGGGAGCTGCTCATGCGTGCGTGAAGAGCAGAAAAGTGGGAAGGTATTTGTCAGCATAGGCTGTTCTGTGCTGGGTGTAATGAATACGCAACTTGTGGTGAACACGGAATTGCTATTTTATGTCTGATGACCAGAGACAGGTGCCCAGCATCATGTGAACTCCTGATCCCTAATATTTTGCTATATGTCCCGTGAAAGTTCCACTCAGGAGCTTCACCATTTGGTGGTTCTTTGGTGTGTCTCTAGGGGTGGGGGGTCGAATATTTTTTGGTACAGATAGCACAGTATCAGCTCCAGGAGTTTGCTGACTTTTGGCTGATGTTTTTATGAAATCTGCACTGTATTTAGAGCACGATTTTATCACAGTCTGAAGAATAATTTAGAAGTATCTCTTCATTGGCTGTCCTTGTTTCTACAGAAATTCATGGCCAAGCAGAAGGATGAGGATAACAGTGGGGAAGAGCGGAGTACAAGGTGATCAGAGGAGAGAAGAGTTGTTTCAGTGAATTAAACTTAGGGTCCAGTCAATTTTTGTGTATTTTGTTATGATTTAATTTGTAATTTTGTTTCAGAAGCAAGCATTCATGTTGTATAAATTTGAGCTCAGTATAGATGGACTAAAAGAAATACGTATGGTGGCTTTGATTTGTATATCAAATCATCTGACGTGCAAGAGACTTCTTTTACAAGTGTTGACATGAAATAAATGTTCTTACTGTATAGTTAACACCAGGGAATGGCATTTGGTGTGATTTATTGTGATCCAGAGAGCTACCAAACACAATAGAGTGGGGAATTCATTCCAGAGATCTCTCTCTGGTGCTGCTTTACAGAGCTCAGTGGGTGACATTTCGCATGCTACGTGTGCTCTGGCAGTTCACCTTACTGCCCTAAATCAGTAACCATCAAGTTAAAGATCGCAGTGATAGCATGATCGAGCCCCTCTCGATTGTTAGACTTTCTGTAGCCATCTTTTTCCTATGGCTGCTGCGGTCTTTTGGTGAAGCAGGAATACAAAACTGAAACCATCAGGTGGAGCAAAGCCTACACCAGCACCGCAATAACTTGCTTGTTGTTCCTGCGGTCAGCCAGGGAGGTCACTGTCCCTTGCTCTTTCTCCCTGGTGAATGACTTGCTTGTTTGTTTTGGGTTGTTCTTTTTTCCTTGTTTGGTCCAGTCTGGGGGTAAAAGCATGTGGAGCACTCCGCAGCATGGCTGAACTTTGTAACCTGCTCTTGAATGCTGCTCTCTGATAAGTCTGGGTCTCTGATTCAGTATTAACAGCGTGCCAGCCAAAGGCTGGATCATAATTAACTTTGCTTTGAGCTTTTATTTTTCACTTAGTCACTTGAAATTTATTTAATTTTTTTTTTTAATTCACTATTGTCGCTGCCACTCCTTCAAACTTTGGATAGTTGACTTTGGCTGAATTCTGTTGCTGGAGGTGGAGTAAAGAAGTGTTCCTACGTGTCCAAGCCAAATGAGAAAGATTATGTCGTTCTACATGATAGAGATGTTACAAGCCATACCTCTGCCAGAGCTGGTAGAAAATTCTCATGTGTTCAGACCTCTGGTAAAGCACCAAAATAAACTGATGAGATAACTGAACTTCATAGGGAGCACCCACATGCTGATGTGAAACATGTTCCTTTATGGGAGATGGTCCCATGAAATCCCTCAGACTCACTGGACCTTGCTGCTTCAAGATCAAGCATATGCAGGAAGAAGTACTTGTATCTCGTAGAAGTCGTCGAATGACGCTGAGCACCCCTGAGGTCAGTGCTGGTGTATTTGCAGAGAGGATGAAGCCTGCCCTCAAGGCTCCAAAACGAAGACTTTGCTTTGGGCTGCTCCCAGAGCAGTGCAGCTGTCTGACAGGCAGGTTGCTTTTGCAGATCATGACGTTCTGTTCATGACTTCCAATTATTGTTGGTTGGGATTTTTTTGCTTGGGTCCCTCAGAAAGCTGCTGTGGGCGAGCTTGCTGCCTGCGTGTGCTGGTGAGTCATGAGACTGCTCCGTCCTGGCAAGGCAGAGCCCCGTGAAAAGCTGAGGGTCTCAAAAATGCACACGAAGGATCCAGACAGCCAAGGAGCTGGCACGTCAGGGAGCATGGTTCAGGGTAAGAACGTGCCTGAGAGCGCTCGCACGTCTGTCCCCTCCTCTCTCTCCCTTTGCTGCTGGCAGGGACTGTGCTCACTCCAAAGTAGCGAGCAGTACAGATGGGATTGGTGTGGTGCTATTTAACGACTTAATTACTGTCACTGCGATTGCCACTTAGTTACTATTGGGTTATATAGTTCGTTTATAAGGGAATTTTTAAAATCTTGCCTGAAATAACAGGATACAAAGTGGAATTCAGTGAGAAGAGCCTGCAGAGAGCAGCTTTCCGCACCAGGCTCCCCGTGGCTGGGCCCGGCAGAGCCGTGCCACTGAACAGCCCCGTCGTGGCTGCGGGGAGAGGCTGGAGGCTGCGTCCCCATCAGCCGCGTCTCCTCCCCAGAGCAGCTTTGTGCGTTTGTGCTCCTGACCTTTCTGTGCGGGGCTGATGCCCTGAGCCGCGCTGCGAGTGGTGCTCGGCCGGGGGGCCCGGCAGCTCCGGGGCAGCCCCTCTGCGGCCCTGGTGCCACTGCTGCCACGCGGTGCCCGCCTGCTCCCACTTCTGCTCCGCATCCCTTCGCCTCCGTTCACGTCTCCCAGGACCGCGTTTGTGCCTGGCCCTTCCCTTCGAGACACCAGCACATCTCGGGTAAAAACAGGTAAGCGCTGCAGCTGCCCCAGAAAAACATCCTGCTTAAAACAGGAATTTGGGGAAAATAATGTTCTGTCCCCCCAGGGTGGTGCGGAAGAAATTAAAATTGAGGTTAAAAAGTGCATTTATCTTACAGAATGAGCCATCACGGGCTTTCTCAACATTGCCCCCAGACATAGTGCACCGCACATGGCTTCCTCCTGCGGCTATCGGTGTTTGAAATGCAGTGGCTTTATTTTCGAGCTGCCAGGCACTAGAATTGAGCTCTGCGTGCCCCCATCTGCTGGGTGCATCCATGGGGACGCAGCTGCAGGCTCCTGGCAGCAACGCGCATCCCGCGGCAGGCATGCAGCGTTTTAGGTGAAATCCACGGGCTTTTTGCAAAGTTTCCTTCGCACTTTCAGGATATTTAACTCGCCCCACGCACTGCTGAGCTTAACTCTGCATTCAGATCCCAGCCGGGAGCCCAAGTTCCTTATGGGAGGCTCTTGCAAAAGCAACGAGGGCTGCGAGCAAGCTGTCTGCGGGTCCCAGGGCCGCGCGACGGCGGGGGTGCTGCGGGTGGG
The DNA here is from genome assembly GCA_013399115.1 of Anseranas semipalmata. NCBI lineage: Eukaryota > Metazoa > Chordata > Aves > Anseriformes > Anseranatidae > Anseranas > Anseranas semipalmata. Next base: position 646,191 of record VXAA01002975.1, on the reverse strand, counting down.
CTGAGCGGGGATACGCCAGGGCCCCGCGGGGAGCGACGGGGACAGCTGCAGCCGCGCTCCTGCGCCCGCTCTTGGTTTTGCTCTCCCTGCGGCTAGCGAGGAGCGGCAGGGCCGCGTTTCACCCCCTGGGGTTATGCTGCTGTTCCCCTTTGGTGGCCGAGCGCCGCTGGTTGCGGCAGCCGTGGGTTTTCGGTGCGGCGTCTTGGCTCGGTGCCTGGTGGCACTGGGGGAAGCCAAAGGGGCGAAATGGGGCTCTCCGTGCGTGGGAATGGGGCAGCCCCCACCCGTGTCCCAGCCACCCAGGGGGGGTCCTGGCTGTGCTGGGAGGGACCTCTCTGAGCCGCTTGCTGGGAAACCCGGGGTAAAAATAGCCCGGTGAAAGAGCCGGGCGGCGCGGGCGTCCCCACCTGTCGTGTGCCAAAAAGGGAGGCGTCGCTCCCCTCCCCCGGCCGGGGAAACTGAGGCAGGGGAAGGCGGCGGCTCCCCCCGCACCCCGGGCAGAGCGGAGCGCGGGTGATGCTCTGCGGGGGCTCGGGCTGAGGGCGGGGG
>VXAA01002975.1:584421-636465 GCA_013399115.1 Anseranas semipalmata | reverse complement strand
CCCTCTAGAGACAGCACCAACCTGCCCCTCTGCAGGGGTGCTGCCCCAGGTGGGGCAGTGAGCGGTGACCCTGCTCCTTTTTGGGAGCACAGCCCGTTTCCGTGACCGTCTGCAGAGGAAATGGAAGGAGACGGGGAGGGGAAGAAGGTCCTCTCCCTGTGGGAGAAGCATTTGACCTCTCGAGGCTTCCTGAAGGGGCAGGGAAGGAGGCGAGCACAGGAGATGGGCAGGCAGCAGCGGGTTTGGAGCAGGGGCGCTGGGCTGGGCATTCTGCCTGCGCCTGCTGAGCCGGGGCACCGAAGCAGACGGTGCAAGAGAATCCAACTCGATACGGGAAAATCACTTCTGTAGTGTTTTAAAATCCACCTGGATGATATGGTGAACAGAAACCCGGGCAGAGCTTTGATCTCGTGGACCGCTCCTCCACCCAATGAAACCCCCAAGCTGTTCGTTGTTCCATTTTCATTCTTAGTGCAGCTGGCAAAGAAAATCCATCACTTGGTAGCTCCTTGTTCCCCAGAGTGGACTTCCGGGTGCTTTTCCATGCTAAAAAGGGGACGGAGTCCCCAGAAGCGCTGGCCCTGGCTGTCTGAGCCGGGCAGGCAGCCCCGAGGCTCTGAACACGCGGCTGTTCCTCCCCGCGCGATGGGAGCTCCCAGCACGGGCGCCCGCTGCTCTGTGCCCGCTGCTCCGTGCCCACAGCTCCGCGCCCGCTGTGTCCCCCCCTGCTTGTGCCTGGTGCCGCGTTCGCGCCCCATGCTGTTCCTCGGCCCCTTCCCCTGCTGACCCCCGGTGCTCTTGGCCCCCAGGTTTTTGGGAGAAGCCCATGTGCCCCTGCGAGATGTCCTGTCCTCCCCCAGCCTGGCGGCCTCCTACAACGTCCCCTTGCTGGACACCAAGAAGCAGAGCACCGGGGTGAGTCCCTGCATGGGGATGGCCATGCCACCGGGGGGGGACATGCTGCGGGCCCCCTCCGTGCCCCACGGCCCCGTGCCCGTGGCAGCAGGAGCCCAGACCTCAGAAACAAACCCTGTGGTGATGGCTCCTGCCCCAGGCCTGTCCCTGGCACCGTGGGGTCCCTCGTGCAGACGGGGACAGCGGCAGGAGGACGCGGCTGTTCTGCCATCGCTGCTCCTTGAGCTGCCCCGGTGGCATCTAAGCAGGGGAGCAGACATGTCCCCCTCCGGGATGTGTGAAAAAAACAGCCTCCAGTGTTCGCACGGTGGGCAGTGGCTTCGTCCCCTGCCAGCTCCCCTGGGGCCATCATTAACCCGGTGGCCCTGGCACCCCTCTGTCCCCAGCTGCCACCCTGGCATGGCCCCAGGGGACATGGTGGCCACGATGTGGCCATAACTGTGCTGTGCTGGCTGCATCTCCCAGTTTGAGACCAGTTGCCCCACCCGGGGCTCTCAAGCTTTGAGGTTCACCTTTCGACACCAAATGCTGCAGCTCTGGGAGGGGGCAGCAGGAGGACACCCCGCGTGCACGGGGGCTTGCCCCATCCCACGTGGGGCCCTCTGCTCCGCACCCTGAAGGCTGGGGAAAGTTCTGTGACGCTTCTCCCCTTTTTTCCAGGCTTTCCTCATCCTGCAGGTGTCCTACACCCCCCCTCCGGGCGCTCCTCCCCTCTTCCCTCCTCCGGCCCCCCCTGAGCCCTCGCCGGCGGCTGCTGAGCCCGACACGGTCACTGGTAATGAGAGAGCCCCGCGTGCGGCGCTGGGGGACGCGTCCCCCGTGGCCCACCCCAAGCGGCCTCAGCAACCTCCCTGCCTCCCGCCCCGCGCAGAGGCGGCCACCGAGGAGGAGGAGGCGGAGGACCGGGCGGCGACGGGGGACGAGACGGAGCCCGCGTCCTCGGGGCCGTCGGGGTCCGAGCCGCCCTCGCTGCCCCGCAAGCCCCCGGCGCACCACGTCCACGGGGTGAAGCGGAGGAGGAGCTCCCCCAAAAAGCCTCTCTCCAACAAGCCGCAGGACTTCCAGGTGAGCCGCGGGGGCTCCCCTGCCCCGCTCATCCTGCGCATGCCCCATGCCCTGTCCCGCACCAGTTGGGTTTGCAGATGGGGGGAGCGGCGGCCAGCACCCCCCGGTGCCCCCGGTCCGGCCCTCCCTGAGCTTTCACGAGGAGGCTCCCCGGTCTCGGTGCATCCTCCGTGGGGGACCCGGGTGGCACCAGTGCCCGCTGAGCGCTGCCCTTTCCTCCCTCCCGCCGCAGATCCGGGTGAGGGTGATCGAGGGCCGGCAGCTGCCCGGGGTTAACATCAAGCCCGTGGTGAAGGTGACGGCCGCGGGGCAGACCAAGAGGACCAGGATCCGCAAAGGCAACAGCCCCTTCTTCGACGAGGTGAGGCCCGGGAGGGCGGCGGGAAGGGCTGGGGAGCTTCGTGGGTCGGGACCCGAGCGATGGAGGCACCGGCGCAGCCCAGGGGCTGGGGTTTGGCAAGCGGGGACTGCAGTGGTGAAGCCCAAATTGCAGCGAGAAGCCGCAGCGAGCCCTTCGGCAGGTTGCGCGTCCCCTGGCTTCGTGCAGGGCTCGCTGGGCTCCTCTCGGCCACCTTCCCGAGGTGACCCAGGTCCCAGGGCCCCATCCTGGTGGCACATCCCGGGCAGGGCAGCGCGGCGGGGCACGCAGGTTGTGGCAGCGCTCATGCCTTTGCCGTGCTCCCTTGCCCCCCTTCCCTACAGACCTTCTTCTTCAACGTCTTCGAGTCGCCAGCCGAGCTGTTCGATGCACCCATCTTCATCACGGTGAGATTTTTCCACACGTCCTCCCCATGCGGGGATGCTCGGGGCCAGCACCCGCCCTGTCCCCTCCCCGCGGTGGCCTGGGACGTGCCCCTGTTCCCGGCTGGTTTGGGGCTGGGTTCACGGCTCTGCCCATTCCTCCCGCAGGTCGTGGATTCCCGGTCTTTCCGGACGGACTCGGTGATTGGGGAGTTTCGGGTAAGGATGCACCCCCGCCTCTTGCCCCCCTTCCCAGCCTCTTGGGCTCCCAGCACGTGGTGAGCCCTTTCTTTTCTCCACTGTTTTTCACAGATGGATGTTGAGACCATTTATTTGGAGCCGAGTGAGTTCAGCAGCTGGGGTCGCTTGCTGCAGCAGGGGGCAATGCTTTTTTGGGGCCAAACATAGGGGAAAATGCATGCAGACACCACAGTTATCCCTGGATGCTGATGCCCAACCCTGGATGCGCGCACACCTCTGTGGCTGCGCGCAGCGAGCGGGAAGCGCAAGCACGGGGCGAGGCGGAGGAGGGCGTCCCAGGGGAAGGAAAACACGATGCTCACTGACATTCCCACCGCTGAAGCCCATCGTAACCTCTCACCGGACCCGGAGGGAGCGGGACTGGAGCCGCGCTGGCAGATTGCCTTCTGCCGTTGTTGTGGCCTCTGAAGGTGTCCCGAAGGGACGCTGATGGGTCACCCCAGGACCGCGGGCAGCCCCTCTGGTGTGTCCAGGGGCATCCTTATGAGTGCCGCACGGCCTTTGGGTGTGCACGTGCCTGCTTCAGGATAATAAAGGGGGAAGCTCGTGGGGTCTGCGGTGCCACCTCGGAAGATCATTCCCCTTCCCTTGGTTGCTGCAGGTCAATGTAACTCATTTCAGCGTTGTCCCGGTACTGCGCAGTGGGACAGATCCGTAGTTTTTTGCTATTTAAGCATTGCTGTGGTGACGGTACCAGCATGTCACACACACGTTAGTTCCCTTGGTGGCTTAGTGTGACAGAACAAGCAGATCCGCGTGTAACCTAAACTGCAAAATGAGTTCCATCACTTGCTATCCGTGTCCAAATTCTGACTGAGCTGGGTCATCCATAAGGGCCAGCAGGGGGTGGCTGACGCGTGCTGGTAGGAATCAGGGCACAGCCACACGCCAACCTGTACAGTAGAGCTGGTGGCTGCCACCTTCCTTGGTGGCGGAGAACATTCTCGTTGTGCTGAAAGAGAGGTCATGGAAATGATGTTGTTTCTTCCCTTCACAAAGCCAGTAAAATCACATCTCTCTAGGGTGGTTCATCTACCATTTTGTTATATCCATTTATTGTTAAAAAACAAAACAAACCAAAAAAGCATCCTTGATGCCCCCCCCGCCCCTGCTCACGGGTCTGAATCCCCCCCAGAGCACGCGTTTCTCAGAAAGTGGCTGCTGCTCTCCGACCCGGAGGACTTCTCCGTGGGGGCCAGGGGCTACCTGAAGGTCAGCCTCTTCGTGCTGGGGCCTGGAGACGAAGCTCCCGTGAGTATCAGTGCGGGACGGACGGACAGACGGACTGCCCGGGGCTGTTGTACCCGGGGGAGCCGCTGGTCGACCTGCCCCTGGTCTCGGGGCCGGGTGCTGGGCTCCGTGCTGCGCGTGGGGTTTTGCCGCTCCTGTCGGGACCTCCAGGAATGACTTGTTGGGTTTTCCTCCCGTCATCCCGCAGCTGGAGAAGAAGGAGGTCTCTGAGGACAAGGAGGATATCGAAGGGAATCTCCTGCGTCCCACCGGCGTCACCTTGAGGGGGGCTCACTTCTGCCTGAAAATCTTCAAAGCTGAGGACTTGCCCCAGAGTAAGTGAGCGTTTCCTCGTGGCGGATCCGTGCTGCGGCCTTGCGGCGGGTTGCGACGTGCCGGAGAGGGCTGAGGGTGCTGATAAGGGAGCTTCACCCCCAGCCTTGCTGCAGAGGCCTTGCGGACGCTGGCCGGTCGTGGTCGTGGGAGATGGGTCTTCTCCTGGGCCACGCGGGGCTCGCAGCCCGCTCAGCGCCTCCTTCCCCCCCAGTGGATGACGCCGTCATGGACAACGTCAGGCAGATCTTCGGCTTTGAGAGCAACAAGAAGAATCTGGTCGACCCCTTCGTGGAAGTCAGCTTCGCGGGCAAGACGGTGAGCGGCCGGCGCGGGGCGTCCCACTGCGTCCCCTGGGCTCGGGGACGCGGGCGCGCATGGCACGCCGTGGTGGCATGGGACATGGTGCGCTGGGCTGCACGGGGCCGCTGTCCCCACTGGGCTCCTCACGGTGCTGGTGCGTTAGAAATGGGGGTGCTGGGGCTGCGCATCGGGGGAAGGGGATAACGCAGCAGCAAGTTCCCAGCCGGGGGCTGCACTGCTCTTCTGCACGCCACACAAAGTGGGTGGCGGCTGTCCCCATGCCGCCCGATGTGCCCCTGCCACCAGCCAGGATGTGGAGGTGGCTCTGGAGGCTTTGCAGGGCCCCATCCTGCTCCCTTTGCTGCTCCAGACAAACCAGTGCCTCCACGTCCCTGAGCCACCCCTCGGGCCGCAATCCGCAGCAGCAGCCAGGGGCTGAAGGCCTCTGCCCTGCCCTGGAGGGGCCAGGGGCTCGGGGTCTTACCCAGCACAGGGGCAGGGGGTGACTTCTTGGTGGTGCTGGGGCCAAGACCCCCGAGCAGCCCATAGCATCCTCCGCCTCCCGCGCAGATGGGATTTATCCGCCCCATGCAGAGACCCACGGGCCAGAGCCGTCCAAGGGAGCCCTTATTTTGGGGGTGTGAGACTCCCCAGCTCCGTGGGGACAAAAAGGCACCGAACGGCTCCGGGGATGGAGCGCAGGGAGCTGGGGCTCTCCCTTTGCACACTGCTGTCACTGTGGCTGGATCAGGGGGGATCTGCAAAGGCAACGCCTGGGCAGGGAGACGGTGCCCAGGGGATGGATGCAGCCTGGTGGAGGAGCTGAGCTCTCCTGGTGGATGGGGCATCCAGGAGCTTCTGCCAGGGGAGCCGGTCCCCAGGGGCCGTCAGCCGCAAGCAGAAGTGCTGTGGCTCCATGGTGGCCCTGGCTCCATCCCCGCTCCCGCACCCCCAGCTCTACTCGAGGATCCTGGAGAAGAATGCCAACCCCCAGTGGAACCAGTGCCTGACGCTGCCGGCCATGGTGAGCACAGTGCCTGCTCCTCGCTGCCCCCCGGTGCCCCCGGCCACCGCTCACCGCTCTTCTCTTTTCCCAGTTTCCTTCCATGTGCGAGAAGATGAGGATCCGGGTGACCGACTGGTGAGTGGGGACGTGGCCCCAGATGGGGACAGGGCTTGCGAGGGCGTTGGAGCGGGCACCGGTTCCCCTTAAAACCCAGCAGGATTGGGGCTGGGAGGGGTGAAGATGCGCTCGCGGAGCAGCGGCTGCCCGGCACAGGCTGCGGTTGAGACCCGGCTGTGTTTCAGGGACCGGCTCACGCACAACGACATCATCGGCACCAGCTACCTCTGCATGTCCAGGATCTCGGCGCCCGGCGGGGAGCTGGAGGGTAAGGGCGGGACAGGGACTGGGGTGCATGGCCCTGGAGGAGCACTGCATGCTCGTGGCTGGAGGTTGGTGTTGGCTTGGAAGGAGCAGCCAGGATGGTCTGTGCCAGGTCACCGGTGCTGGGGGAAAAGCGGCGTGGCACGGGCAGGGTGCTGGTGGTGGCTCCGTCCCGCGGTGGTGGCTCCATCCTGTGGTCTGCTGGATGTGGCCCCTCCTGGTTTGTGGTTCTGTAGAGCTTCGGGTCCTTCTGGGGCCCTGGGGAGGGGTGGCTGCAGAGCCGCGGTGCAGCCAAGGTTTTCCTTCCTCCCTTCTGACCAGAGGTGACTGCAGATGGTGACGGGCAGCGGTGTCACCAGTGCAGGAAGATGCCACCTGTGCATGCTGCCATGATGGCTCTTCCTTAGGTGGTGCTGAGGGGCTGTCACAGGGTGGGATGCGGGCAGAGGTCCAGCTTGTGCTGAGAGCGGTGTTCGAAGTGCCAGCGGCTTCCCAGAGTGCAGGGCCACCGCAGAGGCGCTGGCGGGGACTGGTTGGGTGACGCTGACCGTGCCACTTGTGCCGAGCAGGGACAGACGCGCTCGTGGCCATTTCTGTGCTTGCGGGGCTGCTGTGAGTCATGGCGAGGCTGGAGCAGGGGCTGCCCTAACATGCACGAGTGTCCCGCTGCTAACGAGCCTGGTGATGCCTGTGCCCCGCCTGGACCCTCGCCCTGCTCCCTGCGCATCCCCCAGACCCGCGGGTGCCTGCAGCACCCCGGCACGCGCCTGCCCCCCACTGCCCCCAGCCTGCGCCAAGCAGGGCAGGATGTGGGGTGCGGCGCTGCTCCCTGCTCTTTCCCACTTTGAAGTGCGGCTCCTGGGCTGGTTTGGAGGGAAAAGGGGAGGCTGGGAGGCTGGGGAGGGAGAGGAGGAGGCTGGGAGAGGTCTGTGGGACTGGCCCCCCCCCAGCCCACCGCTGAGCCGCCCCCCTTGGCTCCATCTGGCTTCTGCGATGCACGGAGCATCCTTCGGGGCTTCTCAAATCCTGTCTCACACGCACCCTGCACGCACCTCTGGGGAGGGCGGCAGTGCTGCACGGTGACCCCCCCTTTCTTTTTCTCCCTTGGCACCAAAAGCCCATGGCAATGCCTTCTCCTGCCCCATAACCCGCCGCCCTCCCGCGCGCTCCTCCTCCTAACCTCTCTCCATTTCTTTGTGCTTCAGATGAGTTTCCTGCTCTCGCGAAGCCTCTGAAAGCCACAGACCGTACGTCCCCTTAGCCTCTCGGTTTGCAGTCACCGCTTTGGTAATTTTTTTCGCTGTCATAGCCGCCGTTAGGGCCGGAGCATTGGCCAGAGCTGGGAGAGTGGCGGCTGTGTCGTGCCCGGGCACCTCGATGGGGGAACCTCCCGCCCTGAGGAGCGGGGCAGGGCTCTGGTGTCCTCTCTGGTGGCTTTGGGGCGTCCCCGCCCCAAAATAGCTTTTGTGGTGCAGTGGTGACAGTGTGTTGTGTGCTGAGCTGTCGGGGCCCGGCGTTGCGCTTGGGAGCTTGGAGCAGCACCACGCAAACAGTTTCTGCTGCTCATCTGCTCGAGGCGTCCTAAAAATGCGCGATGCTCTCCCAGGCACTGCCTCATGGCCTGCAGCAACCCGGGGCTGCCCTAAATCCGTGCGGTGCCCTGGCAGCTCCTGGCTGCCGCAAGCTGTGGCAGCAAGCGCGGCACGGCTTCGCACGTGCTGCCCCCGGGTGGGCTCCCCTCGCCCTGCTCCGCGCACCCAGCATGGCTGCGGGCACCTTTTTTTCCTTTCTCCAGCACAAAGGTGAGTGGTGGTAGGGCTTGGAGCGCGGCAGCGTTTCGGTGGCCACCGGGACAGGGCCACGAGGTGCCTGCAGGTTGCTGATGGCTCCTTCCCCTGTGCCCTGCAGTGGACGACGGGCTGGGCTTCCTGCCGACCTTCGGCCCCTGCTACATCAACCTCTACGGCAGCCCCCGGGAGTTCACCGGCTTCCCCGACCCGTACGAGACGCTCAATTTAGGAAAGGTGAAGTTGGCTTCTTTCCAGCACGGCCTGAAATAAATTAACATTCCTCCCTGCAAAAAGAAAGCTGCCGCTAACCCGAACCAGCCTTGTTATCAGGAGCCTGCGCCGCGTGCCGTGCCCCCGGCTGTCCCGCTGGCTCACCGCCTCCTGGTGTCGCCGCGCTGCCCAAACGCTCCCTGCCTGCGCAGCGCTTGCAGAAACACTTTGCCTGATCTCACCCCTCCGCAATGAAGCCCAGCGAGAGGACAGGCGGAGCTGGAAGGGGCACCCGCGGGGACGGGGCGCCTGGGTGCTGACCCTGTCCCTGGTCTACCCCAAGGGCGAGGGCGTCGCATACCGCGGCAGGGTGCTGGTGGAGCTGGAGACCAAGCTGGTGGAGCACGTGGAGCAGAAGGTGGAGGACATTTCCGCGGATGACATCCTGCGGGTGGAGGTAACGGGGTCGCTGTGGTCTGGCGTCGGGGCTCCTTTTCAACAGGACGTTGGTCCTGGCGAAGGATGAGTGATGTCCCGTGAGCGGTGCCGTGGTCACTGAGTTCCCGGAGGACGTCTCCTGCTGCGTTTCGTCCCGAGGTGTCCAGCTTGCTGTCTGAGCTGCTGCATGGCAGAGAGCAAACCGTAGTGAACGTGGGTGGGAGGTTTGCTTTAAATGGACACCAATCCCATCTCAAGTGCTGTTGCAGACACGCTCCTGATGCTCATTTCTTCAGGATTAACCTCTGTTTTCCACGTGGAAAGCTCTAGTCTTCTCCTGTGTCAGGTCTTTCCTAAATATCTCACCCCAAATTCCCTTGATGCACCTTGTGCTCTTTTTCCCTGCAATAACCTTTTCCATCTTGGAGGCTTCGCTGGGCCGGTGCGTGCAGGGTAGCGGAGGGTCTGCGCGTAGGAGGGCGGTGGTGGTGTCTCCTCCACGGACACGGCCCTGGGCCCGTTGCAGAAGTACCTGCGCCGGCGCAAGTACTCCCTCTTCGCTGCCTTCTACTCGGCCACCATGCTCCAGGACGTGGACGACGCCATCCAGTTTGAGGTCAGCATCGGCAACTACGGCAACAAGTTTGACAACACCTGCCTGCCCCTGGCCTCCACCACGCAGTACAGCCGGGCCGTGTTTGATGGTGAGCGGGCACTGGGATGGGGGTCTCCATCCCTGGAGGTCTTCAGAACCCAACTGGACGTGGCCTTGGGCAACCTCCTCTAGCTGGCCCTGCCTGAGCAAGGGCTGGGACCGGGAGGACCCCAGAGGGGCCTCCAACCTCAACCAGCATGTGAAGGCAGCAGCACACGTGGAGATGGGTGACCAGGGAGGAGGGGGGAAGCCAGGACTGCTGCTCTCAGCTCTGTGCTGGCATGGAGTGTTCCTGGGCAGCCCCTTGGCCCTAACGGTGCCCATTTCTTCTCAAGGGAGAGCTGGTGCTTTAGGGTGGCCTTTCCCTGGCTTCTGTGGGGCTCTGGTGCGGGAAGTCCTCACCACACCGTAGTTGTACCACTGGTTTCTGGCCTCGCCGCTCTGCAGGAGCAGCTGCAGAGAGGTTCATGTGCATCCATTTGGACCTTGCTGCGCGTTGCTCTGTTGCACATGGGTTCTGGGAGCACAGTCCCTGTCCTCCTGCTCCAAAAGAGCCAGCGATGGGCTCCAGCCCATGGCCGGATGATGCGCTGCCCTCCTTCCCCTCTGCTCCGGTCCTGAGAAGGGAGGTCCCGAGCTCACCCATGTGCTGTGCCCTCCAGGCTGCCAGTATTACTACCTGCCCTGGGGCAACGTGAAGCCCGTGGTGGTGTTGTCATCCTACTGGGAAGATATCAGCTCTCGCACTGATGCTCAAAACCTCCTCCACCACGCGGCGGACAGGCTGGTGAGTGCCCTGGTGACGAGGGACAGTCTGCCTCCTCTCTGCATCCTGCCTGGGGGGACGGGGAGGGGACAGGGGCCACCTCCACGCTGGGTCGGGTTTGGGGTTTGGTGGGACGTTGGCGCCCCAGGTGCCCCGCTCAGCCCGCGGAGCAATGTGGGGAAAGGGAAATGCACATTGCTTGGGCGAGCCCTTGCTCAGGGCTGTGCCCGCAAAGCTGCCTCCGTGGGCGTGCAGAGTGCGGGGTGCGGGAGCCCCATGGGCGCAGGGGCTGGTGGCACAGCAAGCCCTGGGTGCAGGCGCAACCTCGTGCCCTCTGTGCGTGCCCAAACCGGGGCTGTTCCCTCTCCTTCCGTGGCTTCCAGCTGGTGCGGGGGTCTGTGCGGTGCTGTGCTGCTGGATGGGACCGGGGGACCGCCCTCGTCCCCACAGGGGTGACGGTGGGGTGCTTCGCTGTGCCACCCGCTGGGGAACCAGCGCATGTGCAGGAGGCAGGGCTTCCTTCAGTTCTGAGCTGTTTGTGGGATTTCTTGCTGTACCGCACTGCCGTTCCCCCCGGGAGGCCCCAACAGCAGCACCTCTGGGGGTGCTGAGCGCTGGCAGGGCCAGGCGGGAGTTCCCAGGTGCTCCAGGAGGGTCCTGGAGGCGCGGTGGAGCGGGGCGCCGGGGGCCCCCCCGTGCAGCGCCTCACCCCTGCGCGTCGTGCAGGAAGCAAACGTGGAGAAGGCCCACCTGGCGCTGAAGGCCAAGCGCTCGCCGAGTGAGCTGGACTCGCTGGGCGCCCAGCTGATGGATGACCTCATCGCGGACTGCAGGTATCTTGTGCCAGGGCTGACTGAGCCTTTTCATGCCGTTTGTTGCGAAAGCACTTATTTATCTTGGAAGGGACGACTTCTCCTATTTTTTTTTTTTTTCTGAAAAACGCCGGTCATTTGCTAATGTTTACTTCAAAGGTTACTGAGCCAAGGCACGGAGTTGAAAAGGTGACGTTTAAGGCAAGTCATAAATTTCCAGCCTTCATGCAGGGGCTGCAGCTTGGCTCACCTGAATGAGCCGCATTGTACCGCGGGGCAGGAGCCGGAGCACGGCCGGGCGGGACGGAGCCCCTGCTCTGGGGGGTCACAAGAGCCAGGAGCCCCCCGGGGTGGCTTCCCCGAGGTGTCCTGTGTGCTGGCGGAGGGCAGCCGAGCTGCTGAGACAGCCCCGCGCTGTGCCGGGACGCCCCGTTGGTGGCCTCCAGCAGTTGTGGTGGGCGGACCTCTGTGGCCACCGTGCTCGCGTGGTGGCTCCTGGTGCTTCAGCTCAGCAGAGGGGGAGAATTTGGCCCTCCCAGCAGTCCATGAGGTCGCCAAACCTGCTGGGACCAGATGTCCCCCACCTCTCCCAGCAGCCTGCGGGACCACGCACCCTGTGGCTTGTGCTAGTCACTGACGGTTGGGGAGATGGTGCTGAACCTGCTGCCAAGCCCTAGGTCCCTTTCCATCCTCCCTGCTCTTTGAAAGGCACAAGAAGAGGTCGTGGAGATGCTGGGTACAGCGGGGAGGTGGCTGCAGCCTTCCTGCACTCTCCTGTGGCACCCGTTTGGGACCAGACGCCTCCTCCCTTTGGGCAAGGAGACCTCGAACGAACTGACCCTGCTCCGCAGACCTCTTGCAGGACACTCTTGAAAAACCACACACATATTCACAGACCTCGCTTATTTGCTTTCGAGCCTCATAAAGGAGATGTGTTTTGCCCCACACACACGCTGGCTCCGCTGGAAAGGTCAGAGCCATCCTCGGGCTGTAAATCCTCCCCGTACGTGGGACGTGACCTGAGGGATGAGCCACGGTGTTGGGTTTTCCTGGGATGCTGCACCCTCCAAAACAAATTCAATTAACCGGGAGGGGAGGGGAAGCATGCGGCAGCGAGCTGTGCCAAGCCTGCGGCTCCCCTGGCTCCTCGCCCCGCTCCATGCTCAGCGCCCGCCATCGGATGCTCCGCAGGGGCTTGGCACAGGGACTGGGTGATACCCGGCGGTGGGGCTGCTGGGACGGCTCCGATGGCTTTTTGGGGGGTTGCGCACCCCATTGCATGCTCTCCCCTGGGGGATGAGCTGACCTGTGCAGCTGGACCTCTCTGTGATGGCCGGATTGGATGCGCTCGGCTGGGGCAGAGCTCGTTTGGAAGGAATTTGGGCTGGATTTCGGAGGGATGGGACAACCCCTGCCACTCCCCAGCGTTTCCCTACCCCGCTGAGAGCGGGCCCCAGGTCTCTCTGGTGGAAGGGTCCAAGTGGGAGGCGATGTCTCCACCTCCTGTTCCCAGCAGGAAAACAGCAGCATGACTCAGATCCCCGTCCCAAGTCTGCTTTCCAGAGCTTTGTGCGAAGAGATGGCAGAGCGCTCCTTCCTGGAAAGGAGCAGGCTTGGAAGTGGCACCCAAACGGAGAGAGCCAGGGAAAGATGAGGAGCAGCAAAACCCAGAGCCCAAAGTGCCGAATCGCAGCCTGGCTCAGGCAGCCCCTGGTGCTGAGCTCCCACCTGGAGGCCAGGGTTTGCTGCCCGGCTCCTGGCCCTGCTTCCCGCGGTGCAAGCAGAGCTCTGCTGGATGCGCGCTGACCCCTCCATCACTGCTGGAGCTGGGAGCACAGCAAAAGAAGCAGGGGGTGGCCAGAGAGCCCCTGCCCACGGCCCCGGGGCAGGCCAGGTTTTGGCCATCCTTTTGGCCATCCTTTTGGCCTTCTCCACGCATTGCCCGTTTCTGCTGCGTCTTTGCCCAGGGGGAGGCCCCAGGGCCGTGCCCAGGGCTCGCACCGCGGGTGCTCCACGCGTTCACGTGCTGGCACGGCGACGTTCTGGTGATGGCGTTTTGCTCTTCCCTGGTGTTCGTGCCCCGAGGGGATCAGTGCAGGACCCATCACTGTGCATGAACTCGATGCTCCCGTCTATTTTTTTTTTTTTTCAGTCTACTTCATCGTGCTTTTACATTTCGCTTGTAGAGTCCATTGTCTTCCATTTTCCCACTCAAGCACAATTTAACTTCACGGAACCACTGTGGCTTCTGTAGGGCTTCAGTACCCAGCACACCGGCAGTGACAAGGTCTGCAGAGCGCCCCACGCTGCCCACCGGGCTTAACCCTGTCTGCGGCTCCTTTTCACTGCTCCTTAACAAATCTGCTCCTTGCGCAGTTTTACAGTTTGTCTTTCTGAAACACAACACAGCTGCAGTGGATATATTTAGCTTGGGTTTATTTTATTTTCTCTGTTCCCACATGGCCACTGCAGCACGTCGTGGTTTCGTGGTGTGCAGGGCAGGCGGGCAGCGTCCCGCGTGGGCGCTGTGGGGAGCAGCTCCAGCATTTTGCTGGCAGCTTCCTTGCCCCGTTTTGCATGAAACCCCCTAAGTGGCTCAGCACAGTGAAGATCCTCCCAGCCTCCTGACGCCTGCATCCAGCAGCCTGAACCAATTTATATTAAAACGTGTGTGTGCGCATAGTGTGCGGCTCAGCCGGGCTCCTCGTGGCTCCTTCGAGGGCTCCACGTGCGGTTTGAAGCTCGTTGCTCTTCTCATTGCTGTGCTCCCCCAGTGCATCTCCAGGGGCTTGTTCATTCTCTGTGAACTTGCTGAAAAGGAAGAAAAAAAAAAAAGAGACAGCGAAGCCGCAGGCGAGGGTAAGGCTCCCGGGGAGCTGCTGACGCCACTTCTCTGCCCGCAGCCAGCCCCTGCCTGACGTCCTGGGGAAGCCGGCCAGCACCCACCTGGACCAGAACATGTACCGCTTCCGCAGCACCAACCTGGAGCAGATCGTGCAGGCGGCGCTGAGGCTCAAGCACGAGGACTCGAGCCTGCCCGCGGTGCTGGAGCAGGCGGAGGACTGGCTCTGCAGGCTGAGGGCCATGGCAGAGGAGGTAAGGCGGCGATGTTCTGCTGCGACGGCTGCAAGCTGTGCCCCGGTGCCACGTCCCCCCACGGGGTTTTGGGCATCCCCATACGGACATCTCCGCCTGTCCTCGCCGTTCCGTAACGCTCGCCTGCAAACCATCCCTCCCAGCCCCAGAACAGCCTGCCAGACGTGGTGATCTGGATGCTGCAGGGCGACAAGCGCGTTGCCTACGCCCGCGTGCCAGCCCACGAGGTCCTCTTCTCCAGGAACATCCCCAGCTGCTGCGGCAAGAACTGCGGGAAGCTCCAGACCATATTTCTGAAGGTGCGTGGGCTTTCTGTGGGCGTGCAGGCATGCATAGATATGTTTATATTTAAAACTCTTCTTCCTAAAAACTGAGCAGGGAAACCTGTAAGGAGGAAAACGTGAGTCAGTGCAGCGATGGAGAGGTGCTGGCTGCAAAGCCTGGCGAGCCTGGGGCTCGTCCCCATCCCGTGCAGGCTGCAAGGGCGAGGAGAGGCTCCCTGACTCGCCCTGCCCTCGCCTGGCGCAGCCCCGGCCCCAGAGCAAACCCGGCCTTTGGTCCTCCCCGGCCATCGCGCCCCAGCACCGGGGCAGTGTTAAGCTGCGGCTCTGGGCCCCAGCCCCAGTTTCGACCCCGTTGCAGCTGCTCGCTGCGTGGCGAGAGCCTGCTCCTGGTGGAGCTCAGCTCCTTGGGCATGGAAAAGCCTGGATCAGATCCCTGGGAATACTCTTATTTTCTGCGAGTTCCAGGGCAGCAAAGATGGGCGCAGTTTGGCCTAGACAGTGCATTTTTTTAATATTTTAATTTTTATTTTTTTAATGTTATTTTATGCTTTTTTAAAATTCCTGACCCTCTGCCACCCCACGAAATTTAAGCTGTGGCCTCCTCTGCCAGGCACTTACCGAGCTTCTCGCATCTCAAATGATATTTCTTTGGCCTTTTGCTGCGTGCCAGCGTGGGAGCAGACAATCAGTGCTGAACAAGCTCTAAAAAAGTAAAGTGAAATAAAATAAACTGAACAAACCCCAAAACCCCAAGCCCAGCTGGCAGCGAAAGGCGAACCAAAATATATTGGTTTTTTTCTGCACTTTAGCTCTGGATGGAAAACTAGCATCACTTGAGGGGAAAAAAGTGACCGAGAGGGAGAGAAAGGGCAGCGAGACATCTCCCTGTTTGTTCTTTCTATTTTTGCCGAAGCGCGTTGGCCAGGCTCGGTGTCCTACCCCCGTCCCACCGCAACGCCGTGCCCTGACCGCGTGCTGCATCCTCCTGGCACCCCGATGCGGGCAGAGCCGGCTCTGTTCCGTGCTGCCCAGCTCTCGTCCTGCCGGGTGGCCCACCTTCCGCCTCGCTGAGCTTCCCAAAGGGCTCTGCGGCCCCTGCTGCCCACCCCGGGCCCCGGGGGCTTCGTACCCCGCACCTGATGTTGGCCACCCACCCAGCATCCCCCCCGATGTCCTCCGCGGGGACGTTAACGCGGCTCTGTCTCCTGTAGTACCCCCAGCAGGAGGCGATGGGACCGAGGATCCCGGCCCAGATCCGGGTCCAGCTCTGGTTTGGGCTGTCCGTCGATGAGAAGGAGTTCAACCAGTACGCCGAGGGGAAGCTCTCCGTCTTTGCCGAAACCGTGAGCATCTCGCGGGGACCCTCCCAGCTCCGCAGCCTCCAGGGGTTTTTTCCCTCCCGCATGGGGTCCACCCCAGCAGGGAGGGTGCCGGGCTGGGCGCTGCCGGGGCTGCTGGCAGGGGGGGCTCCAACCTGGAAAAGAAAGAGCCGCGTCCCCCAGCACCCAGCCAGGGAGATGGAGGGGGCCGGTCAAGAGCCGTGAAGCCCCCCTGCCCTGGGCCAGGGCTTCCCACCCTCTGTCCTCCTGCTGGGGGTGAGACCTGGGGGTGCCCACAGGCTGGGTGGGGGCTGCAGGGTGGGATGGGCTCTTCCCAGGAGGTCTGGCCTCAGGATGGGGGCGTTATTTGTATGGTTTCAAAGTCTTTCTGATCAGAGGATCTGTCCTACCTGTCTCACCCCACCGCTAACGCAGAAACCTCTCTGCTTCTGCTACCTCAGTACGAGAACCAGACCAAGCTGGCGTTGGTTGGGAACTGGGGCACCACCGGCCTGACTTACCCCAAATACTCAGATGTCACCGGCAAGATCAAACTACCCAAGGACAGCTTCCGTCCCTCCACGGGCTGGACCTGGGCCGGCGACTGGTTCATCTGCCCGGAGAAGACGTGAGTGATGGTTTTCTGCAAAGCCACGGAGCTTGGGCGGGCTGTGCTGCTCCCCCGGACACCCACAAAATGGAGCAGGCTTAGTAAGCCGGTGGCAGGGTCACCCAGAAGGGAGGACGGAGGTTGGGGGTGCAGCGGGGGTTCCTTGCCTGCTTGGGGCATCCGTGGTACACAACGGTGGTGCAGAACGTGTTGCATCAGCGCTGGGTGACGACCCCGGGCTGACGGGTGCTGCAGAGGCTCTCACGGACGGGGTGACCCCAGCCCCAAACTGGCGGCTCACCGCGGTGCCTGTGCAAGCCCCAGCTGGAGGAGCTCCGGAGGTGGGACCCCAGGCCCGGTGCAGGTGGCCCGGGGAGGCGGGACGGGGATGTCCTGACCGCTGCCGCTCCCGGGGCACAGGTTGCTGCACGAGGCGGACGCCGGGCACCTGAGCTTCGTGGAGGAGGTGTTCGAGAACCAGGTCCGGCTGCCTGGGGGGCAGTGGATCCACATGGCTGACGCCTACACCGATGTGGTAAGGACCAGTGGGCAGGGGCGGTGTCACCCATGGCACTGCGTGCCGCGGCCTCCTGGAGGGTCCCTTGGCAAGTCTGCAGGTGAAGTCCCCTGGGCTGCCCCCGTTCGTGCTCACCAAACACCTCCCCTGGGCGCTGCCCAAGCAGGAGCTGGTGCAGCAAAGGGACGAGGAAAGCTGGCACAGGGCAAAGCCACCACCGCAGGCTGCAGGGACAGCGGGTCCCTGGGGCGCTCAGGGGAGATGTAGGCACCAGCTGGGCACTGTTCGATTGAGAACCCCCCTGTGTCCCACAGAACGGGGAGAAGGTCCTGCACAAGGATGAGATTGAGTGTCCTCCGGGCTGGAAATGGGAAGACGTGGAGTGGGACACCGACCTCAACAGAGCCGTGGATG
This sequence comes from Anseranas semipalmata, assembly GCA_013399115.1. NCBI lineage: Eukaryota > Metazoa > Chordata > Aves > Anseriformes > Anseranatidae > Anseranas > Anseranas semipalmata. The sequence continues at coordinate 619,319 of VXAA01002975.1, read as the reverse complement.
AGAAAGGTATTAGAAAGCAGTTTCGGGCGTCTGTGCCGCTTTCATCCCCTTTGCTCTGCCCATCATGGTGTTTCCTTCCATGGCCCCATCCGGCACCAGGGGTGACAATACCCCCTTTGTGGCTGCGTGAGCTGCTCCAGTGGCTTCAGGAGAAGGGGGTCAGCCCCTGGGGGTTCCCTCTCCCCCCTGCTCTGTGCCAGCCTGGGTCTGTGGGGTGGGCAGCCGCAAAGGCAGCACTTTCCTGGCTGCTGGGGGAAGGCCGGGCTGTTCTTCAGGAAGGTCTCTCCTGGCTTCTGGCAAGAGAGGGCTGGAAAGCACCAGGCCAGAGAGCACCCGAGGTGGCCACAAGCACTGGGGTTGCATGAGGGAGGAAGGACAGAGAGGAGAGGCTCCGAGCTGTGACAGCCAAGGGCTGGTGGGGCCCCGTGAGCCCATCGCCTGGGCATCCCCAGAGGGACAACTGCCCTGGGCCGTGGTGTGAGCAGGTTGTTGTTCGCGTGGACCAGCACACTGGAAAAACGTATCTGGAAAAACCTGTGCTATTAAAGCTGTTCCAACTCGGACACGTGCAGGGAGGTGGGAGGCAAGGCGGGGGCCTCTTCTCCCACCTTCACCCGGGTGTCCCCGTGTCTCCAAGGCTGGGAGTACGGCATCACCATCCCACCAGACCGCAAGCCCAAGGCCTGGGTGCCGGCCGAGAAGATGTACCACACCAACCGGCGCCGGCGCTGGGTGCGGCTCCGCCGGAGGGACCTCACACAGATGGAGGCCATGCGGAAGGTAGGGGGGGAGCGGGGCGGGAGGGGGTGAGGACAGCTCAGGGCCACGTCCCCGTCTCTCCGCATGCAGGTGGAGATGTTAGAGCTGCGCAGAGCCTTGCTGGGCTTTGGAGCCTGGTGGCCCGGGTCTCCGTGCCGGAGCAGGCAGCAGCCTCTGCGGTTTCCACCATGGGGGTCAGCATCTCCTGGGGCTGAGGCCCCTCCAGGGGTGCGTGGCTGGGCTGTGGGGTGGGACGGGGACCTCCACCAGTGCCACGAAGCAGCCCCGGGGAGAGCTGTGCTGGCGACCAGGGCTGGCGCAGGTCCCGGTCCGTCCCCTGTCCCAGTCCGGGTCCCCTCTAGGTGGTGCAGTTGGACCGCGAATGCCACCGCAGCGCTGCCGCTGCTCCCTCCCTGCAGCCAGTTCCCCAGAATATGTTCCCCCATTTTCTCTTTCTCTAGACGGCTTTGGATAGAAAGCCTGGGGGACCCCTGTCACCCCATTTGCCAAAGGGATGCCAGTGTCCCAGGGAGGTGACACAGATCTGGGGAGAAGAAAGCCTTCGTGGCCTTGTGACTGATGCCCTGGAGAGCAGGTCCCATGGCGGCAGAGCCGTGGTGGCTGCAGGAGGGGTCGGGGTGGTGGCAAAGCAGAGGGCAGGCTGGGAAGAGGGAGGCAATGGTGCTGCCCAGGCCTGGGCAGGATGCGGCCCTGTCCTTGCTCTGCATGGGCAGCCCCAGCCCCCTGAGGACCTTCTCCGGGTGGGATTCACCCGAGGGCCCAGAGGAGGGCCCCGAGCTCCCTGCAGAGATACGGGCGCAGCATGGGATGGGAAGCCCACAGCAGGCAACAGCTGGACCTGGGCTTGGGTGAATCCCACCACCCTGACCCCGGAGAGCCCAGGATGGCCCCACGCACACGTGGCTTTGCCCATCGGCTGTGCCGGGGGGTCCGGCTGTCACCTGCGGGGGGACCCCGGGGTGGTGGGACCGAGCCACCCCACCCCGGCCACCGGTGCTGAGAGCCCGCATGGTCCCATCCGGCAGCACAAGCAGGAGGAGCTGGACGGGGAGGGCTGGGAATACGCCTCGCTCTTCGGCTGGCGCTTCCACATGAAGCCCCGCCGCACCGACGCCTTCCGCCGCCGCCGCTGGAGGCGCAGGATGGAGCCCCTGGAGCGCACCGGTGCCGCCGCCGTCTTCGCCTTGGAGGGGGCCCTGGTAGGTACCCCCCCGCCGCCGGACCCCCGGGGCGCTGCTTGGGGCGAGCGCGCTGCCTGCTGCCCACACCGGCCGCTGTTTGTTTAGCTAATATTCTGGCTTTCCTAATGCACTGGATTTCATAATCGTTTGGCTTTTCCAATAGCTAAATGAGAACCAACCACAGCAGCACAAAGCCCCTATTATTGGGCTTTTTTTTTTTTTCCCCTTTTGGCTTCTTTTTTTTTTTCTTCTTCTGCTCCATGCTGTCCTCCCCTCCGGCCAAGGGCTGAGCCGCGACCTGTCTGGGGTGAGCTGCCCCGCGGCACTCTCTTGCATCGGAGCTGTGCGTACGTCAGCCCTGTGCTCACACCAGCCCTGTCGGGGGGTTCCTGGCTGCCGCCCACCCCCGAGGGGACCGGCGGGCCGCCTGCCTTCGCCCTCTTCATCCTCAGGCCCATGCGTCCCATTTTTGGCCAGACGCTTCATCCTTCTGCATCAGCTCCACCCTTCGCGCAGGCAATCAAGGAGGCTTGAGCTGGAAACCCCCGTAACGTTTTAACCCCCTGGGCTGTGTGTTTGTCCCACCCAGTGCTCACCGGGACGTGCCTGGCTGTGCACTGTGGTGTGCCCCTGGCTCAGTCTGGGGGGGCCGAGGTGGGGGGTGTCTGATGGGGCTGCCCTGGGGCTGCCTTCGGCTGCTCGGTTGTGCGGTTTTGCAGCCTCCTTGCCCCTTCCTTAGCCTGTAAATGGTGTGGGTCGGTGGGCTTGGCAGGGGAGGGGGCTGTGGGGACCAGGGGGGCTCCCCTGCTCGTGTTTGCGAGAGGGAGAGGCTGAAGCGGTTGTGCTGCCTTGCCTTGCTGCTTTCCCCCTCCCCTTCCCCAGCAAACGCTGTCGCTACGTGTCACCGTTGCTCCTACAGAGCATCGTGGCCCCAGCGCAGACATCCCATCCCCTTACACCAAGCGAATGCCTGAAGTGTAAATTTTCCCTGCCTGAATCTCAGCAAAACACATGGAAAACGCTCAGCAGTGTCACCGGTGCCAGGCTGTCCCCAGGGCTGGGGACCTAGGCTGTCCCTGCCATGGCAGCGCACGGGGGCAGCTCCAGCTCCCGCCCGCCGTGGGTCACCGGGCTCACCTCGGCCCCCTCGTGTTTTGGGGCTCCTGGCCGCAGTGCCTGTGGTTGCTGGTTTTCTGCGGGCTGCTTTCAAACGAGCTTGCCATTCTCTGGTTTAGCGGCCGCGTGCCTTCCCAGCTCCAGCCCCTCGCTTGCGTGACTGCCGTACTGTCGCAGGATGCTGCATCCCGCAGCAATTCCTGCTTTTGCACAGCAGGGACGAGGACGCGGGGACAAAGGGGTGCCGAGGACGAGGAACACGCTGGGGGCACCGAGGGCTGGGAAGGGTCGGCGCCGATTTTTCGCTATATCTTTTTAAGTGCAGGCAGAGGGAGGAAGCTTCCCAGGCTGAGGTGCGCAGGGTGTGGGCAGGGTCCAAGGGCAGCAGCCAGGCTTCGAGCTGCTGCCGCCTGGCCCGAGCACACTGAAGCAGAACATGGATTTTGTCAGGAGAGGGAGCCCGGAGCATCCCCGAGCTCGGATTTTACCCAGGCTGGGGGCCAGGGCTGCCGCCGGTTCCTGGAGCCTCCCGCAGCCCCCCCGCCTGCTCCATCTCGTTCCTGTTATCCGCTGCCTGCTCCACCAAAGTGTCCGTGTGCCCTTCTGTGGTTGGGGCTGGATGGCGCGGAGCCGTACAGCGGTGCAGGGGAACCAAGGCAGAAGGAGGATTAAAGCGTAGAGTCGGGCAGAACACGCCAGCACCCCAAGTGCTAATTCCCTGAGCTATTTGCGAGGGTTGTTTTCCAACGGGAAGATAATACCAAACATGACCAGAAGGAATGTGTCTTGGATGCAGGAACGTGTGTGCACGGTACTCGGGGTTTCGGCAGGGAGTCTCAGCCTGCAGCACTGAGAAATCGTTGTCCTTAGTACCCGAGAGGGACTGGAGCCGGGAGCACCCCAGGGCAGCAGCAGCTCAAGCCGCGCTGGCCAAGAGCAGCGAGCAGAGGGGGAGCACCGTGCTCAGAGGTTCCCGAGTGCCTTTTGGTGGCACCAGGGTCTCCTTCGGGGCTGTGAACTCGTGCTAATGTAAGCATCCGTGCTCTGGCTGTGTCTCTGCTGCCTTTGCGTCTCCCTTGTGCACGCACCCTTGCATGCACACGTGTGCACAATTCCTCCTGCACGCTCACTCTCTCCCCAAGCACCTGCTTACCCTATTTTCGCTCAGAGACTTTTATTTCACCACTCACATGTGCTCCGTCCTTTCCCCAGTCCCAGATGGGGCATACCCATAGGGATGCACACAAAGCATCTGGAGCTTTTGCTTCTCATGGCGGGTCCCAGCTGAAGAACAAGGAGCTCGAGACCAAGCAGCTGGTGGTGCAGAAGGCTTTCAGCACTCCCACCCCTACCTGAACCGCTCAGCCAGCGTAGCATCGCTGTTTGCAGCGCTGTGCTCTCATTTCCAGCTTGTGCACCCCTCTCTTCAGTCTGCATTTCACCTGTGCACCCACCCCACGTGAGCCGAGCATCCTTCCTTTCCTCTGGCCTGGGTGGCTTGGCTGTCACCTGTCATATCAGCCTGTTCCCTGCTTCCCTCTCTGGGATGAAGTGTCCCAGCTTTTCTGGGACCTGCCGCTAAGCAGCTGGTCCCAGCTGATGGCTGCTAAAGGAGAAGGACCGCGGCCTCCCTGCCCTGGGTACGAGTGCTGGGAAGCCCTGAGCTGAGCTCTGTGGCTCGGGGCTGTCACCAGTTTCGGATGGAAATCCCGGTGGCTCTCCCCGGGAGCTGCGAGCTGCCCTCTCACCCTGCGAGCCTGATTTCCCCGCTCCCCCTCTGAGCACCGGCTGAGGAAGCCTTTGGCTGCAGGGGAGCTTTGGGGTTTCCATCCCAGCCTGGAAAATCTTTCCTGTCTCCGCCGGCTTGCGTGCACGTCCCGGCTTTGGCTCTGCACCGGGCACAACCGAGCCCACGCGGCTGCTGCCTGGGCAGGGGGAGAGGGGGCAGCGAGTTATACCAGGGGGGCACCGAGGTGCACAGTCCTGCCAGGGCTTGGTGACAGCAGGGCCCTGGTGCTGAAGCCTTGTGTTGGCTGCTTGCACTGCTGCGTTTGGGAACCCTGCAGGGATGGGAGAAAGAAGGGGGAAGTCTCGGGGGTGCTGCATCCCGCATGGAGACCCGAATGGTAGCCCCGAGCCAGATCTTTTTGCAGCTCACCTCACCCAGCCGTGCTTTGGAGCCTGTAGCTGCAGTCTCTGCTCGCAAGCCCCTTGTTGCTGGTGAGCTGGGGAGGGCTTTAATTCAGCTTCAGGAAACTTGGGTTAACCCCGTGGTCAAAGGATGCTCCGTGGTGTTTTGGGGTGGTGGGAACCCCCCTTCCCCATGCCTCATGGACCTGGGGGGTTGCAAGCACTCGCTTAGGGATTTGGAGAGCATCCCTGGGGGCCACTGGGCATCCTGGAGCATCTGTGTGGCTCGGGGAGGCCGTGCAGGTAGCTGGGGAGCTGGTCGGGTCCCTGCGGCGGGGGAGAGGGGAGCAGCCCCGGGGAAAGGGAAGGCAGCATGCAGGTCACCTTCAAAACGCTCAGTGCGACCCAGCCATCGTAAATAGAGCGCACCGCAAACCCCGGCGCTTCCTCCGCAGCCAGTGTCGCGGTAATTGCTGTTCCTGCTGCGGAGCGTGCAAAAAGGGCTCTGCGGACCACCTAAGCTCTTGATGTGTTTTTGGGACTGGGTGGCTCTGGGATCCAGAAACTCCATCCTGGACCTGCTTTTATTTTTTCCTTTCCTTCCCTTCTTTTTTTTGAACACCCCTCCTGTCTCTCCCTAGCATTTGATAATTGAAAATACTTAAAGATCACGCTTATGCTGCCTGGGAAGCTATCTTTATGCTCCTTTTCCTGCAACTAAATATTTCAAGTCAAATGTGGCAATTAAGAGGTGCTAAACGGCCAGCGCTCGTATGCAAAAACAAGAAGAGGAAAGAGCGTTGGCCAAGGTCGGCTGAGGCTCCTTCCAGGCAGGGACGGGGGTATTTCTCTGCGTTTGACACCATCTGTATCACTGTTAACCACGTTTATACCCCATTAATTTTGCTCGCAAGGGGACTTAGTGAAATTGCTTTAGCTGCTGCCCCAAGGAGAAGAGGGATCTGCTTTATGGAGGGGCTTTGCTCAAACACCAGGAGGTGGCAGGCAAGCTGGGACCCATCAGCTGCGGGTCGGGGTCCCTCGGCTGCCAGGCGAGGAGGAGGAGGAGAAGGAGGAGGAAGCAAGGCAGGGGAAGGACCAATGCACACAGGCCCAAGGCCAACTGACTTGGTGGCTCTGGGGCTTTGTTGACCCATCCTGCTAACTCCCAGCACAGCATGGGTCAGGTCTGGGGGGCAGAAGAGCCTGAGGGTCACCCCATGGGTGCCGGGAGGAAAACGTCACTGGGATTCTGAAGTCCTCTTGGACACCCGTGTGGACAAACCCCGGGGCATCACACCCCGCGGGGGCCTCGGCACGACCAGTCTCCCATTGCTTTCTCTTGCAGGGGGGAGTGACGGACGACAAGAGCGATGACGGCAAATCTGTCTCCACCCTCAGTTTTGGTGTCAACAGACCCACCATTTCGTGCATTTTTGACTGTGAGTCCCCGCAGGGGAGGGTGAAATTCTCTGGAGCTGCAGCGTGGGGTCTCCGCTGCGGGCACCCCGTGGCTGGGCATCGCCCCACCTTCTCCTCGAGTGCCAGTGGGTGGGGGACGGGTGCACAGGGACGGGGACGGCTTCTTCCTGGGGACGTGGACGTGGACTCACCCTGGGCTCTCCCCTTACCCGTTTCTCGTTCCCCTGGGCAGATGGGAACAGGTACCACCTCCGCTGCTACATGTACCAGGCTCGGGACCTGATCGCCATGGACAAGGACAGCTTTTCAGGTAAGCCCAGCTGCCGCGTCCACGCGTTTGTGCTCGTGGTTAGTGCTGTGGTGGATGCCGGTGGGGTCACTGAAGCAAATTTCTGGAGCTTTGGGGTGTTTATGGATGTGAATGGGGGGTGTTCGGCAGCCGTGCACCAAAGGCAGCTGCACGAGGCTTTCCCAAGGAGCCCAGCCCTGCAGCTCAAGTCCCAGCAGCGAGAAGTCAGAGTTTCAAGAAGTGTTATGTGAGAAACCAACCCGAAACCACAAGTTACCCAGGTCAGCTGCGAGTCAGAGCTGTTTGCTTTGCTAATGGCTCCTTCTCCCGTTGAAAGCTGGTGGCAAGGCTGGGTAGCAGACGGCTCGGGGCATGACAGACACAAACAGAGCGGAGGGCAGGGATGTTTACAGTGGCCCAGCGCCTCGAGCTGGCCTCCTGTGTGTGCTGCGGGAACGCAGAGAGGATGGAGGGCCTGGGGCTGGGGTGATGGAGCACGGGCAGAGACCTCCCTGCGACACGCTTGGAAAATTCAGCAGGGTGCGAAGGTGCAGCCAGCACCTCGGAGCAGACGGGCACCTTCTCCCGCGTCCTCATGATGTTCCTGCTGGGGTTTGGGTGTGCTCAGCATCCAGCTTGCTCCCATCTGGGCCGGTCCTGGGTGGCTTCTTGCCTGCCCTGGCAGGGCAGGGGCAGCAGTCTGGGTTTTGGGGTTTGTGGAGGGGATTTGTCATGGGGTTTGGGGAGGGGATCGAGGCTGCCTGGGTTTTGTTCCCAGTGCTGGGACGGGGATGTCCCGTGGTCAGTGGTGGGAGCAGGGAGGCCATCCCTGGAGGGCAAGGCGTGCAGGAAGCCTCGTCTCCTCCTCTGAAGGACTCGTCCCTGCTTCTGCTGCTTTGGCAGAACCAGGGCGGTTTGGGGGGGTGGGGGAGTTCTCCTCCAAGCTGAGCCCAAGGGGCTCATGATTTTGGGCTTGCTGCAAACCAAGGGGCCATGCTGAAGGAGGGAGACCCCATTTGTTAGGAAAGAAAAAGTTTGAAAATCTGGCTGGAAAAGAAAATACCTGACAGTGGCAGGTGGGGAGATATTTCAGCAAAAAGAAGAGAAAGCTGACATTTTCTGGGTTAGGAAATGACGTTTCCTAACTTCACCCTAAGGTGTGTTGTGCTGGAGGTCGATGGGTGTGGGTGGTTTGGGTGCAGGTTGTTTGGGTGAGGAGGTTCCTGGGGTGTAGGTCGTTCGGTTTTAGGAGCCGTTTGTTCGCAGCAGGGACAGAAGTGCGGCTGTGGAGGGGGGGGACACGCTGGGGACAGTCCGTCATGTGGCTCGAGCCAGGTGGGGGCTGGCCCTGCAGCCAGGTGGTCCCATGTCCTCGTCCCCACGGCTCTTTGGTGTGTGTGACTGAAGCTGCCTCTGTGCGCACCCATCAATGCTTTGCACTGTCATTTTGGGGTGGAAAAAACAGCAATGTGGGGATGTTGCTATTTATCCCTGAGTCAGAGCTGGAGCTGGGGCGATGCAAAAAATCCCATGTCGGTTCAGCGCTGCGTGGTGGGGCTGTGCCTGGGACGTGGGCATCCCCGCAGCATCCCTGCAGCATCCCCGCTGCATCCGCACCCCCTGCAGTGATGCCTGCGGACGGGCGCATCCTGCATCCCTCTGAGGCTGTCGCTGTTGTTGCCTCTGCCGCGGGGATTCGCAGAGGGGCTGGGTGTGGGATTCCCACCGGGGTTGACACCGGGCTGATGGACCTGGGGTGGGATGCAGGGACAGTCCCCAGAAGCGGTGCAGCATGATGACCCACAGCGGGGACAGTCGGGCATCCCTGTGCCAGGCAGCAGGACCGCAGTCCTGGGGGGCTCGGGCTCCCCCCGCTATTTGGAAGCAGAGGGGCGTGATGTGGGGGCAGAAATGCCCCGGTGAGGTGCAGGGCACCCAAACAATCACCCAGTGTCTGCGCCCACCGAGGTCCCGTCTCCACAATGGGTTTGTTGTTCGAAACGGTGGGGACCGAGGTGATCTCATGGCCCCGATCGCGGGGCGGGGAGGGGAGTCCCTTCCCTCGGAAAAACCCGGCCAAGGACAACATGAGTAACAACATGCCACAATGTGGAATTGTGATCTCCGCTGCCTTAACAAAGCATAAAGGAGTTCATTAAGGGGGCTTTACACAGTTATAAAAATAAACCTTCTGTGCACACGAGGGTCTAAACAAAGGGGCTTTATGGAGGCCTCCTTTAAAAAGAAGAAGAGGGGAAAAAAAAGAGCAAAAAAGCAAATCCAAATCCATGGTTTTTTTGTTTATTGTAACGCATTCTGCTTTCCTCTTACTGGAAAAAAGCGCGTAAGTGGAAAAGGTTCTTCCCAGCGTGAATAGTGCTCTCTCCAGCCGGCCACCTCGCAAACAGCCCGGCTCATTAAACACGTCTGCTGCGGTCCGGACGCCAAGAAGGAAAATACATCCCCCCCTCGCCCTCCGCCCCTGGGAGAGGGTGGGAGGATGGGGGAAGCCGCCCCACTCAGCCAGAGCTTTCAGGTGTCTGGGATGACCTGCGCGCCTGGGGCAGGCAGGGGACGGTGTGCTCCCAGCTCAACGTGCTGCTGGGGGTGGGGGTGTGCGAGATCTCTTGTGGGGCTGGGGTCCCTTCCTGGGACTGCAGGGCTTCGTGCAGCGCCGAGCGCTGTGGGAGGCGTTCGTAGGGTCTGCCGCGCTCCTGGCCACCAGCAGCTCTGCTGGGACTGGCTCTGGGGTGAGCTGGGGGGGACCCCTGTGCGTGTTGGTGGAGCTCCATATGCCGTCCGGTCTGTCTGTGTCCTGCGGTGGCACGTCGTGCTGGCTGCCGAGAGGAGGGGGTGGCCGCTGTCCTTCTCCAAAGGCCCCAGGTATCTCCTGTTGTGGAGGTTGGGCTTTGCAGGTGACCAGAGCCCCTCCCTGGTCAGATGAGGTGCAGCAGTCACCGGGAGCTCATCCTCGACAAGGACCAGTGGGTGCTACCAAATAGCAAAGGGTCGTTAGTGTCCACGGGGCCTTGCAACATGACCCCACAGTGTGCGGAGCCCCTCAGCCAGCCCTCGGGCCCGGTCCTGCCGCGGCCCGTCCTGTCTCCATGCCCAGCACCACACCACCAGCACCGGCGGGGTCTCCGCCTACTCTTTGAAGCTGTCTAGAAGGGAAGGTGTTAGAGAGGAATCAGATTTCATGCTTCTGCTGCTAATTGATCTCAGGCTTCCTGTGTTAATTGCTCGGGCTGTTAAGGGAGGCCACTCCTCACCCTGCTGCCGCAGTGAGAAACCTCTGGCTTTGTCCCAGGCCGGGGTGAGGCTCCCTGGGCCCTGCTCAGGGCCCGAACTCGGGGCTCTGCTGAGGCACCTGGAGCGCCCCAGCCATCTGCACGGGGCCGGAGAAGTGGGGTCTGAGGGAGACCCAGAGCCACCTGGTCTGGCAGCTGGAGGCCAGCTGGGATAACTGGGAGTGCTGGGAACCCAGATCCCTCCCCGGGACCTGGAGGATACCCAGGCTCACATGAAGCGGCCGAGAGGAGGCTCTGGCTGGGTGCTGGCTGTGCCTTCAGCTCCTGTCCCCTCTGAAGACCCCGGGAGGGAGGCAGTCACATCTCAGCCACCTTCCTCAGGGTCTGGTCTTCACATCAGGGCTGGGCCTGAAGTCACTGCTCACCCAGATTCTTCTGGGGGAAAAAAACGCCTTAAGCCAACTGATGAGCCTTTTGTGCTTCCTCACTCCTGGTGGACAGGGTTAGGAGTCATGAGAATAACCTGGACCAGGACAGATCAGGTCAGACAGAGAGGAAATTTCTAATGCTACATCAGTGGAGCACTGGGAGATGTGGCTGGGGAAGGTCGCAGTATCTTCACCAGCTGGAGATATCACCAGAGGATAGGGCTGCTCTGGTTTTTGTGGTCTCATGGGATATCTGAAAGGTTTTTGACAAAATCCTTCATTAAAGGTTTCTAAGGAAGGGAAGCTGCATCGCATAAGAAGGAAGGTTTTTGCATAGATTCTATGATTCCGTGAAGGTTTTTGCATAGATAAACTGCTAAGTTGTGTACTACCTTGTGGTCATCTTGCCCCAAAAAGAGCTGTAATGAGCAGAGATCTGGACTGGCCATTTATGGGGAGCAGCTCCATAGGCTGAGACTCTTCAGCTTGAAAAACAGATAATTTAGGGCCAGTGTGATAGAAACTAGCAAAACCCCACGTGTCTTGGGTGGGTAGGGGCGGACTGCTCCTTCTCTCCTAATGCAAGAACTGGGGGGCCTCAGAGGGAGATATTGGGAGCAGCTACTGCAGGAAACACGAGGGGCTGGCTCTTCATGGAGTTTTGAATCCTCACCAGAGGACATCCTCAGCTGAGAGTAACTGGTGTATAGGGGTAAGGGTTGGAGTTGCCTGGGACACGATGGGAATGCCATTGCTGTTTCTAAAAGATCCACAGCTCCCTCAGCCTGTTCACAGTCTTCCCTGCACAGACGTAGGTGCTTGTGTGGCTGTGAATTGCTTTCTCCTCCTCAGACTGGTAGCTGCGATTCATCCTTCACCTCTTGTCTAACATCCCTTGCAGATCCATATGCCATTGTTTCCTTCCTCCACCAAAGCCAGAAGACAGTGGTGATCAAGAACACCCTGAACCCCACCTGGGACCAGACGCTCATCTTCTATGAGATAGAGATCTTTGGGGACCCCCAGAACGTGTCTGACTCCCCTCCCAACATCGTGGTGGAAATATATGACCATGACACCTACGTAAGTGTGTTGGCGTGAGCTGAACCTTCATGGTATGAGTGTGATGGGGGTAGATGGGACAAACGCACAGCACCATTCCTGCCCTCTGGAGCTCAAAGCTGTAGCATCTATGGGTGGCTCAGACGCTGAGCTGGACACTCGGAAGATAAAACTTTAGCAAATGGCTCTGCCACTGACGTCCTTGGTGCCCTGCTCTAGCTACAGAGGCTGCACCTACATTCCTCGTTGCAGAGTGCCCAATTCGCCATATTTCCCTGGGGAAGAAGCTTGGGACAGGGTTTAAAGCAGTCGTGGAAGCAGGGGGACTGTGCACTGTTGTTTGCTCAGCTGCCCAAAGTATCGAAAGTGCCTTGTGGTGATAGCATTTTGGGTGGGGAGATAACCCTGAAAAGGGGGCCCGATGTCACCTGCAGCCTCGAGGTCCTGCTTTAATTCCTGTAACTGCCCTGGTGGGACCTCTTTTATTTTCTTTGCCACTCTTGGGAAAGCTGGAAGCTCCTTGGGGTGGCATTTGGTTGTGAGTATGGTGCCAGAGGGTCCTTTCTGACCCCAGGCGGAGTCCTTTGCACTCCTGCAGCAGGGCTCGCAGCCATGAGCCGGCCTGGGTCAGCACCCAGCCTTCTGCCGTCCCTGCTCCAACAGCTGCCGGCGGGACGCAGCGAGGGCAGCTGAAGGTCCAGCTGCAGGCGACCGAATTGTCCAGAGCTGCTGATGCTTACAGCTCCTGTGGCCAGCGCTTGGACTCGATGGTCCGCATGGGTCCCTTCCAGCTCAGGATGTTCTATGATTCTATGATTCTATATTATACTCAGAGCTCCTGCTCTGGGAATTGTGCGATACCAGAGGAATCTCGCCTCCTGTTTAAGCCAAAATGCGCAAAAAGCGTGTGTTTCTAGCCCTAGTAGTAACGGGCAGGAGTTGGAAAACCTGAGTCTGTATGGGCATCGAAATTCTCCTTGGACGGGCTGGTTCCTCACGGTTCAGACGTGTGGCTGCGGGGTTTCTGAGGGAGCTCCCCGCGCCTCTGCTGCCTTCCAGGGCGCGGACGAGTTCATGGGGCGCTGCGTGTGCCAGCCCAGCCTGCAGCGCTCGCCACGGCTCTCCTGGCACCCCGTCATCAAGGCCAACAGGAACGTCGGGGAGCTGCTGGCGTCCTTTGAGCTGATTCAGAGGGAGAAGGTGAGCCCCCATCCTACTGTAAGCGCAGCGCTGGCTTCTTCCCTCTGAGTCTCAGCACTTTCCCAGCCTTTGCTCGGCACTGTTATCCCCGCTGGGCTCAGCGTCTCTCCGGGTGCCTGCCCGCGGTTTCCAGCCGCGGGGTGGGATTGGCAGAGCAGCGGGAAGAGGCTTGGTGCCGGCTCCAAGCCTTGGCTGCCGGGGTGCCGGTTTGGGAGGTGCTGCTTGCATCCAGCCGGCCTGGCCAGGCTCGGCGCTCAGCTCCAAGCCTTGGCACCTTTGCTCTGCGGGAAGAGCCCAGCGCATTCAGCCCCAAATCGCTGCCCTTTGCTCAGAGCAGAGTTAATTTCCGGAGGGGATTTATGAGAGCTGCAGCGGGCGGTTACTGCTGCAGCAAGCTGCCCAGCTCTGCTGGCTGCTCACGTAACGAGCCGCAGGGGACGCAGGCAGCACTGTGGAGCCAGCCCGGGCTGGAGAGGCTGCTCCTCATGCCCCGTGCGCTCTCGTTCGCTTTCCACCCTCCCTGTGCACGCACCACCCCCTCGCCTTTTTCATCTCTGGCTTTTTCACTGGCTGCAGCCCAGCTTTGCCTCCGTGCCAAGGAAAGTGGATGGAAGGCTACAGCTCCCCCTCCCGCTTCTCCCTCCCAGCCCTCAGGTGCTAATCAGGAGCCAGGGTCCCGCAGCTGCCTCCTCCCTCCCTGCAGCGCGGGTCTCAGCGCTGCTCCTGCAGGGATGCTGCGCTGCCCGCACACTGCTGCCACAGGGATGCACCGGGTCCCAGCCCTGCTGGGGGCTGCTGGGGGGACTGGGGCCGTGCCCACCCGGGGACACTGACATTGGTCGAGCACCGCTTCTGGCTGTGAGGAGCTGGGGGGGTTCGCAGCCACCGGTGGAATCCGGGAGCTGATGTCCATGGGAGGTGGCGAGGGGATGCTGCGTGCCACTGGGGGGGTCTCTGCTGCCAGGACGGGGCCGAGTCATCTGCACGCTGCCTCTGCTCCCTCCTCACCCCTAGCAGAAGCTGCCAGACTGGGTGGGAGAGACCTTGGATGGGGGGGTCCTGTGCAAGGACCTTGCCTTGATCCCAGCAGAAGGCAGCCTGGTGGCTGCAAAGCTCTGCTCGTGCCTCCTTGCTGGAGGCAGAGCCCTGCCCTCTTGCCCAGGATTTTGGAGCCCAGCCCCAAAATGTTTCTCATCACCAGGAGTGCAAATGGAAAGTGTGTGTTTTTTTCTCCACAGCCGGCTGTCCATCACATCCCTGGCTTCGAGGTAATGCCTCCCTCCTGCTTGCAGCTCCTTGGCCCTGCACCCCAAACTGCCCCTCCACTTCCCCACCCCAAAGAGCTGCTGGGTCCCAGCAGAGCTTTGCAGTGAGCTTTGCAGTCCTGTTTCTGCAAGCAATTCGTCCATGCTGTCTTGGGCACCTATCCTGAGGTGGACGAATCCCCACGTAGAGGTGCTGATTTCCTTCAGCTGATGGTAGAGAGAGCTGGAGTGAGCGAGGCAGCTCACTTTTGACCACTAAGACAAGCAAGCCTATCCTATTCCAGATACATGGAGGGATATATTCCTGGCCTGAGAAAATTTCAGCATTTCCATTGTGAAGGGCTGTGCTTCCCAACCTCTCCAGCACGCTAAGCAAAGGCATTAACTGATGCTGGATTTTCAAATGTTTTAAGTTACCTGCACTGATTTCTTCTCAAACTGGGCCAGGGGAGGCAGGAACTTGGAAAGCATCCTTTTCCCATTCGGTTATCAGCTGCAATTTAAAAGCCCTAGGAGGGGCTTATGGCTGGGAGTTGCTCTAACTCTACTTTCCTTCTCTTCTCCAAACAGAACGAGCTGTCCTCCAGTCTGGATGAGGTGAGTCTCTATGATTTAGTTGTCTCCACATCCTGGAAATTGTTAAAATTGTGTCTCCATGGGGCAGTCACTTCTTTTCAGATGGGTCGAAGCTGTTGCATTGGGATTTTAGTAACGAGTGATCACCAGCAGGACGGGGCAGATGGGCTCTGTGCCTACCTCAGGAAGGGTTCCCGACGGCAGGGCATGTCGGGTGGTATTTAACCTTTGTGGGATGTGTGTGCATGAGGTCTGCTGGCATTCAGACTGTCCAAACAAAGCATGTGAGAGCTGAAATGCTGTGCTGGCCTTTCACTGGACCTCAGCTGAAATCCCCGCTGAAAAGTTTGCAGCTTTTTTGGGGGGAACTCACCATGAATTGTGGCATGTGCTAGAGTGTTCCAGTTGCTCTGAATGAAGTGCATACAGAGTTGTGCACCCTGCAGAGCCCATCACCGGCTGAACTGAGCGGTGCCAGGGTGGGCTGGCATCTTGGGAAGCCCAAGGCAGGGAGCTGAGCAAGGGGCACCACTATCTGAGTGTTGTGGTGGCCCTAGGAGCCAGTTAACCCAAAGTCTGGGAGATGAGTGATGAGGAACATGGGGCATGGAAAGAGCCTGGCCACCTTTCCGTGAAGGATTGAATGGCACAAACACATCTTTGCAGAATTAGTTTCTTCCACCCACACAGCCTTTCCTGATGGTGCGGGAGGGCTCGTCTTCGTGCTCCATGTGGGCTGAGATGGATGGGCTCGTGTAAACATAACCATCTCTCTGCTCTTTCTCCTCCATTTCTTGCCACTGCCATTTCTGGACTGGGCACTCCACAGCTCTGCACCCCTGCCTTGTTCTACGAGGGGCTCCTCCAATGGGTACCTTTTATGCTCTGTTCCTCTGCCTCTGCCCAGAAACCCAGCAAAGCCCCACAGAGACTCTCAGACCAGCTCCTTCAGACACAGCCTGCCCTCACCCGCCTGCCCTGCAGGAGCCCCGGCCCAACCAAGCCCCTGGGGCTGCATCCCAAAGCGTAATGCCAGCCCGAAGTCTCCAGTGCCCTTAGCAACAAATAACAAGTAAATTACCCTTGTGGACAATCAGGCTCCTACAAGCATCAGCTTCAGGTTCATGTTGTATCTGACCAACCAGGCTGGCACCAGACTTCCTTCTACTGCATTTCTGTTTGGTGGAAACGGGAGTAGCCCTTTTAGGATATACCCCCCTCCAAGCACTGGGATTTAACTTCCCCTTGAATCGCATCACCCAGCTGCATGCTCAAACTGGGAGATGTTTCCAGTCTTGTTTTGACTGGGCTGATTTGTGTGGATTTTTGCTCATTTCTCTTCCACCACTGTGTGGTTGGACTGGATGGTCTCCAGAGCTCCCTTCCACTCTGATCCCCCCTCACTTGACAAAATACAGCTTCCACAGGCCTTTGCATGGATGTCTTGTCCTTCCTGCTGTGTCTGGGTTGAGAGCTGTGTCTGGGAATTGCCTGTTCCCCACTACTGCCCTGAACCCTCTCAGGTGTCTCCCTGTGCCCTGGACTGACTGCTCATTTCTGTCCGGCTGGTGAAACATCTGATGCTCGTTCATTCAGAGGAGATCTGGGAGAACCACTGCAAACCCACCAGGGGAGCAGCAGGGACTGGGAAGACTTAAGACCAGCTAGCCCTTGCTGATGGTGTTGCAGTGCTGGGAGCCAGATGTGTGCTGTTGCTTTCAATCTGCTGCTGCACCGGGGCAGGGCAGGGGGCAAGCAGGAGCTCTTTCCCCAGGGCTTTCCCCTTTTCCCTTACAGAGTTGCCAGAGGACGGAAAAATTGAAATAATCTTTAGCCTAATGACTATAAGGAAATGCAACACATGGCATTTGTGCTAGTGGAAATTTAGGTGCCCTGTTATAGGGGAAAAGTACTCCCTTTTTGGGAACAGACGTCACAGACATCTCACAGGGATCTTGAGCCTGCCTCGGGGCTTGGAGATGGGCTAGCTGACTTCTCCAGCTGCGTCTCCGTTAAGCAGCTTAAATGCAGCTTAAGCACATTTAGAGACGGAAACAAACTTATTTCACTGAACGAGGACAGACTGAGGCTTGTCCTGTTTCAGCCCATGCTTAGGCACTGTGATGTGCTCTAAGTGCTGTGGATGACAAACGAATCTGGGGATAGCTCTTCAAGGGCCATGCAGTCAATCCTTCCACCTCAAGGCAGTATCAGCTCATGTTCATGATGCAAAGTCTCGTTTAGGAGACTGAAATTAAGGATCTAGATAGGTAAGCAGGTGGGCTACAGCAGCTCTGAGCACCCAAGTGATGGGGATGCTTGGGAGCTCTCCTTCTCATTAGGCACCCACCTCCCAGATAACCCCCTCACCCGCCGGCACCAGCCATGCCTCTGCGCCCTGGTCCCGAGGGAGGTGGGACTTGTTTGCCCCGAAATGCAGTTACCGAAAGTCTTCAGCTAACAAGCAATTTGATTCAGCAGCCACCGGCAGCTGCCAATGCAAAGTAGAGCTTAGCGTCTAGTATATCTAACTGTGAAAAATCCCTTTGTAGTGCATGTATATGCATGCACACATAAAGCTGAACCAGTCCTATACTTGAAATACAAACACCCACTTAATTTAATGCAATAATACTTAAGCCTGAAAAGAATGCTGGTCTCCTAAATTGGTTCCAACTGCCCTTGGTTGAAGGATGCATTTTTAGAGGTTTTGCTTCCATTCCTGCCTTTTCAGTGAGTTTGAACTCAAAGATCCAGGTCGAGAAGAACCCAAACTCTGGAAGGGCTCTGAGCCCATCCTCTGTGAGCAGCCAGGGTCATCTGGCTCCCTCCTTCCTCCTCTGTGAAGGCAAAGTTTGAATCCCTCACCTGCTGTCCAGATTTGTGAAGGAAACCTCCTTCTGTCTGCATTGTGCACAGAGAGCTTCACCCTGTCCTGGGGCCTGCATCGTTCTCATGGGATCGGTGTTAAAACAGTATCTTGAATCTTACCACAAAAATCCCCAAGAAAACATACTTTTTAGTGCTGAATTGGGACTACTCCTGCCATTAGTATCCTGGGAGTACTTTATATCCAACCACTTTCAGTATTCATTCAGAACTGCCCTACTGTACGGACAACTGGTGGGCAACAAGTGGGCATTCATGGGACCTTTACATTTACCAAAGCAGATGAACTGTTATGGATTCTTAGTAGTTTGGTATTGGCTACGTAGCTCTTTAAAGTGTGCTTTTTGTGAGTTGGTGGTATTCATTTATTATTGTATAAAACAAAATACATATTTTCTTAAATTCTATAGAATCCAACAGTACCAGTTGGGTCAGGACCTTACTGCATTATAAACTGTAGAAATAGAATCAAAGGCAGCCCTAGCTCAGAAAAGCTTACACTTACCTCAAGAGAAGATAAAAGGTGGGAACACAGATGTGTAAGAATAAAATATATTTATACATCGCATATAACACAGCAATAAAAACCTGATGCCTCCAGGCAATGAGTATCCCAGGTCTTGAATGACCAAGAGGCAGCAGAGGTGTTTTACCTCTAACGGTAACCTCTGATGGTTGGAGTTGATGAGCTCGGTCTTTTCCAACCTAGACGAGTCTGTGATTCTATTGCGTGCCCCCTCCCGCAGCTGGAGGCGATGCCAGCCTGCGTCCCATCGTGGTGCCCACTCGTGCCTGTTGGACTTTGGGAGCTGCTCACAGCATCTCACTCCGCCCAGCGCACGGAGCTGTACTGCACTAATCCACCCCTGCTGCTGCTTCTGCCGCTCTCCTCATCCCTCCCCATGACTGTCTCACCGTGGTCCTGGTCTGGAATAGATGTGGTTTCGTCTCCTCCTCCCCTAAAGGAGACTGTGCCTTGACGGGGGGCAGGAGATGCCTCTTAGTTCCCTTGGGAAGGCCAGGCATCGCCCCGAGCAAGGGATGTTTGATCTTTTATGGGGTCAGACTGAAGGGAGGGACACAGTTTGCAAGTGCGTCCATCTCCCCCCGTCTGGGTGCTGTGGGCATTGGGGAGGAGATGACTTTTGCAGAGCGGAGACTTGGGGGGATGTGGCGCAGGGAGGCGATGGGCCTGGGGGCCCGTCATGGCCCAACCTGACGATATTACCCTTCGAATCTCTGCTCCCTCGCAGTCTGCAGACTCCGACCTGCCATACCCGCCGCCCCAGCGGGAGCCCAACATCTACATGGTCCCCCAGGGAATCAAACCGGTCCTGCAGCGCACGGCCATTGAGGTGAGCGGCAAGGAGTGCGCGGGGCAGCTGGCCCCTCGCAGAGTAACGCCAGCACGAGCCTGACTCTCGCTGTCCCTAACGGGGGTGAGACCCAGAAATGGGAGCCAGGGCAGGCTTCATGGATGCAGAGCCCAGCCAGTGCTGGGAGCTGGTTCTGCCCAGGAGCTATCAGCCAGAACAGGCCTCCTCAAACCATTATAGCAGAGCAAACTTGGCTCTAGGTTTGCCCTGCATGGAAATACCACAATTTCCTCCACTCCTGCTCCATGTAGTTGCCTCAGTGGACCAACAGGTTTTCATTTTATCCTCTGGTCCCATCACATGGCTGGCACGAGTTCCTACTTCCCACCAGGGCTTCCCTCAGCGTAGCCAGGTCCTGCTGGGAAGATGAACCTCACGGAGCAGTCAGGCCCTAGGGCAGAGCACAGCCCTGGACCACACTTACTTTTTAGAAGGCCAGTCTGCCTCATATCAGGATGCTATTTGCCCAAAACAGAGATACTCCATGGCGTATTGCTGCATACAGAGAAATGCTTGCTGTATGGCCCAGCTTCTCCTACAGCAGCTGACCCCATGGATGATTTGGCTCTCCTTCATGGAGGGCCAACCTTTAGGTTTACCTCCATTGCTGAGAAGCTCAGGGCAGACCCAGAGGAAGGATTTGGCTCAGTCTTTTCTGCCTGTTCTCCCTCACCCTGCAGATCCTGGCCTGGGGGCTGAGGAACCTCAAGAGCTACCAGCTGGCCAGCGTCACCTCGCCCAGCCTGCTGGTGGAGTGTGGAGGCCAGCTCGTGCAGTCCTGCGTCATCAAGAATGTCAAGAAGAATCCCAACTTCGATGTCTGCGTGCTCTTCATGGAAGTGGTGAGGACCTCATCCCCACTCTGCAGTCGAGGGGTCAACCAGTAAAGCTGGTTGGAAAGGACTCTGGAGGTCCTATAAAGAAAAGCACCCTGTGGTGATGCTAAATCTGCCCTGCTCAGCCTCCCTTCCCTTCGGGCAGGTGCAGAGCACTTGCTGTGTGTAGTTACGTGTTCCCTCCCCTCTGCCCGCAGCGTTTGCCCAACGAGAGCCTGTACAGCCCCCCCATCGTCATCAAAATCATTGACAACAGGCCGTTCGGCCGGAGGCCCGTGGTGGGGCAGTGCACCATCCGCTCGCTGGAGGAATTCTACTGTGACCCCTACCGGGAGGAGGGGGACGGGCCCCAGGAGCATGCAGGTATCTGTTGGCACGAGGAGCTGTGGGTCGCTGTATGCGTTGCTTTTAGCTCAGCCCACCTGTAGGCCTGATGCGAAAGGCCCAGGAGGTGCCGAGGAGGCGTTAAGCTCTAGGATCTGTGGGTGAGCTGGGCTGTGTCATGGCCAAGCTCACCAACCCCCATGAACGTGAGCTTTGGATGGTGTGGGGGCTCTGGGTGCGGCCGAAATTGCTCCTGGAGCCTGATCTGGAGGTGGCTTGGCTCTGGGGTCTGTAACAGCTGGATGTCCTGCTCACGCCTGTGCTTGCTCTGATGGCAGATGATGTGAGCCTCACGCCCAGGGACGACGTCCTCATTGACATCGATGACAAAGAGCCTCTTCTTCCCGGCCAGGTATGGAAAAAGTTGCAACGGTTTCTTACTTTGCGGGAAGTACTTTGATGTGGGGGAACTTGTCTGGGTGCAGGGCTGGGGTGGAGAGATGCAAACGCGGGGTTGTGTTTGGTCGTAGCCTTCTTTTTGCAGTTTCCAACTGTTTTCAACCCCTCTCCTCCCCCATGCCACAAACAGCCACAAACTCATCCTTTTCCCTCATGTTTGGTAAGAGGTGTCAGATTTGATTTTCTGCGGTAGAGGCGGCAGACTGTCCCCGTGCGAGGCTCATCCCTTCAGCACCTCTTCCTCAACTGCATGGTTGGGTTTGAGGCTGGAAATTTGCGCTCATCCCCTTAGCGCTCTGCTGTGCAGGATGCTGTATGTGTCTCTTGGAAATGGCAGTCAGTGCCCCGGGGAGATGACAGTCTTGTAGGGACTTACACTGGCTCTGGACCGGGTGACCTGGTGCTGGCAGATGGGACAGTTTGCCCATGGCCACACCAGAGGGCTGTGACTCTGTCCTTACCACGACCATGTGGCCAGGTCGCCTCTCCCCTGTTTTGCTCGATGTTTGCAGGATGCTTTGCCACTTCCAAACCCACTCGCTGCTTTCAGCAGCTCTGGTTACTGTGCAGAGGGCCACAGTGGGGACTGTGACTGCAGGCTATCCCGTGGTGGCAGCTGGACATGCTTTAGCAGTCGGTGAAGGAGGAATGTGTTGCTGCTGTTGCAGAAAGAAAACTTGACGTGCCCCGAGCCAGGGCTGCAGGACACCCAGCTCCCTCCGCCTGCAGCCAGCTGTCCTGTGCAGACGGGCCGGGCTGGGCATGCCACCGGGGCTGCGACTGCTCCTTCCTGAAGCGTGGCTGGAAGGCGTCTAGCTGCACTGGTGGCACCAGCCCTGCTGGTGCCTCACACTTCTGTGGCCCTCGGGTTTCTTTGCCAGCAGCTGTGTCCTCTTTGAGGCAGAAACCGGTGCCAGCGTGTGCATCGATGCACCAGTCTGTAGGCAAGCCAGGTTGCTCAGGAACAGCTGAAAGCGTTGTCAGAGGCATTTGGTGGGAGCTCCTCATGGTCTCCTATTCCCTTTGGTGTATTTAGTGTGTTCTGGCATTTCCTTCCTCCTTGTTTTAAGGGCTGTGGGTTCTGCATGGTACACTGGGCTAGAAAAGCCTGAGCTTTCTGTAAGAGAGCTGCCTCTTGCCTTGCCTTTCACGCACCACAAAAGCAAGACGTGTAATTTGGGCATCAACCGCTTCTGCTCATAATCCATCCCCTTGCACGCCCCAGCACCAGGCTGTCCCCTGGAGAGGGGGCCTGATTCGGAGCCGGAACGGGAGCTGCGCCTTTCTCCTCGCTGTGTCCCTCCCGCCGGGTCGTGTGCGCTGGGTGCGTGCCGTGCAAGCCCTCCTGCATCAGCAGGAGCGCGTCAGTGCCGCGGCCTCTGCCCAGTTCACCTGGGGTAAGGAAAACGAAGAGTTCGGCCGGTGCTTGGCAAAAGCTGGGTGTGGGACTGGAGCCTGCTGCGGTCGGGATGCAGCTGGCCCTGCTCTTCCTCGCCTCGCCCAGGCTCCTCTGGAGGTGCCTCGGGAGCGAGCAGGGACCTGACAGTGGAGACTGGAAACCCTTGGCCCGAGCGCACGGGTGTCATTGAAAGGGAAAAGCAGCTCGAGACAGAAAATACAGCTGACAGCCTAATTGGCTTTCCGTGTCCTTGCCATTTTGCGGATTGTCTTAACTGTTTACAATTGTGCTTCATCTTGTATCGGTAAAGTAACTGGAGCATGTCTGTAAAAAACACAGCAAAACAAGGCTTGGAACGGGAACCTTCACTTGTACAAATAAAACCCCACCTTTTCTAGCCCAGCGCAGAAGGCACTTGACAGAAAAGCGGGGGTGTCACTGAATAATGTGGGTAGGAGGGCTGGGACGCGGGTCGTGCCTTTATCCCCGATCTGCTGGTGACGCCGGGCAAGCGATGCCGCTCTGCCGTGTAAGGAAGGGATGTGCTGAGGGCACTGGCGGCGTTCGCTGTGCCGCGGGCTGGCGGCAGCAGGGGAGGCCGATGGCGTTCGTGGCGTGGGACCTGGTGCTGCAGATGGGCTGGTGCCGGCTGGTTTTGTGCCTGCAGCTCTGGAGCCTCCACAGCCTGGAGCCCAGGAGGCTCCCTCTGCCCCTCAGGCAGCGCTGCTGTGCTGGGCGGGTGCCGGAGCCCTGGCACAGGCTGCCCAGAGGCTGCGGGGCCTCCTCCTTGGAGAGCTCCAGAAGCCGCCTGGACGTGGTGCTGGGCACCCTGCTCGGGGGGCCCTGCTGGGGCAGGGGGGGCAGCAGGACCCGGAGGTCCCTGCCCGCCTCAGCCACTCTGGGATTCTTTGCTTTTTATTTTTTTGCATCAATTTTCAGTAAAAATGTGGTTGTGTATCAAAAGGACAACCTGCAGCACTTCTTACGTGCAGGCCAGAGCTTCGGGAGCATTGGAACAGCCGCCTCCATGCCGCCCCTCTGCCACGCGCTTCCGATGGCAAAACCACGTGTTAAATACAACTGGTTCCACAAAGCGCTCCCTTCCCTCCGACCTTCACCTCCCAGCCTGTTCCTGGCCCAGGATTTCTCTGTGCGGTTCCAGCCCCGGGCTGTGCTCCCCCCGCGCCGTCACTGCCGCTCCGTGACTTTGGTGGAGATAACCCCCCCACGGCACAGCGCCGGGGGTTCCCCTGCCCTGCCGTGCCCACCAGCGCCCAGAACACATCAGATTGCCATGGTGTTTTAATGAAAAGGCACCTCTTTCTCGAGAATTTCACAGATTTCTCTTTTCTTTGGACACTTTCCTTGCTTTATTTTCTAGCAGGGAAAAATCAAGAATGGTTTTTGTGTTAATTTTGCTGCAGTTCATTTTCTTTCAGTCTCTCCCCCGAGACCCATTCACTGTTTTCCTGTTTTCCCCAAGTTTTGTTGCACCTGGAGGCAAGGGCAAGGAAGAAAGAGAAACGCAGGGCTCACGCTCTTCAATATGCACTCTAAAAATGGCACAATTTCAAATTTCTTTTGGCTTCCATAGTTTTTATTGCAGATAGCTTGGAAAAGAAAATGAAAAAATCATCCTTCAATGTTTTTTTTCCTGTCTTTTGACGAGCATTAACCATGAAAGTGCTTGTTGGTGGCATGGGGCGTGCAAGCCAGCAGCCGTAGGTGCTGTGCAGACACTGAAGGAACAAAGATGTAGATGTGTGGCTTGGCCTTTAGCAGGCCACCGTGTCTGGGGGAACAACCAGCAGCAGGCAGCAGGCACGGCCCTGGGAGTGC
Organism: Anseranas semipalmata; assembly: GCA_013399115.1. Classification (NCBI taxonomy): domain Eukaryota; kingdom Metazoa; phylum Chordata; class Aves; order Anseriformes; family Anseranatidae; genus Anseranas; species Anseranas semipalmata. The sequence continues at coordinate 595,497 of VXAA01002975.1, read as the reverse complement.
AGATCTCTCCCCATTGCTGCTGGTGGAGTTTTCCGTGATCCCCCTGGCTCATCCCATTTGCACCTGCATTTGCAGAGCTGGAGGTGGAACTGCCATCCCCCCAGGCCTAGGGGACCCGTTTCAGGTGCTGTATTCACTCGGGGCAGGACAGGGGGTTCCCCACATGCAGGCTGCAATGGCAGGAAAGCAGCAGCTCCTGATTCCCCTAACTCCCACCCTTTCCAAAGCTTTGCTCTGGACGCTTGTCCAAACGTGCTGTCTGCTCTTTACCCGTTTCTGAAGGAAGTGCAGTAGCTGGGTGCTCCTGCACAAGCTGTAGGCACCATCTGATGGCATGCCAGATCCAGGTCTGTCCATCCCTCTTTTGCATTATACCCTGTCACCCATCCCTGTTAGGAAATTCATGTGCATTCTGTCCAAAATCACGGAAAAATGCTCTTTCCGTCACTCTGATGTTCTTCCCTTAGACTTTGGGGTGCTGCTTGTCCTGGAGGAGACACCAACTTGCCATGGGTGTGTATGTACGTGGCTCAACGTTTCATCCTCGGTATAGCTGGGTCTCTGTCCACTACTTGCCTTGGAAATTAGGAGCACCGTTGTGTCTGCAGCAGGTTGGGACCCAGCACAGGGGCCTGGTGTGCTCCCGGTGACTGAGTGCTGGAGTTGGAGCACTGCAACCTGGAGGTGACCCGTGTCTGGTCTGGTGGGAGGAAACGAGGTTTCCTACCAACCTGGAGGAAAAAGAGGCATTTTTAGAAGGTGACAGCTGGAAGATGGGGCTCTTATCAGGGAAAAGAGGGCTGCTGGCAGCTGGATCCTCAGTGCTGGCTTCTTGGTGGAGGTGACGTGTCACCATCCTGGAGCCTGTTGCAGCGCAAGGAGAGCAGTTGCTGCAGCTGGGGTCACAGCACCATAAGGATGGGTTAGTGGATGGGCGCCTGCATCTTCCTGCAGCGTTGGTCCCTCTCTGTGAGCTGCCAGAGCCACGGGCATGGAGCGCATTGGTGAGGAAGCCATGGTCCTGGCTGGTGTTGGGGTGGAGAGGCTGGTCCTCTGGGAGACTCCCGAGGCTTGTCCCACGGGCCGGGCGTTCCACAAGGGTGTTCAGCAGCCCTTCCTGGGTGCCTTCTCCTGCTTGACCAGGCAGCTTTTGGCTGGGCTGCACAGAAGTACATCTGTCCGTAAGAGAACGCAGCCCCCTCCTCATTCCTGCACCCAGACTTCTTCACTGGAGGTGTCCCAGTTTGCTAATTGCTCCAACAACTAGCAAGACATCCAGGAGGGCATTTCTGGGCAGTGGGTGCAGAGGACGGGGGTAGAAGACCTTCTGGCCTCTGAGCACCGTGTGAGGAGGAGAGGGGCTGCAGTGGTGAGCGGCGGTGCAGGCGAGGCGCTGAGATGAGGTCCCTCAGCCGTGGGTTGCAGAGCGAAGGGAGGTGAGCTCGTGCTCGTGTTTGACTTTCCTTTAACCAAAATAAATGACACCACCGCATTATGTCATTATTATTTATTTTTGAATATCCAGCAAAGGTCAGAAAAATATTTCCCTAGCAGTGTCCCCAGACCTGAAGGCAAGGCCTTCTTCCCCCAAAATAGCTGCGGGCAGCAGTGGCGGGGCCGGTGCGGGTGCAGCTGCTCGGCTCTTTCCCCTGTGGGGACACCAAGGCCGCGCTTTTATATGCACCCAGCCGCGTGCGTGTGCACGCACAGTGACAGCGCACGTCCCCGTGAGCCTTTTTGCTTTTGCAAACCTGTCTGGATAACCTAGGAGCATCTTCTCCCCTGCCCGCCCTTGCAAAGCCAGCGGCGCGATACCCTCCCGCTCCTTTGCGTTAGCAAAAGTTGAGATTTCTGTAGCATTACCGTTCTGCTGCGTGGGCTCGGGCAGGCGTCGCGGTGGGACCCCCGCGGTGGGGGCAGGAGCGGGGCCGGGCTGTGCAGCTCCGCTATAGGTGCCCGGTGCCCCTGGGTGCTTCTGAGCCCACCGAAAGCATCCGAGCCTCAGCCTGGCCCTGGGGCAGGTCTGAGTGGAGGGGGGCAGAGGGAGGTGGCAACGCCAACGCGCTCCTTTTTGGCATTGACAAAGTGCAAGACTTCGGTGCTTCTTTGGCGAAACAAGCGTTGCAGAAGCAAAGCTCCCTGCCATGAGTTGCATTGCTCCGTTTGACCCCAGCTGCATTCTCCTCTGTTTGTTTGTTTGTCTTTCAATTCTGCCCTTTGTTTGCGAGCGGGGGAGGAGGCGGCATGTTCCTGGAAAGCCAAACCAAAATTCCCACCATCTCCCTCCCCAACCTCCGAATCCTGGCCCTGGCCGCCGTGCCTCCCCTGCCCACCCCTCCCGCTGCTGGAGGTTGGGTGACCCAATTGCAGGTGGTCCGGCACCCACGGCCACCGCCTGCCCCGGGGACATCTCCTCACGGGGCCGGTTCCCGGGTGGCCAGCCCGTGCCCAGGGCGCAGCCTCTGCAGCGCCGTGACCTTGGAATCGGGAGCCGGGGTTGTTCCTGCCCACGCATGTGTGCATGGGTGTGTTGCGGGTGGCTCCAGAGCCTCTCCCCGGCCTTGCCAAGCCTGGCGTCGGTCCCTCCTCTGATGGATGATGGGAACAAAGGATCACTTTGTTGTCCTCATCTGAAAGGGAGAAAACAAGCAGACGCGAAACCCCTCCGCTCTGAGGCTGCGGAGTGCATTGTCCACCTCGTCCAAGTGGGTGGGAGGTTCAGCCCGAGGTCTGTCTAAAACAAGGCTGCGCGCGCAGGAACTGGGAACATCATGGTTACCGAATATGAAGAAAAGAAGCTCCTAGAACGCACAGAAAAGCAATTTTTCTGCAGCAAGGTCTCCTAGGCTCTGCCTTGCTAGTTCGCTCCTCTGCGGGCTGCAGGCACAGTTCGGTTGTGCAAGCGCTGAGCGTGCACACGTGGCTGGGGTTCCCGCATGCCTGGCACAGACCGGCCCATCTTCCTGCCTGCTCCACACCCGCAGCCTCCTCTTGTCCTCAGCACTCTCTCCTGGGCCCCTGTCGTCGTGGGAAGCAGAGCGGGAAGGAGAACCATGAGGTCCCCCTGCAGAAGTTCTGTCTTCTCCTTGATAAACCAGTCACAGAGCTGTTGTCTCCTGCACCAGCCTCTGACAGTCCCATGGGTGCTGTAACGGGCAGTGAGCCCCGAGAAATCCTTCCCCCCTGGAGCAGCTGTAAGTCTGGTGTCTTCTGCTTGACCAAGCTCCACTGCACGTCCAGTTTGGTGGGAAGGTGCCTCTTGGCTGCACCGCTAACAGCAGCAAGGGAGGATGTGCAATGAGCCTCCAGGTGTCAGGGCCAAGAGCAGTGCCCAGCTCCAGCGCTGCCTCCAGGATGGGTCTGCAGTGGCCTCAGATGCTCTCTGATTGCATCCAGGTTGTGGGGCTCTCAAAATGGCCTTGAAGGAAACGCATTGTTCGGCCCAGAGGACGAGCTGTGCCTGTGCCTGGCATTTTGTTTGGGCCAGACCTTGATCCTGAGCTCCCCCCACCCCGCTGTGTTACAGACACCTTGGGGCAAATCCCCCCGGCTCCAGGTGACCCTGGATTTTGGTGCTTTCAAGCCCTTGGTGTCGTCAGGAGGAGCTGCTGTCCTGTCTTGAGACTTAGCTTTACCTGGTGGCTTTTCCATACCGTGGGTTTTTGCTGCAGTTTCCAGCCAAAGGCAGGGATAACTCGCGATATGTCTGGGATAACTATGATTCTATCATTCTGTGATAACCCCCTGCTTGCAGGCACCCCCCTTAGCACCCCGTGTATTCTCTGCACCCACTCAAACCCAGCCCCATCTGATGAACATTAATGACCATTAATGAACGCTGTAACCCAGACCCTGCTCTCGTGCTGGGGGTGCTTGACCCAGGGAGGGGGAGGGAAGGGGGCACATTTTGGGTTCATTCCTTTTATTCCTCCTGAAATGTGCTTTTGCTGATGTATGTTGAACATTGTTTCTCTAACCCCATTGATAACCAATCATTTTAATTTGTAGCTTGCGGAGGGTATGACCAGCTCAGCACTAATTAACATGCCAGCTTCTCGGTCCGAACGTCATGTAGGTATTGCTTCATTTCTAACTTACTTGCTTGATTAATTGTTTTAATGAATGGTATACGTACATACATATATATTTAAAGATCTGCAAGCATTGAGATGTTTCTTTCTGTGCAAGATCCCCTCGCTGACCCAGAAAAAAGGCAGCTTCCCCTTGCTGCTGGCGTGCGTGCGCTGCAGCAAGCATCCTCACGTGGAGGCAGACGAGGTTGGGTTGGGTGGGAAGGCTGAGGAGGCCGCCTCCTGCTTGCCCTCGCGGAGCCGCAGGATCACGCACGAGGTTGGGTGTCTCCTCCACTGCCTCTGCAGAGCCTGGCAGCTCGGTGGAGATGGGGCGAGCTGGTGTGCCCTGCGTGGCTGCCGTGGCACGGCTGGGGACTTGGTGGGACCTCTGGGACCATGACAAGTCCTGGGCATCATCTGCGGTGTAAGTTGTCCTTAGGAGGCGCTGGCCTTCCCCCAGGAGGAGGGTTTCACCCCGGGAAAGCTTCAGCTCAGCGGGAGGGCTTTGCACAGTCCTGGTCCTGCAGGTATGCAGCCTGGTGCCCTCAAAGCGTGGGGACAGGGGAAGCATGGACGGGTCCCTCCTTGCAAAGTGTCTCCTGCTCCCTTCATGCATTATTCCTGAGAAAACCAGACCTTCGGGATGTTCCCGGGTGTTGCTTTGCTTTCTCAGGGCTGATGGTGCAGAGGAGCAATTCCTTTCCAAGCCCCGAATTCAGCCCCAGCAGGGTTGTAGCCCTGGGGCTCTTCACCCCCCCTAGATCTCTCTTGATACCGGCCCACGAGTTCCAGGACAGGGGCTGCTCCTGCCAAAAGCCCTGCGTGCTCCTCCCGCACGTTCCAGGCCAGCATTAATCGTGTTGCTTTCCACGTCCTCGCTGGAACGAGCAGGGACTCCTTCCCATCCGCCCGACCCGGAGCGGTGCCCGCTGGGGCATAAAACGCCGGTGAGTCAGCCCCAGAGCCTTGGAAGGTCAGCCTGGAGGCGATGTTCAGACCATGGTGCTGGGAGGAGCGGGCTCCCCTTGCGCTCTGACTGCGCAGGGTGGAAGGAAAGCTGGAAGGAGCAAAAATCGAGCTAGCAGAGCACATGGGGTAAGAGATGGGTCGCAGCTTCTCATGACAGCAATAGCTTTTGCATGCAGAAGCCCCTGAGGGGCATCTTGGTAGGTCTGGCACAGGGCTGAAGGCATGTTTAACTCCAGCCGGACTCTAGTGTGTAGCTGTGTGCTTTGTGGCCCCACGTGCACCTCTCCATACCGCGCTCGTTCTCTGTGCCCGCCGAATGCTGCTCACTGCAGCGGCTCCCTCTGTGCCGCTGCGTGGGCAGATGGGTGGCGGTGCTGGATGCGGAGCCTGGGAACAAAAGGTCCATAAATAGCCTCCCCCCCCGTTCATCAGCATTTTTAACTTACACGAATATGTTTTTATTTTAGTTCAAATAAAAATTTGAGGAAAAAAAAGCTGCAAACCATTAATTTAAAATAAAAGCTACAGAATATTAGGCAGTAATAAACCCCTTCTCCTGGCCTGCACCAGGACCCTCCAAGAATGTGATTAAATGTAATAAACCTCACGTTCTAGAGAGCAGCTGACGTTCCCGGGGGAAACCGCGCCACCGTGCCGGCCCGCGCGCGGCTTCCTTCCTGGCTCCTTCTCCTTTATAGCCGGGGATCTTCGCACGAAAGCAGCATCTTTTGTTGCTGCGGAATGAGGCACAGGGACTGCAGCTGGTTAAATAATAGGAAAAAAGCTTTTACAGCCAAAAATTTCAGCCTGGTGTGGAGTGTGTGAGGGAGCTGACCATGAGCATGAATGCCCTGGAGCAGGGGCAGCGTGGTGGGACTTCGTGGACCTGCTTGGCATGGAGCTGGACTTGCAGACAGGCTGCCCATCTCCTCGCTGTGCTCCACAGGAGCTTTTTCCTCCTTTCCCCTCTCAGCTGCCTTCCCAGCAGCGTGGCCGCAAGGTGCTGAGAAAACCTTGAACCCCCCCAGCCCCACGCACAGCACCGCAACATCGGGCAGGCAGTGCCGGGGGACATGGGGACGTCAGCTCGGGGCTGCCAGAGCTGGCGCCTGCCCGTGTCCCAGCCCTGAGCTCGTGACTGCCTATAGCCTGGTTCATAAACCTGACCTGGTCCCTCTTCACGCTCCTCTGATACAGCGCTTGCCGAAGTCGAATCATAGAATCAGAAAATCAGAAAATGCTTGGGTCGGAAGGGACCTCAAAGCCCACCCGGTCCCACCCCTGCCATGGGCAGGGCCCCCTCCCACCAGCCCAGGCTGCCCAAGCCCCATCCAGCCTGGCCTTGGGCACTGCCAGGGCTGGGGCACCACAGCCTCTCTGGGCCCATGTCTCTCTTCCTAGAGAAAGTAAAAATTTCAAACCAAGCCCTTTGGTGAGCCATTTTCCCCTCCCTGTAATTATCCACAAATTCCCATTTTGTTGCCCTGTGAATCCCCTGTTTGGATTGTCAGAGCATCCCAAAATAGGGCCAGCGCAGCTCCTGCCTCAGGTCCTGCCCCGTGGCACCTCCTGGGCTTGTCCCGTGTCCTGTTGAAGCTCTGCGAGGACAGAGGTGCCCCCTGCCTCCACGCCTCTCCCCCCAGAGCTGGCCTTACAGTGCTCAGGATGAGACCCTGGGGTGATTACTTTGGAAAAGCACAGGGGACTATGGGGTGGTGGAGAGCCTGTGTACATCAGCAGCAGCGCAGAAGGTGCAATATGCGCTAAAGTCAGCGCCTGCGCTTGGTCAGCTGAATTGAGGCCAAAGCTCGAGCAGACGCAGCATCGTTGTCTCCACCAGAGCCGGTCACTCTGGGATCCCATTACAAGCATGGGACAGAAGTAGGGGTCTGTAAAGCTCTGTGCTTTTGGCCTGCTTCTGATATCTACCTTAAGAGCAATACTGAAAAGGGAGCTGTTAGGGGCAGTTTCCCATCCCTCTCCTTTTTTAATGCTTTTACAAAGCATAGCACAATGGGAGCTGAAGCCTGACTGGGGTCCCCGTGTGCCAGGGCAGTGCTGTCCATAAAGAAGGGTGTTAATGAGTCATTGTTAAGAGCAGGAGGAAAATACAGAGATACTTCGGAAGAACTGCTTTAAAATGTCGACAGATACAGCTGTGAATTACCAGAAAGTTGATGGTGCCAACAACAAATAAGCACGGTATTTTTGGGGAGAAAAGCTGCACTTTGCCTGAAAGCGGAGGTTGGGGTCTTCCTCTGAGCCCGAAGTGGGGGCTGTCTGGGGGCAGCAGCCCTGGTGGGCGCAGCCTTGAGGGCCGTTCTGCAGGTTCCCACCCCTGGCTTTTTGCCTGACCTCAGTCCAATCCTTTAAGCTGTCCTGGGCCTTGTTCCCTCATTTGTACTGTTCAGACGCTGCTGTTTGCATGGTTTAATATGCTTGTCCATGCTAATTAACCCAAAACATATTCGGATTCTTGTAAGTGCATTTTATCCAGAAACCCTTGTTCTGCTGGTGGAGCTCTGCGGGAGTTTGTGCCCTGGGTGCCTCTCGGCTGCTTTTTGGGCTGTCCTGGTGCAGGTCACACGGAGGCTTCTGCTCCTGGAGACATCGCTTTTGCAATTCTTCAGCTCAGGGGAAATAGCTGCAGTTTTGGTCCGCTTTTTATGTTAACCCCTCCCGCACCTGGGGTGGTGCTCCCTGCTGTGCAAAGTGCCTGTTTGCCACCAATGGCTCCGAGGGCCCTCGCTGCCCTTGGCAGCATGTCCTTGTGCGTGTCTTCTCCACCCTGCTCAGGCTCGGGATCGAAGTGGCAGACAGGCTCCTTCTGAGAAGCACAAATGAGCTTTCAGGTCCTGGGAGGTGAGAGAAAACGTGGGGTCAGTGTTAAAGCCCTGGAGTGGGTGGCAGGAGGTGGGGGCAGAGGGACATGGTGTGCAGGAAAGGCGTGGAGCATCCTTTGCAGAGTGCTGCTCATCCCTTGGGCTGATGCCCTCGCAGCTCCTGCCTTCCCGTGGTGAAACGGCCCAGCAAGAGGTCCTTTCCTCCAGCCCCAGCTTGCTGGAGCAGCAGCAGGAGTCGGGGGGTTCACGACCGCTCCCAGAGGAGAGGAGCTCACGAGGAGCCCTCAGACACCGCTGAGCTGTGGAGCTGCAGCGAGGAGCCTCCGCGCTCCCCTGTGACGCGCTGCGAGGTGCTTTCTACGCAGTTCTTTGTACCATTATTAGGCTTGTGATGCCTTGGTTGTAAGAAATACAAATAACCCATCAAATGGCAAGTTAGCAAAGCTAACCCAAGCCAAAAAAAAAAGAAAAAAAAAAAGTCAGAATCTGTAAACTATTTGGAATAATTGGTTATTTGCTGTGTTTGCTAGTTCCAAATCAGAGCACATATTTCATGGCTTATTCTGTTACTGTTAGTTGGAAGAGGCCTTGGTGTTGGATATCTCCTGCTGAAAACGGGCGCCAATAGCCCGCGCCGCAGCCCAGCGTTGCCCCCGGAGCGCTCCGGCTGTCTTTTCTTCTCCTGGTGTTCCATCCGTGCTCCGGAGATGGCCCAGGGCATTGCCATGTTGTCCTTGGTGCAGCATGGTGTCCTGGCCAGGAAGGCTGGTCCTGGCCTTGCCCAGCCCCAGATACTTGCTCCTTTGGATTTGAACAGGCTAGGAAAACAAACTAACAGACCAACAACAACAACAAAAAAAACTCTGAAAACAAAGTTTTGCCCACTTTTGAGTGAAATTAACAGTAAGTGGAAAAAAAGAAAGCCAGAAATGGATAATTTCTCTTTATGAACATCTGACAGTTTGCACCCTAAGGGTTAATGAGGGATAAGCCAAGTCATCTTGCAGCCTCCTGGTGTGGATGCATGCGGTTTCCTCCTCCTCCCTCCAGCGCCGCTTTCTGCAGCGCACGGTGCTGCTGCAGGTCCCTGCGCTAGGTTGAAGGGACCAGCTGGAAGGACCAGGACAACCCAAAGACAGGTGGAGAAGAGCTGGGGGTCAAAGACACGGGAGGTGCTTAGCAGGGAAGGGCTCTCCCAGCTCCCTCGGTCCGTGAGGGATGAGGTGCCGAGCCCAGCCCGTGCCCCTCTGCCTGGCGTCCTGGGCAGGGCACGGTCTCCTGGCTGCCTTCGCGCTGGAGCAGATGGGGGGTGCTAACCTAATGCTCCCCAAGGCTGAGATGCAGGGTGTCATCTCCTGCAGAAGCGCGGTAACAAACAGCATTGGTGGAGGTGCATCCATGAATGCCAAGCTGTTTCTGCAGGGATCTTCTCATCCCAGCTGCAGAGCTTTCTCAAAGCGGGAAGTCTGCCTCCCAGATGTGAGGTGTGAGTACATTTGAGACTTAGTGGCTTAGCTTCTTTAGAGGCAGTATTTATTAGTGCTGTAATTACCTATATTCCCCCAAGGAAGAGTGTGTAATCATTAGAAGAGCGAAAATGACTGTTAAGACTTCAGTTATCCCATGCCTGCTCTGCTCCTGGCTTTGCTGTCTGGCCCGTAACCTGTCTGTGCCTCAGTTTCCCCACCTGTGAGGTGGCTGAGTTTCACCAGGAGCCAATATGCCCGTTACACAGCAACTTCTCAGGTTTCTGCAGCTCCTTTTGCTTCAGACCAAAATGACCTTTTCAATGCTTTTTGGGAAAGCCGGGTTGTGTTGCACAACCCCAACCTCCTGCTGTCCCCTTCTGGGGACGCATCCGGTGGCCGGGCTTGCAGGAACAGGGGACCCAGCGGTGGGGGGAGAGAATGGCGCTGGCTCAGCCCCCCGACAAAAATGAGGTCACAACCGGTGCCTTGCCCCCGGATGGAACAAAATGAGGTTGAAAACATCCCAGCAGTGCTGGGATGACACAGGTCTGCATTTCGGGGTCTGGAGGAAGGAAGGATTTTAGTGCCCTCAATAACAAAGTACGTAGCCCCACGGTAAAAGTCCTACATGGAGATCCGGAGATCCAGCAGCGCTTAAACCCCCTTTATGTTATCTGGAGGGGGTAAGTGTGACTGCTGCTGGCTCTGCTGAAGCAAAGGCCTGATCCAGAATGCCTTTAAGGCTGTGTCTGAAGAGCCTCATTGACTTCAGAGGGATTTGCACACTCGGCTGAAGTTAAGCATGTGTCTGAGTGCTGTTGTTGTGTCCAAGCCATAATTCCAGAAATGCTTAAGAGGGAAGTTGCAGCATGCTGGTGAGGTTCTGGTTTTAAAGGCATTTTTTTTGAATCCAAATTTCTTTGTTTTTGGAAACGGCCGTGTCTTTGCCCATAAGACAATGCTGCCTGCAGGGATGCCCTGCTGGAAGGGGCTCTCCTGCTGCCCCAGATGCTCATGGAGCTGCTGGGAGACTGATGGGATGGTCCCGCTCAGGATCTCTCCTGGTGAAATGGCCCCAGTCCCTCTTCTGCGGGTCCTGGGTTGTAAAACGACTTTCCAATTTTAGCAGAAAACGCCAGAGCTGGGCACTCTGGAGCTTGAAAGGCCTTCGCTTTACCCCCACTTGGAATGGGGGTCGGTTTGCCATCCTGCCGCCAGTCTCGGGGCATTCGGGAGGCAGCTCCCGGGACGGCGGTCCCTGCCCTGCGGGGGTGGCGGGCGTGGGGAAAGAGGGTGGGCGGTGATGGGGAGAAAGGAAATCTTCCAGTGCCCATGACAGCAGCTCGCCACGGCTGAACGAGCTGCCTTCCCAGCCGAAACTGTAGGCTTCGGTCACTTGGTGCTCAACGTATCCAGAAGCGATGCTCGCTCGTGGGTGTGCACCCTGCTGAAGCCGCAGGGGAGCCATGCAAAGCCTGGCGAGGATCCTTGAGGTCCCTCAGCCGCCGGTGCAGGATCCCCCCCCAGGCTCAGGGCACAGACCCGCACTCTGGGGCTGTCCTGTACCACGTCCAGGACAAAACACCGGAGGTGCTTTTGGCTGTCGCCTGATGGCTACATGAGATCCCTGAATTCAGTTGCTCGTGTGGTGGAGCCATTGCTTCCCTGGCGTTTCCATTTGCAGGCAAATGGAATAATGTTCTTTGCTATTAACATTCCAGC
>VXAA01002975.1:532440-584407 GCA_013399115.1 Anseranas semipalmata | reverse complement strand
CCCCCCCTTTTAACATCAGTAGAAATCAGCAAAAATATCTAACCAAATTCTTTGTCTTGGGGCTGCAGAAGATACCATGGGTAAGTCGTCAGATTAGTTTAAGTGCTTTCTTTGTAACTTGGTACCTGTGGAATGTCGTAATAAAGCCATGATGGTCAGAGTGTAGCTTTTTAAACAATAAAACAGGGGAAGCGATGAAAGGCGACTTTTTTTTTTTCAAAAAAAAAAGGGAGGCAGACGAGGCCTCAGAGTTAATTTATGTAATATTTCTATTAAAAACAATGTCTATTCAAGACAGCAATTTAGAGTCTGCACTGCTGGCTTAAAATATAAATCCAATAAACCTCTATTATGATTCCTCCATTAGGTCAGTGTGATGGAATTTTGTGGACTTCTAAAATAAGACATCATTATTTTTCAGGAATGTTTCATGAATCACAGTCAAAGCCCCTTCATCTTCGCTTGTATAAATTTCAGAAATGGTGCTCCTATAAAATATATACATTTTCTGAAGCCGGCAGCCGGCTTGCTTCTTGGAACAGCATCCCCAGAGCTGAAGCCCAGTTTGCATAGCAGATGAGGCAAACGCACCTCAGTGGCAGTGTGGCCATGGGCTGTGACGTTGCATGGCTGCGGCTCTATGAGTTTTGCCCGTTTCTGTGTGTAACAGCAGTGAGAAGAGGGTTATGTTCTTCCTGGGAGACATGCAGCACCTGAGGACCATATTTTTAAGTTGAAGTAGCATTTATGCATTTATTGTTTTGTATGTGCGGGGGTGGGGACTGCTTGGGTGGGGAGTGGGATGGTGCTGGGGACACAGCAGAGAGGCAGCCCCTGTCCCAGAAACCCAGCAACCTTCCAGGCAAAGCCTAAAGCAGGGCTGAGTTCAATAGCCTCCCTCACGGCCTCCTCCAGTTCCAGGCTGCGAGGACCATTGTAACACGAGAGTTAATTCATCTCACCCCCTGCGTGGGCCTGCATGGAGGTCCTGGGCAGACCACCACCCAGAAAGTCCTCTGGCATAAAACCACTCCAAGTCTCTTTTTGTGAGCACTACCTCACTCTCTCACGGAGAATTGTCCTCCCTGCCGATGGGAGGGAGGACGCAGCTTCGCTGTGGCTGCAACAGCTGGGTTTGGGCTGGAAGCGTCCCCAGAGCACCTGGAAACCAGGGAGTGAGGAGCTGCAGGCTGGGTTCATGACAGCTTCATCACCTCTGCAGGACGCAGACCCACCAAACCCAAGCTGAGCTGCTGCGCAGTGTTGTGGGGTTGGTGTGCAGGGGATGAGTTCACCTCGAGCAGTTATGGGAGATGCTGCTGTTGTTGATTGTTGGGGTTTGCTCGTGGAAGTGTATAACGTGGTATTCTGTGCTGCCAGGAGGAAGAATTCATTGACTGGTGGAGCAAATTCTACGCTTCCATAGGAGAGAGGGAAAAATGTGGCTCCTATTTAGAGAAGGGTTTTGACACCCTGAAGGTAAGTGGCCTTGGCTGGCTCTGGCTCGTTGGACAGGAACTGCCCATGATGTTTTACCACTAGCTTTGATTTTTTTTTGAGCGTTTAGGCTTTTTTTTTTTCTTCCAAGGAGAAAAAAATTAGATCATTTTCCTCAGAGAACAGATAGTTTTGTTTTTAAAAGTAACTATTCTATTCTGTTTTGAAAACTTGACTTTCTTTGCAAATTGCTTTCTGGTAACTTTCCACGTTGCAGCCTTCAAGATGCTGTCACCTTGCTAAGTGGCAGAGGAGATGGGGAACTGCCACCCTGAAAGATCTTTGGGAAGAACAAGGAAAGGCAGAGACTGCTAAGGGAAGGGGGAGATTTAGGTGCCCTGTTACAAGAAGTGCCAAAATAACAGGAGCCCAAGTAGGACTGAAGTGGGGAAAACATTGCCTGGTCCTAAGGAAGACGCTCCCAACAAGGAGGCCTCTGGCTGATGAAGAACCCTCTGGGAGGCCTTGGCATAGTCTGGGTCTTCTGTGATGTGGTGTTTCTTCTTGTAAGGTTGCCAAAGGTCTGATCTTCACCTGTCCTGGGGCAGCAGGGATGTCCCTGAGGGTGGTATTTCTTCCAGACCCAGCAGCTTGGGTCCATCTCGTCCCAGACCTGCTGGAATGCACTGCCTGGGAGCAAGCCCTGCCCTTGCCCTCTGGTTCTCCTTCCCCAGGTCTACGAGACGGAGCTGGAGAACGTGGAGGACTTCGAGCATCTCTCTGACTTCTGCCACACCTTCAGGCTGTACCGCGGCCGGACGCAGGACGCCAGTGACGACCCCTCGGTTGTGGGGGAGTTCAAGGTGCGACAGCTGCTTTCTACCTGTGCCTTAACCAGGAGCACACACGGCTGGGTGCTCAGAGCTCTCCCTTTGGGGGTGTTTGCCCAGTGCAGAGGAGCAATGAAAACTCTGCTCTTTCTAACGCACTCGGAGCAGCCCTTTGCCTGTTTTCAGGAGAGGAGGATTTGTTTTTTCCTAGCAGTTTTTTGGAATTCCTGTTCTTACCCACCACTCTCCTCCCCTGAAAAATACCCAGAGACTGATTCCTGCCACTTCTCTGGGAAAAAATCAGCTCTGGTGAATAAAACACTTACAAATTTGTGCATTTTCTCTCTCCTCCTCCTACCCCTTGCTGAGGACGGAGCTGCCTCTCCCAGGGACCTTAAAACTGTCCTGCAGCGAAAGTCTCAGCCTAAACCTTCTGGGGGCTGATTTGCATTGGCATCCTTCACACTTTTTTATAGCGTGAATGCTCAATCGACAGTGAAGTAGAAGAGATAAAGGGCAAGCAGGCTAGTGGAGCTCTGTGCAGACTTATGACAGTTTGTGTCAATGCTCAAGCAAGGGATGAACGATACGGGCAGCTTGCCTCCCTGCTTCGGTCTCACTCCACCGTGAAGAGCCTGGCAGGACATGGCCTGTTCTGGTAGATAGGAGAGGGTCAGGATCTGGGCTCTGTCCCCATCCCGCAGCCGTCCGGATGAGTCGTTGCAAGCACGAGACCCATCTGCATGTGTGGGCGCGCGAGCGTGGCTGAGCCCCTCTCTCCTTTACAGGGCTCGTTCCGAATTTACCCCCTGCCAGATGACCCGCGGGTCCCGGTGCCGCCGCGGCAGTTCCACCAGCTGCCGGCCAGAGGGCCCCAGGAGTGCCTCGTCAGGGTCTACATCATCCGGGCCTTCGACCTCCAGCCCAAGGACGCCAACGGGAAGGTACGCTGCTGGCTCAGGGTGGGCTCTGAGCGGGTCATCCCCAACAGACCAAAGTTTGCCTCTTTGGGTTAAAACTTAGGAACAACGGTGACAGCAAAAAGGGGAAAATGTTCCCCTTCTTTCTGCTGCCACTGCAACATCTGGGAATCCCGGGAGCCAACTCTTCCTCCATCCTGAGGGAGTTTTCAGTAGGGCTAGTTAAAATAGCTAAATGAGTTTTTATTTTTTTCTTGTACTGTGGTGCCAAAGGAAACAAAATTAGGTCTTTCACATGACTGCTTTCTGCAAAGCTTTGCCAGTCTGAAAGAAAAATTCAGTGCAAAAAGAAAATTGTGCTGGTTCAAAGAGAAAATGTTCATTTTGTTTCAGTTTGCAAAAAAAAAAAAAACCAACTCAGGGAAAAATCCTTCTTAACTCTCTTTGCTCCACTGGAAAATAGGGATTTTTTTTTTTTTCTTTTTAAAGGAAACATTTTGACATGAACAAAACAAAATTACTTTTTAATCTGCCCAGTTTTCAAAAATGACCTTGAAATTAAGGTTTTCAATTTCTTAGAAATCTCCTATAAGAGACTCCTGAAGATCAAAAACAAGGAGCAGAAAAAATGCTTTTTTTTTACGCTGAAAACTGAACCCAATCCTAGCTTGGCCCATGGCCTTTCTCCCTCTGCTGTGATGTCGCCTGAAGCTCGTCACAGTCAAAGGCAGACAAAAGGAGAGCTCTGGCTGCCCAGTCCATGCTCATGCCACTGGCCTTCCCCAGGCATGGCTTTTGCATCCTTCTCTTCTTAAAAAATCTCCAAGTCAAAGAAAACTGATAAGGAGCTTGGACGGGGTGTTTTTTTCAGAAAGCATAACTTGCCAATGCCTTTCCCAGTTTATTTTTGGTTATTTGTTTGTTTTTGATGTTATCTAAGATTGTGGCTCCCTCTAGGTGTTGGATTCAACCTGGGTGAAAACTTTTAGGTGATTATTTTATTTTATTTTATTTTAGTATTTTTCCCTGGAGGAAATGCTGACTCAGATCAATTTAACCACTTTTCAGATTTATGTTGTTTTCCCTGAAGAGTGTTAGCTATGAGAGAGATTCTAAAAAACTTTCCAAAAAGTAAAAATATCTGACATAATTTTGAGATGCACAATGAGGCTTTATGTTAAAGTATGCTTCCATTCTATTTTAGTTTTTTAAAGTTGTTGCATCATCTTGGAAATAAAAGTTTTGAGCCACATTTTTAGTGAACAAAATGTTTTTCCTTTGACATTTTGGTCCCTTGCATTTGTAAATCTATTTTTGAGTAGACCCCAAACTTAAAAATGGTGACCTCAGTGGAACCCTGAGGTTCTGAGAAGGTGACTCAGATGAGTGAATGGGAACATCCTGAGGAATTCAGAGCAAGCCCAGCCTGTCAAGCAAGCCATAAATAGTTCATTTCATGCTGTTTTATTGCTTTTCCACCCCATGGGCCTCAGAAGGATCTGGACACTTGTCCCACACTGTTAACTGGTCCTTCGGACATCCCTGAAATGGAACTGCAGCGCAAGTAGCCCTTGCCAATGGTTACAGATCTGTAGCAAGGCGTTTATGGTCAGACTGTCCTGTCCTTCTTGAAAACGAATGTTAATCAAAGATAGCGGAAGATCCAGTTTGCTGGGACAAGGGGTGGCAGAGCTTTCCTTTGCCATCAATAAGTGGAGCGCGCCCTCAGCAAGCCTGGCGGCGGCGGCAGGCCCCGGGGAGCCTGGGGCAGGCCGCGCCCTGGGGCTGTCCCGCTGCGCTCAGCGTCAGCGTGGCCTCGCTCGGGCACCGCGTGCGGCTCTGGGCTCCGCCACAGGACGAGGACGCTGAGGCCCCTGGAGGCGCCCAGAGGAGGGCAGGAAGGGGCTGGGGGGCACAGCCTGCGAGGGAGGGCTGAGGCCTCCGCGCTGCCTGGCCTGGAGGACAGGAGGCCGAGAGGCGGCCTTGTCGCTCCCTGTGGCTCCCCAAGGCCGTGCCGGTCTCGGTCCTCGGTGACCGACAGCCAGAGGCGTGGGACGGGCATGGAGCTGCGCCGAGGGGGGTCAGGTGGGGCGTCAGGAGCCACCTCTGCGCCATGAGGGCGGTCAGGCGCTGGCGCAGCTTCCTAGCGCGGGGCGGCTGCCCCGGGCCTGGCAGCGCTCGTGAGGCGCTTGGACGGTGCCCTCAGGAACGGGCTTGGCCTTTTGGTTAGCCCTGGAGCGGTCGGGCAGCGGGACTGGAGGGGCTCTGTGGGCCCCTTCCAGCTGAACTGCTCTATTCTACCCCATCCCATCCCATCCCATCCCATCCTATCCGTTTCTAATATTGCTGTACAATGACTTTCACATTTATTTTTATGCCCATCTTCAGTGTGATCCCTATGTGAAGATTTCAGTGGGAAAGAAATTCATAAATGACCAAGAAAATTACCTCCCCTGTACACTGGAGCCCGTCTTTGGAAAGTAAGTTTCAGTTCAGTCTGGATTCTGTGGGATTTTTATGCCATTTTGAGGGAATAGAGGTGGGCTAGCCAGAGCTTCCCATTCCCTTGGCGCATTCTCCGCTCACATCCAGTCTTGCTGAAGTGGGTCTGATCTTGGCTTGATCGCTGTCCCACCCACGTTCATCTTCTCCCTGGGACTTTTGAACTATGAAGCGTGGACTGGGTCTGCTCTGTCATCAGCGGAAAGTGAGGAGACATTAAGAGGGTTGTTTAGACCTGAGATTCCACTGTGGAGGCTTATGCCTCTTTCCACTGATAGCAGAGAGGGTTTGGGGCAACTCTGCTCCTTATTTAGGCACTTCAGTTAAATGTCTGAAGAAAAACGATGATGAATGGAGGTCTGTATGATTATACTGTGACACGAACACCTCAAAGTCATATGCCCTGAAAAAGAGTTATTTATAAAACTGATGTGGGCTGGTTGAGGTGTTTGCCTAACTGTAGGGCCAGAAAGTTGGGAAAAAAGGCAAAAGATAAGGTTGTTTTCAGAAAAGGGTATTCCTCAGGGCTGGAAAGCACCACAGGGACCAGGCAAAGGAGAGGGAGGCAGAGGAAAGCCTGGTGCTCAGCCTCCCTGTGCTGATAGGACTTGGGTCTCCTAGAAAAGCTGGGACTAGATGTAGGGCGTTGTGCTTCAGGGCAAGCAGGGCTCAGGCCCTAAAGCACGTGAGGTCCAGCTGGTTTTCCTGGGGCTTCTCACCAGCTCAGGCTGTCAGTGCTGTGACAGCTTCCCCAAAAATGCAAGATGGAGAGGGAGATAACACCATCTGCAAGATTGGAGCAAAAGTGATGAGGATGGCAAGGGTGATACTGGTGAGGTCTGGGAGGACTGCGTGGATTAGACAAGCCGTTTCCTCCTCTTCTGCCAAATGGAGGTGGCAGCTCTGCCTTTCCTATGGGGTGAAGCGGTCGCTCCCCATCTTGTGTGAGGGAGCCCTCGCCTGCAGTGAGCTGCGCTGGCCGGGGCAGGTCCTCTTCTGCCAACCCTGGCTCCCGGCCAGAGGCCGTCTAGACGGCGTGCTGCGCCTCCCACCCGGTCTTTAAAGCGAGATGTAAAACCGAGGTCCTGGCTGCTGGCGGCTGTTAAACCTCCCGTTTCACGAGCTTTTCCCTGGGCTGCTGGCTGCCTTCCAGCTTGAGCTAATTACTTTCTGCTGACCCCAGTTCCTCCTGCAGTCTTAATTGGTGGCATAATCACTCACTTCCCCTCCTTAAAAGCTGCTGCGGGGTGGTGGGTGCTGGCGGTGGAAATGGGCATCGCGTTTCGCCCCAGAATTGAGTGTGTTTCAGCAGCAGGTGGAGGGATTCCTGGTGGCACTGGGTCAGACCCAGACTCTCCTGCTCACCCTATCATCCCACCTTCCACATCCATGAGCACCGGCTTTGTCTGGAAAATGATGTTGTGTTTTGGTAGGGTCTTGGTACCTTGTCTCTTACCACCCTTTATTTGAAGAGGTAGAGGAAGGTTTGCTCTTGTTTTATGTTATGTCAGTATGTAGACTGCGGAGTAATGATGGCAGAGGAGACAGCACAAAATATGGGTGTTTGGTACCAGCGGGAGAGGATCAGGAGGCTTTGGGGGCGGTCAGTCTCATGCTGACCACGAGCTTGGCCTCCTGTTTTGGCTTTCTGCTCTTCGGGCTGAAAGAGCGGTTGGTTTTCCAAAGCTGTCATTTCTTCCCCTTTCTCACCCCATGGTAATGAGGATTCCTGACTCTCAGTGTCTGCTTTTTTACCCTGGATATTGCAGTGGCTGCTGTCACTTCCAATTAGCAGGTGAAGAAACTAAACAGGGCTAAAGTTTGCTCACGGGTAATTCAGCCAGGCAATGTGAAACCCAGGGTATGCTTGCTTAGTGGCATATCCACGAGCTAAGCCAGCACAGCACAGCACAGCACCAATAGAATCACAGAACCATCTAGGTTGGAAAAGACCTTCAAGATCAAGTCCAGCCATCAACTTGACCTATAGTACTGTAACCATGTGGCAAAGGGGTGCAATGGTGGTACTGTCCTTCCTGGTGCTGCTCAGCTGGGACAGCATGTGGGGCCCATTTCCCCTGCAACACTCAGCAGCATGATTTCCATCTCATGGGCATTTCTTGGTTGCACAGGATGTTCGAGCTGAGCTGCACTCTGCCCCTGGAGAAGGACCTGAAGATCACGCTCTATGACTACGACCTCCTGTCAAAGGATGAGAAGATTGGGGAGACCGTCATAGACCTGGAGAACCGGTTCCTGTCAAAATATGGGGCACGCTGTGGGCTTCCGCAAACCTACTGTGTGTAGGTATCTCTGTAGGCTTGGGCAGACTGTAGCTGCCGAGGCTTTGCAGTGCCGAGGTGGCCCTGGGGACCAGGGCAATGCCTCAGCCCAGCCCTTACCACGGGTCTGCTGTCCCAGGGCTGTCCTGGGGGACCCAGCCGGTGCTGTATTTCACTGCGGAGATTTGTCTTGAGGGACACATTCATGCTGGAGAAGCCCCGCAGTTTAGACACTTCCCCCAGGTGCTGGCTCTCCTCCAGCAGCTTCAAATAACATAAATCTCCTTGGGGAGATCCTGCTCTATCCCTGACACCTCTTGGGCACACCACAGTGAGGGTGCTGCCTGTGCACGGGGCCAGCCGCAGGGTGACACGGTGGGTCTGGGGGCGATGGGGGCACCCCAGCCCTGCAAGCCGGGGCTGAGCAGGGTGTGGGACACGCAGCCCTGTTCACTGGTGGGTCAAGGTGAGCACAGAGTCGGAGCTGGCTGCACCTTCCTCAGACCAGCCCCCTTTGGTGTAACGCTGCTGTGGCCCCTTCTTGAGGCTGGGCATTGTTTTATCCCATGCTGAGCTGCTGTTTTCCCTCCTTTTTGGTTTCAGTTCTGGACCCAACCAGTGGCGAGACCAACTCCGTCCTTCCCAGCTGCTTCACCTCTTCTCCCTGCAGCACAACTACAAGGCTCCCACCTACAAGTCCGACCGGGTCATCTTCCGGGAGCAGGAGTACATCCTCTCCGAACTGGGTAATGGGGCTGCTTTGGGGTTGCAGATAGATTTGCTGTATCCAGAACAAAGGTTGGAGCTGGAGGTCATGAACACATCATGGGGGCTGTCTTGCTCAGCTCCTTTCTGTGTGAGTGGAGGCCAGCAGTGGGTGACGGGCACATCCTCGCCCTGCTGCCCAGGTTGGCTCTGCACCTTTCCCAAGGTCAGCTCTGCCCCAAAGGCTGCAAGTTGCAGTTGGATCTGCACCAAACCCCAGGGGTTAAACCCAAACCTGCAATCCCGGCAGTTTAAGCACCTCACCCTTCCCTTGAGTGGCTGCCCTTTGCCACTTGCAGCAAACCAAACACACGCAGGCTGGGAGCAGCAAAGCCCATCGCAGCCAGAGAGGCTCCAGCCCAGGCTTCCAGCTGCTGCTGGGGCTTGAGGAGCGGTTCGCTGTTGGCTGCATGTCTCTGCGTTTCGGGGCTGGGGTCACTAGAGGGAGACAATATCATACACACAGTGCCAGCACATTGCACCACGGCCTGCGCCTTGGAGGCCGAGATGTGCTGGGGCTGGAAATGTCAGATCAGCCTGTGCCAGCAGGGAGGAAATATCACTGAGTGGCAGGGAGGCATTTTTTTGTTTGCAGAAAAAAAACCCACAAACAACATTGACACCTGAAATTTCCTGGGCATCAACTCGAGCCCATCTGATGGCATCCTTGGGGATAGAAGTTTGCCTTTTAGAGGAAACTCTGCTTTAAAGCATGGATGGGGTGTTTGGGTTCAGGGAGGCGAAACCCCACAGCATGGGCCCTGGGAGCAGCACTTTGGCTAACGAAGGCCACTGCAGGGCTGCAGAAGCGTGGGACAGGCGCAGCCCAGGATTGATGCCTGCCTGTGCTCTTGGAGTCGAGGCACGAATTTGTGATACTCTCCTTGGGAGGAGGAGCGGGGAAGCCACGGCTCCTTTGCAGCCTCTTGTTATGCGAAAGGTTTTCAGCAAGGGCTGGAGAGGTGTTAAACGGAGCGGGGTCTTCCCCCCTCTCCCAGCCTCTGCCTTTCACCTTCCTCTGCTTTAATGGCAATCAGTTCAAAAAACAGAACAAAGTCTGATGCTTGACCTCAAGGAGATCTGGAAACCAGCTGTGTGCGCAGAGCAGTGTCAGATCTGAACCTGGCGGTATAAAGTGAAGCTATTAAACACGAGAGCATGAGTTTTACAAGCACTGCACCCGGACCATTATTCCATAACCCCCACATTTGTTGTTTTCTGAGAGGGGCTTTTTCTTTTTCCTGTGCGCACACACACGCACGCACGCACACACGCCAGGTTTCCACTGCTTGGGAAATGGCCCATATGTCTGAAGTTAACCACTTCAAGATATTGCCAAGAAAGGAGCTGGGATATATCACCTGAAAGTTGCAGAGCTGTAATAATATTTATGGAGCGCGTTTCATTTCAAAGGTCCTCGAAGGTGCACGGCCTTGAAACGATGTGGCTGCGAGGCGGCCGTCCCGGGGGCGAGTCCTGCTGCAGCCCCGGCACGGCTGCGGGGACGGGCAGGCAGCAGCAGCCATGGCCGAGGTCCTCCATGCCCGGCTGGAACGAGGGGTCCCGAATGAGGGGCAGAGGGGGGCAAAAACGCCCATTGCTAATTGGCCTTGTCCAACAGCGTGTTTGCGGAGGGATTAAGGACTGGCATCCACTGGGGATGTGGAGATGGTTTCAAGTCTGCTTACAGGCGGCTTGGCGTTCGCTGTGGCTGTCGTGCGCTGGCTCGTTTTGATAAAAGACCACAAGTACCCCTGTGGGAGCAGTGGGGACCGGAGAGGGGATGGGCGATGGAGCTGTGCTGGCGGTGCCTGCGTAGGCCTCAGCTTCCTCTCGTTTCTGTCTTCCACCCCGAACCCAGCAGAGAAGGAGCAGGACCCCGCAGCGAGCTCTTTCCCACTGCCTCCTCTCTGCCCAGCCAAAGTTCCTGGCTGGTTTTAAATCACAGAACTGTGGAATCATTTAGGTTGGCAAAGACCCATGAGATCATCAAGTCCAACCATCACTTAACACTCCCACGTCCACCACTAAACCATGTCTCTAAGTGCCATGTCCACACATCTCTGAAATACCTCCAGGGACGGGGACCCCACCACGTCCCTGGGCAGCCCGTTGCAATGCCTCACCACCATCTGTGAAGAAATTCTTCCTGAGATCCCATCTAAACCTCCCCTGGCACAACATGAGACCGCTGCCTCGTGTCCTATCACATGTCACCTGAGAAAAGAGACCGGCACCCTCCTCTCTGCAACTGCCTTTCAGGCAGTCGTAGAGAGCAATGAGGTCTCCCAGTGATGGGATTTAAACATGATCCATCCCATGAGTATGGGCCTGCTTGCACGCTGCGCCAGAGCTGACCCTTCCACCTCTCTTGAAGAGCTTTATGCACACATTGGACAAACCTCTGCTGGGGATGGGAACGGCAGCAGAGCAGCAGCTTGGGCTGGATGGCCGCTAGCCCCAGCTGCTGCAATTCTGGGGGGCCTGAACCCTTGGAAGCACTGCAGGCTGCATCAAACCCCAGATTCCCCTTTCCATGTGCTTCAACTTGGTCCTTGCAATGTTTCTCTCTCCTGGGGCTTGCTGTGGGTGGAATTCCCCTGGGGTGGAATTGCATGAGACTCCCTGCAGGTCCCTGTCCCACTGAGCAATGTTTGCCCTGTGCCCTGGGGTGTCTACGGTGGTGGTGGATTTGCAAACGGAGGCTGAGCTCCTCCTGCTCGCTCCTGGCTGCGGCGAGGTCGGTGGGCTCCTGCTTGCTCCCGTTGCTCCACCTGGAGGAGCAGCCCATGCAGTCCCCACGGGGTGATCAGCACCCTGCCCGCGGCATGGCGTAACGCTGCTCTTGGTCTGATCTGTGGCAGAGGATGGCAAACCCATCAACCCCCACCTGGGGCCAGTGGAGGAGCGTCTCGCCCTGTATGCGCTGCGGAAGCAAGGGCTGGTGCCGGAGCACGTGGAGACGAGGCCTCTCTACAGCCCCCTCCAGCCAGAAATCGAGCAGGTGAGTGGTGCTGCGTGCCCGGGACAAGACCAGGAGCATCATCTCCTTTCCACCCAGCGCTAACCAGCTGAGATGTTTTCCACGGCCTGGGCGCATCCTTTAGAAGGTGGCGGCTCACAGCAGGAGGAACCATTTCTCGGAGAGGTCCTGCTGGCTCCTGGAGAGGTGTGCGTCAGTGGCTGGCTTGCTGCAGTGCTGTGCTGGGTACACCTGCCCCAGGAGGTGGGCTTCCAGCTTACAGGGCAGAGCAGAGCACTTGCTGTCAAACACAGGCTGGAGCTCAGCTGATTTGCTCTGGGTGCCTGGGAGATTGGCTCCAGCCTGCTGGAGTAGGTGTTCATTTTCATCAGCATTTGCTCACCAAAGTCTTTCTTTGGGGGGAGGGGGGGGCGAGAGCCTTTTCTGATCTGGAAGTGTTGATGTAGAATTCCTCTATAATGATAATGATACTGCAGGCTCCTTTGGCAATGCAGCATGATTTCTGCAGCATGAACAAGTCCTTGGAGGTATAAAGTCTTAGTACTGTTGCAGACTGAACATTTTAAAGCCAAACAAAAGCTAAACAGGCTTCTATCCAAAAGCAATCAAAACCCAGGTATCTGTATTTAGCCTAACCCCTTTCCTTTGATTAACATGTATGTGTACTTTATGCATTTGGATCAAAAAATGCTGCTTCCCAGAGAACACAATGATTCGTCCGCATCTCTCTTACATGTTCCAGTTGCACTGCAAAGGCGGTTTCATGAGACCGGCTCTGCAGCCGGTGTAAACGTGCACAGCCACTGAGCCCCACCGTTGCAGCACCGTTACCTTGCTGTGGTTCGTTTTTCACCAGGCCAGTGGTGGGAGAGTGGAGTTGCCAGCAGAAGTAAATGCACTGCCAGCTGCTCTAACACCTTTTCATGTTAATTCACCCATTGAAAGTCATGATTAGAGGCAGGAGGTGGCTGCTATCAGCTGACCAGTGGGTCCGTGCTGTTTTTACAGGCGTATGTGTCATGGTTGTGCTGGACCAGCCTTGGAGACTAGAAAGGGTGTTTCCTCCATGCCTCGGGCTTGCATACGGCCAGAGCAATTGGGGTCTGCCCTGCTCCGGTGCTGCTAATTGGGAGTGTCCGTGGTGGTGGTGCTGGGTTGGAGGCGATTAACTTGGTTGGCTCAGTAGGTGTTGCATTCAGCGCGGGTCCCAAAAGCCTGGCTCTGACCCACTGCAAAGCCCCAGATCAGGCTGGCTCTATTGGGCTGTTTGTAGTGAGCTTAAAGCCAGGTTGGGTTTTTAAAGTTTTCTGCTGAAATGGATGATTTTCTTGCCAAAAAACAAGCAAACCACAAAGCCCTATGTGATGGGCTGGTTGTCAAAGGATGTCTTTTTTTTTTTCTTTAGACCCTTGAGACTGTACAATAAAATATTTTAGTGGCACCTATTGGTGTTTTACAGTAAAAAGGACCACCTAAAAAATGACCCCCTGAGATTTCAGCTGCATTTCTGCTGCTCTGTCCCTGGAAGGATTATGTGAAAGTGGAATTAGATACTGCTCTCCTCATCCCATCCTCAACTCCCGTGGTCAGAAACCCATAAACCAGCTGTTCAGCTGGTGGCAACTGGTGTGACACTATGGA
Organism: Anseranas semipalmata; assembly: GCA_013399115.1. Lineage (NCBI taxonomy): Eukaryota > Metazoa > Chordata > Aves > Anseriformes > Anseranatidae > Anseranas > Anseranas semipalmata. Next base: position 571,047 of record VXAA01002975.1, on the reverse strand, counting down.
AAATAAGTGAGCTGCTTGCTTGTCCAACGCCTCCCATGGAGCTAGCCCTCAGTCTGGCCCCATGTAAAGATATTCAGCCTTGGAGAGCAAACCAAGAGTGCACCTTCAGCGAATCCAGACTGACCTCTTATGTATCACAGGCCATTAATATATACCCAACTATTACTGAAAAAATGCAATACTCAATGACACTTCTCCAGTAAAGAAACCTTGGTTTTCAACAAAGGAACCACGGAGCGCTTGATATTTTCTGTGTCCACTGCTAGGTCCTACTGAGGAGGTGAAGGTAACCCAGACAGGAGGCTCACCAGACTTCACATGTCTTTCTTTCCACACAGGGAAAGCTACAGATGTGGGTGGACCTGTTTCCGAAATCTTTGGGTCAGCCTGGTCCCCCTTTCAACATCACACCACGCAAAGCCAAGAGGTGACTTCTTTTTCATTTCTGGCTCGGCGCAGTGCTCGTTTCTGCGCCTTCGCTTTGTGGGGGATGAGGAGAGGGCTTGGAGATGTCAGCTGTGGAGGGATTCACCCGCTCAGCTGAGAAATGTCTAAGCAGGCTTATCTTCAGGGAGAAAATGATGCATGTCTTAGCTCCTTCAGCTAAATAGCTGAATAGCATGACCAGGCTGTTGGGTGGGCTCTAGACCAAGATTTCCACCTCTCTCATGTCTCTTATGTTTTCGGGGCCATTCAGGTTCTTCTTGCGCTGCATCATTTGGAACACCAAGGACGTCATCCTCGATGACCTCAGCATCACGGGGGAGAAGATGAGTGACATCTATGTCAAAGGGTAAGCCACCCCACTTCTGTGTCCTCCGGGTACCGTAGCCTGAAAGTGCAAGAGCAGCAGTGAAGGAGTTAACACGCCCCATGCATCAGCACTGCTGCGGTAGCATGAACCCCCAGTGGGATGAAGGGGCCATTCACACCTCCCCAGCTATGGAGCCAGCTTCTTGGCAGGCACCTCTCTGCTGGGCTTGTAATCGCTTCACCTTGTCAAGGTTTTCTTTGCATCTCTGACAGTTAGATGCTTGCGTTACAATATTTACATTTAGAGAGATGAGATCTGGGGAAACAGCCTAGCCATTTGAGAGGGGGCACGTACTCTGCGTTTCCACCCGGCTCCTCTCCCGGGACAGCCGTGGGCTTGTTCTGTATACATAGGCTGGCTTGTTTGCATAGCTGTTTTTTTTGGAATTCCCTTTTTTTCCTTGAAACACACAAAAATGTGGCAACCAGCAGTAACTCCTCTGGCACATTCCCTTCTCTGCCTGACTCCATTTATGTTTTATCTTGTGTAAAATGGTGCAATCCCAGCCAAGGGACTTACTTATTTTGTACGTTCTTTGGATTTATGGACAGGAAGAGGTAGGATTTTGAAACAGACTGTAAATCCCTTTTTTACAATCCCAATTTTCCTCCTGTAAATCCAGAATGCGCGCTGCTTACCTGGTATTCACATCAAGTGCATTGTTATCAGCTCCAGCTAAGCTGCTCTGAGCACCTCGAGGCTCAGAAATAGTAGCGCTTGCAGGGGGTTACGGGAAAGCGAGAGCATCCAGTGCTTGGGGAGATCCCTCGCTGGGCTTTTATCACCCCCAGTGACCAAGCAAGTCTCACAGTGCTGTAAATGAGTTAAAAATCTTGCTCAACTTCTTCATCTTCCCCCCCAAATGGGTGCGTCATTACCATTTCTGGATAAGGCATAAATCCTACAAGGAAAGGAGGCAATGTCCTTCTTGTGCTTAAGCATCTGCCCCACAGACTAGGGCTGGTCCTGGCCTCCCATGGGCAAAGCAACGTTCACCACCATGACATGGTGCAGCTTTGGTGGGGAGTGTTCCTTCCATCCACCGCTGCCTCCTGGGCAAGGTTTGGAGCCTGTGTTTGGGGTGAACTCAATAGGTAAGAAGCTCTTACCTGGGGCTGTCCTCCAGAAGATCTCACAGCTCTCCTCTGAGCAGGCTATCGCCAGTGAGTTCTCCATTGTATAGAGAAATCACCCATTAGGCGATACTAGGGCTGGAATCTCAGTGTCTTGGACATTGTCTTTTACATAATATGTAAATTACTGCCTGTCAGTTGGGGAGGTAAATGAAATAGGCGCTCTTCTATCATGCATAAGAGAGAAGTCACCTACCTTTTATTTTAATGAAGTTAAAATGTTATTTATTGATAGTCTTACAGTAACATGAAAAGGTCTCAACCAAGTTTAGGTCTGGTTGTGCAAGGCTGAGTACGGAGAGACTCCTTTTCCTAAAGCCTTGTGCTGTAGGCAGAGAAAGGAGTGGTAGTGTAGGGAAATCATACTCATTCAGAGCTGAAGATGTTTTTGGGTTAACAGCTCTGTCTGTCAGTGTCATAGATGGGGATATTTTTGTACTGTTTTCATGGTCAAATTTCCAATAAAGTTTTGCTTCATTGAGAGGATGGACCAGCCAGGTTATGTGGGTGGTGGGAGGCTTTCACTCGTCTTCCTGGGAGGTTTTCAAGATACTGGGAGACAAAACCAGCACCACTTTGAGCATGTTGGACTAGAAGTTTCCAGTGTCCCCTTCCAGCCAACCACCACTAGTATAATTTACGTGATTTTATCTGGCATCTTTAAACCTTGTCTTCATGCCTTTTGGGGTTCCTAAGTAAAAGGATGGCCTTGGTCCTCCCAGATCTTACATGTGTGCTGAGCTCAGTGGGATGTGTGTGTGCTTTGAGGAGAAAGTCACCTCTTAAATCTAAGAACCCAACATTGCCTTTGGATATTGCAGATACCTTAAGGTGCATGGATTCAAAAATTACTGGGTGAATTAACAGACTGGAAATCCTTCGGTCCCGTTAAGCACAAGAACATTATCCATAGCTCAGGAAATCTCTGACCTGCAAGCTATCGGAGGCTGGAGAGGCGTGTTGGGAAGGCATCATGATGTGCTCGCCCCATTCCCATACTCGTCCATGGGTGTCTGTGCATGGCCCCAGTCAGAGGCAGGATACTGGGCAAGATGGGCCTTTGGTTGGTCACCATGGGCATTCCTACGTGATGTTTTTAGTTCTGGGACACTGTGATTTGGATGCTTTTCATCTCTGGCAGCAGGGAGGTTGCAGCAAAGCCTTCAAGAAAAAACAGTGCCGAAGAGGCATCCGAATCAAACCTCTCCTTTGTCCTTTTGTTCGCCTGCAAGGAGAGGGCGCTCACACTGCATCCTCTGAGGGGCCCTGCCAAGCTTCGAAGGAGGTGGATAAACACACAGGCTTGCCATTTGCATCCAGTCAGATCAAATCAATCCAGCCACAATTTAAGTATTAGCGTAACCTCATCACACAATTCCCAGTGCCACCGAGCCCTCGCTGTCCATGTAGCACATGTGCATGTGATCTGTAGGATGAACTTGAGTAGACCTTCCTTTCCTGTCTCCCACAACACATTTGGGGCAGGGCATGTGCTCCTCTCAGGCACTGGAGAAGAGGAGTCACTTGTATAGCTGGGCAAAAAACTTATTTTCAATTTAAGTGGAAAACAATCAAACAGATAATTGTTTTCATTAGAAATTCCCTCTGAATCTTTTGGCTTTCCTCCAGAAGGGCTCTAAGTACACAAATGGATGTGTTTTATTGTTTTGTTTAGTTTCATTGATTGCTGAAGACCAAAAAATCTTGGACAGGGGAAGAGCAGAATGAAAACCTGACACTTGCAAAACTTACAGCTGGAAAAAAGTAGTTGTGGAAAGTTTTCAGTTTGCCCCGGACTGGCTGTGGGCTGCCCACAGCAAACTGTTTTAGCGCAGGAGGGGAACTGGGCTGCGAGGACCCCAGCAGGAGCAGCTGGGGACCCCCTGCCACAGCAGGGTGAGGCCACTCTGGGAGTTTCATAGGGAAGAACTCCCTGTCCATTTAGGACTTCCGAACAATAATTTTCAAGAAACTGATAGAGAACAGAGGGAAAAAAATGGACCTTTGGTCCTTCAGTGTGTTGCCTCCATCAAGAGAACGGGTTTTAGAGGCTAACTATGAGGTCAATTTGTTGGGGTGGCTGCAAAGGGGAAAGCAGCTCTCCCCAGGGCAGATTAGAAGCTGACGTGGGCTTATGGATGGGCAAGTGACAACTTTGAGCCAGAGCTTAGAGTTGTGTTGAGTCTTTAATACATCCACAAAGCTTAGGCGAGGGAGACAAAGAGCTTGGAGAGCTTCTCAGGCTGTTGCCATCAGCACTAGTTCATCTCCCAGCTCTGCAGGAACTGTTGTATTCCCTCGCAAATCTCCTACGGGCTCCAGGTTACCCCTACAGAGAGCATCCTAAAGCATTCACGAGGTTGAGAGACATTTTATCAGTTGCTTGTGGCCTCAGTAACATTGAGTGAGCTGCTGCAAAATCCTCGCTGTGTTTCCAGTTCTTCATGCACTGTGTTTGCATTTTACAGCTGGCTGGTTGGCCATGAGGAGAACAAGCAGAAGACAGATGTGCACTACAGGTCTATGGGAGGAGAGGGCAACTTCAACTGGAGATTCATCTTCCCCTTCGACTATCTCCCTGCTGAGCAAATGTGTTACATTGCAAAAAAGGTGAGTGTTCTCGGACAGACATTTCTACCTTATCATGGTATCTCTGCGATGATGTGCCTGACCTAAGACCTGCAGAACTGCAGCTCATTGGAGCTACACAAGGCTCAGCCTTAGCTTTGTGATATTTGAAACACAAGGTGGTGGACAGGTGGGGATATTGCTTTTGAAAATACACATTCAAGCAAAAGCCTACTTAAAGGTGTTGGTGGTGCTACCACTTGCTTTAGCATGCAGCCATGGGGGGCCTGTCTCCACGAAGGAGAGCCCAACTGGAGGCTCCCTAGACAGCCCAGGGAAGATTTGAGACCCACAGCAACCAGCACACAGCTGGGATGGGGTCAGCAGCTGTCCAGTGCCCCTCACCAGCCTGTTCTGCATTTGGGCTGCAGGGATGCCAGAGGGAATGAATCTCAGACTTGCGTGGGGAGAAAAGACTGCAGTGCCCTCAGCTGGAGGACAGCATGTCTTCTGTCTCCTAATGAAAGTCAGTGGCCACCAAGTTGTTGTTTGAGTAGAGGAGAGCATCTGCCCCTTATGCTCTTGTAGCTTTGCCTCTGTGCATAGAGGAACACATCATTTGTGGGGTCAGAGTATTAGAGGTGACTTTGTATAAAGAGTCTGGAGAGACTGACCTCCCCAGAAAAGACTCCTCTGGACTGGAGGCAGCTGAGTATTGGTGCAGCAGCATCAAAGCGTTCTCCAGGTTGCGTGGGACTTCCAAGATGCCCACTCAACAACGGGCTTGCTCCAAAGATGGAGATGACATGTGACTTTGTATAAAGAGTCTGGAGAGACTGACCTCCCCAGAAAAGACTCCTCTGGACTGGAGGCAGCTGAGTATTGGTGCAGCAGCATCAAAGCGTTCTCCAGGTTGCGTGGGACTTCCAAGATGCCCACTCAACAACGGGCTTGCTCCAAAGATGGAGATGACATGTCCATGGGATGGCCAGGTATGCACCTCTGGTCTCCAGCATGACAGAATGGGCATTGCTCTGTACAATAACGTCACAGAAGGGCTAAAGAGGGGTGAAGAGAAGGAGCAGCGTCCACGTACCTGAAGGGCTGAGCAGCAGGGACATGTAGGGGGTTGGAATGTACCATTGATGCAGAGATGGGAAGAAAAGCTTTGGTTTGGGATTCAGGATCACGATGCCTTTGGTCTAAAAAGAGAGCTGGTTACTCAGCTGGGGAGTCAAAAATGGATGTGATTTTGGCCTCCTTGTTCCTACATCTGTAATTGAGTATTGCTTCTGGTGTTTCTTAGATAAGTTAGTGCAATGCCATGATCAAATGTGGACTGGGAGTTGCAGGGAAGAGAGGAAACAGAGGGATGGAGGTGTGGTGGATACATGGAATAATGCTGGTGCAAATTAGACTGGCTCTCAAGGAATGCGTTAGGAGAGGGAGACCTATTCACTTAAATTTCCTGCTCAGATCACCTGGAGATTAACAGGCATATTATTGGGTCTGTGTGTCTGTGGACAGCAGGGACAATCCCTGCTTTGGAGACCTGGTCTTGTTCTGTGACACCTTCCTGAAAGCTCAGCCCCCTTCAGCCAGCCAGCCCTGAGCCTTCGTGCCTGCTCCCTGCCTTGCCACTGTGAACTTGGTCCCGGTGTTTGGGTATGGGGTGCCCAAAGACACCTCATTGCAGCAGGAGCATCTGCATCCGCAAAGCTCACCTGGGACCCCCCTCCCAGTTTTTTCTTTGCTGGTCCCAGCATGGCCTGGGTTAGAAATGGCACATTGGTGGGGAAGATGCTGAGCAAATTCCCAATCTCTTGAGCCAGACGATCCCTGCAAAGAGGCCTCGCTTCAAAATGAATTGCTGGATAGTTAAACTGATTGACAGAATCATAGCTGTACCCATTTCACGCTTCATGTTAAACAAATCAAAAGTACAGTGTGTACTACATTCAATTATCCCCCTTTGAAAAAGCAAAGACCCCCCTATAAACCGTTTAAGAAAATACATCCCACTGTGCTGATATTGATTCTCCTCCGACCACATGTCTGCCAACACTGTATCAGAAAATAAACAGCTTGTAAAACCTCTCTGTAAAGGAAAAAATAATGAATGAAAAGCCATGCTTTGTATTTGTGGGACACATTCCGCTCTGGCAATTTTTGATCTCGCCATGTGCTGTTTGAACTCCAGGTTCATTACTGCTGCTGTAAAAGCCCATGCACCGAACTTTAAACGCAGGCGATGGAAAGTGGAATTTAAATCAAAACGGTCAGATGGCAAATTCTGAGCTGCTAAAAGCCACCTGCACCCAGCCTGGCTGGTGTTGGCTCTCAGAGAGAGCACTGCTGGGAGAAAAGCAGCTTTCAATTTGCTCTCCTTTGTTTGCTCCACTCACCGCCTCACTGCTGGAGTTCCCTTTGGCATTACAGGATGGACTGTGGGATTGAATCACCCCAACCCAGACTGCAAAATCATCTCCCAAAGGAGCAAGGATGCCCCTGAGCAGGGGAGTCCTCGTGATGTTTAGTTCTGGTGTGCAGACCTGGGGAGAGCTGGGGGCCCACGGATGCTGGGGAAAACCCAGGTGCTACCTGATGGAACCAGACCCTGAAGCCTTGGGATGGCCAGCAGTAGCCAGGATCGTGTAGTCCTTGCCACAGCACTGGAAGTTTGGGGAACTTCATCTCCAAAGCTTTAAAGCTCTGGGATCCCTTGAGGTTTCACAGCTTTGATCCTCCCACTGCACCTCAAGGGAAAGTGGGAGCCTGTAAATCCTGCAAGCATCAATGCAACTTACAGACTGGAAGTGTGGGTTCCTGTCCCTGCTTCTCTAAACATTTTAACCATCTCAGAATGTTTTTCCACCCATATCTTCTCTTGATGTAGTATATTTGATGTTATAAAGATTTTGCTTCTTCTTCTGAAAATCTACTCTGGATTTCAAAAAATTCCCCACAAAAGAGGAATTCAGTCTTTGGGATAGCTCTTGTGAAAAAATATAAATGCATGTTTCTTTAAATATCCTCTTTCGGTATTTATTCAGAATTACCTTCTTCTGTTTCCCCTTCCTTTTTTGCCACCTTTCTCTCGCAGCCACGGGCAAGTCAAGCCCTGCCATTTGCCTTGCCACAGCATGCTTGCCACTTGCTGAGTCCTGCAAGAGCACAGTTTGTGAGATTGCAAATCATGCAGTCGGTTTGAAAGGGTCAATACGCAGGCGAAAGGGTCGATACGCAGTGCACGTTGCACGCCGTTACATCGCAGGGGGAGCTGGGGTAGCAAACAGATTCAGTGTCCCTGCCGTCTGCACGAAACTGCACATTGACTCATGCAGGGAGGAACGGGCAGGCCCAGGTCCCAGATGAAGTACAAAGTTCTGCTGTCAGCCGGCAGAGAGAAGAGCAGATGTCTGTAGGATTTAAACTTTAGATCCCCAGGTCTAAGTCTGGCAGGTCTTGACTCTCGCAGACAATGTTATCAGATGGTCATGGTGCAACCAGAATCTATTGAGAGCAATGCCGGGATGGGCTGGATGTGGATCAGGTTTCTCTGGGCACCCAGTCAGAGAGGCGCTCAGCTCCCGCGTCTTGCAGGCGCTGTGGAGGTGGAAAATGCATGAAATTGATTTTGAAATGTTCAGCTTCAAGTGCCAATTACAGCGGTAGCTGCATATAGCTGCCAAGTCTGAATTCGAGATGTCCTCTAGGGCAAAAAAAGCTTGACACTGAATGTCTAAGCAAATGTCATCTGCATAAATGAACATTCAGGGTAGAATTTCAAGAGTGTCTCAATATACAAGTTAAAAAATATTGGTGCTTGAGCAGACCTGGAAATAAACCCTTAGGTTGGACTTTCCAAGACCTGGCTGGGTGGTTCATATACCATCTGAAAAGTGTTGCGTAAAACAAATTCCAGGAGATGAACATAATGCGTATGGGAACATTGTCAGCAATTTCAACCCCGTGTCATGCCATGTCATTGGCAGAAGCCAGACCAAAGCACATAGCTGTTGTCTTCAGACTTGTTCTGCTACTAGTCTTCTGGGTTAGCTGTCAACAACAAAATGAAGTGCTAATGCCAGGACAGAAAATGTGCTGTTTTGTGAAGATGGAGAGCCATTGGAAGAGGAAACATCCCACTACTGTGGAAGAAACTGCAGGCATCAGTCCGGTTTATTCAGTGGGAAGGCTGGGACGTTTGTGGTGAGGCTCTGTTTCAAGGAGCTCTTGCATTCATCTGATTTCTTCCACTTTGTGCTCTTAGCTAAAAGGGCCCATCCAAGTTTTAAGCAGATTAATTGCAACCTACTTGGTTGCAAACACAAAATGGCTTTAAGTTGGAGGTCTTTGGACCGGCTTGGTCATATAAAATGTAGGTTGGATTCCACTTCTCACTGGGCAGGCAACCTTTATTCACTGTCAGATGGCGCAGGGCATCTGGATACCCAGGTCCACTGCCCCATCAAGATGGATTCTGCAAGCAAAAATGGCATGTACACTGGATGGAGGCAGTGGGACAGACACGTGGACATCTTCAACTGTGGTGCTGCCGAAGTGAGTGTGAGATTCCTAAACAGGAATGTGATGAGGAAGGCGTGAGGGTAGTGAGCACTGCCGCCTGCCTTGCAGAGATGCCTGCTGGGCTTCAGACCACCTCTAGCAGCAGAACTGGGAGACCAGTATGAATCAGCGGAGGTCAAAGCTCACCAGGAGACTACATGTCAGGGGGGATACACAGGAGTGGCTGGGGAGGAAGAGGGCTCTCAGTTAAGCTGAATCGGCAGATGCCAGAAGAGAAATTTAGGTGGTTGAATGTGCTATGTTGCCTGGGACACTGGAAAAAAAAAGTGTTTTTCCAGGAGGCCAACTCCAGGGGAATCTCTTCTTCCAGCTTCAACTGCTTCTCTAAGCAGGAGCAGTTGCTACAGTCGGCAGGTGCTTCAGGCATGGAAAAATTTGAAAAAACTTGCTTGAAAATGTCTCGTTGATAACAAAAAGATACAAGGACAGATCACATTATAGAAGTGGCAGAAGTGATAATGCCAAATAGACACTATTCATTTCCTCAGACAGCCGTGAAGCTGCAAAGTGGAGGGAACAGCAGGTTGTTGTGCTATTGGCCCCATAACCTGGTAGGAAGACACTTCCCTCCCTGTCCTTTTTAAGAACTGATGCAGAACATGGGAGTACGAGAGCAAGAGCAGCTGGCAGTGGTGGGAGCATTGCTGGAAATAGCTGGTCCTATGGGATAATCCCAGGAATAACCCTCTGGCTGTGAGATATTGGTGATGCCTGCACATATGTCTTTGAATAACTGAGGTCCCACCTCTGTAAGGTGCAGCTGGTACATGCTGTAGCCTCCAAGTTTGCTGGCTTTGGCTCTGAGTACGACAGCAAACCTGACATTTGGAAGGGCTTTTATATAACTGGTCAGCTGGCTGCATCCTAGAAATCATACCAGAGACAGGCTCTTCAGGAAAGAGGTGGTTTGAGGTCTTAAACTTGCTTAGAAAGAAAAGTGCAAAGGCATTTGTGGGAAAAGCAAGGCAGAAGCAGCTGTAACTCACTGCTCCGAATGTTGCCGCGAGTGGAGCTGAGAATAAATTCCTCCCTCCCTGGTGTTGCGGCTTTCCCGGCTCCATCTGGTTTCATCGATTCCGGTTACTTTGTCTGCGGATTCATTACAGCGTCCTGACATTTCCCGGCACCAGCAGCTTGGACCTGCAGGGGCTGAAGCCTCACCTGGGGCGGATCAGGCGGTGCGCTCCTCCGCGCCGAGCAGGATCGCACTGGCTGGGATGAGGAGCCGGTTGCAGCGCAGGGGCACGCGGGGACCTCGCTGTTGCAATTGATTTTGTCTGGGGGAGGCTCGTGGCACAAGGCTCTGGATCAGCTGAGAGCACAGGGGCAGCCTTGACTCGGCATAGCTGTCGGACAGGGTGAGAGTTTACCCCTGAGGTACATGTGCGGCCTCTCCGTTGTTTAATTTTTACAAAAGAATAGCCAGTGAGGCTTCTGCAACCGAGTTGCTGCATTGTCCCCTTGTTCTGTTATGGTCATGGCTGAATCTCCAGAGTGTACCAAGAAGTCTCTGTGCCCTGGCTGGTTTTGGTTTGAAATTTAGAGTATCAAGCACTGATTTTTATGAAAAATAGATAACATTTTGTTGGATTGAAATTTTCATTCTTCTCTGGTCTTGGAAAGTGAAAAAAATGTTACTGCTTTTGAATTTTGGACTTTTTCCTCTCCTGTTATCCCTTCCTTTATCATGCCCTTCCCTGTTTTCCCAGGGACATCAGAAAGCAAAGCAAAACACAGGATGTTCATTTTCTTTCAACGTATAGCCAAAATGCAACATTTTGAGTGTGCTCCAAGTACATTTTTTTTCCAGAGGAAGATGTAGTTAGACAAGACAGTCATAAATTAGCTATTTTAATTGGGCTGAAACCATCAGATACAATGACAGAACAGTCTTGCATACTATGACAAGGGCAGCCATTGCGACCTGGGCTGCACAGGCAGCCTCTGCGATATTCCAGCGGGAGTTACCGTTCTGAGTTTTGCTTTCCAATGGATGTGTGGAAAGGGATGAGCAAAGCCTGGCTGCCTGGAGAGCTGAAGGTCCAACCGTGCTGTTCACAACCTGGCCAGGGCTGGGATGCAAAGCCTGGAGCTCCCTGGGTGGCAGCAGGATGGCCCCATGTCCCTGGAAAAGCCTGATCAACTCTGCCAGAAGGACAGCACATGGAGGCTGAGAAAACAGCATTGCACCAAATGATTCCTGGGACAGAAGAACGAGTACATGCCCCAAGGCAAATATTATGACTATTTAGCATTTACGGTGTGGTGACGCCTGGAGGTATTGGCGAGGCTGTGCCCGAATGTGCAGCAGGTACTGTATGCTCGGGATTTTGCTCAGCTGCTGTCCTGATCCGGGAAGGAGGCAGAGACCCAAGCACGATGGGACCTGCGGTGCAGTTGTCGGGGTCGGCAGCAGCAGGGAGTCAAAGAGGCGAGCTAGTCCGGTAACAGCGTGCTGATGAGTGCTCTCAGTGGTCCACTTGTTAGGGATGGGTGATATATACGAGGGTCAGGGAAGCGGTTTCTCAACACCTGGAAAGGTGGCCCTGCGGGACAAGCTGTCCTGGCTTCTGCAGGAGATGAGGATCTTCTTGGCCAGCCTCCCAGGGGGCTCCTGCATGGCCGGGGGCTCCAACTGCTGTGGGACAAGGGACCTAATGCTCTCCTGCAGGCATGCACTGAAATGGGCCAGGCTTGCTTGAGCACCAGCGCCTTTCCCCTTCCCAAAAACGCGGGGTTGCTCCTTACTTTATATTCTGTAGAACATAAGCAACCCAGAAGAAATGCAGCCCTGTCAACACTTTCCTAGTGATATGAGCTTTTTTTTCCTGCCTCCCCTGCTGCATTATTCACGACCGTAAAATATTCACCAGCCTTCCCTCTCCCCCCACTGCAAAACAAACCCCCAAACAATAATTCAAGCCCCCTTCCTTCCCATGTCTTGCAAAAGGCTAGGAAATAAATTTCTTGCCATGGGTTGTTTTTATAGTGAGCCTTCATAGCTAGATTTAATCATGGAGGCAGATTTCACACTGCCTTGAAATGGACCCATAAACTTTGCTCAGCATCAAATTCCTCCTTCCTCCGCCTGCCCTCCCAGCTCTGCTCTGCTGTGTCCCCAGCTTCACGGGGCTCGGAGGAGGGAAGCTTCGCCACCAGCCAAACCACATTGACAGGGTTTTTCCACAAGAAAGGCCAACTCTGTACAGATCCTGCTAGCGTTGTGCCAGCTCTGCATTGCCACCTGGAAGGGGTCTGATCCTGCCCGAGTCATCCTTCATCAGGCAGGGAGCCCCAGGCAAGCTGGGGCACTGCTCTCGGGGGTAGAAGTGGTGCTGGGGAGGCAGGAGACCACAGCGAGCACCTGCTTGGCCAGGGTATGGGCTTCGTTTGCTTTGAGTGCGAGCAAGTCCTTGGGCATTGCAATGGGAAGGAAGGAAGGTGGGAAGCCAAAGTCCTGGATGGTTGCCGGCAGTGGTCAGTCCTGGAGGGCAGAGGCTTGTCCGGTTGTGTTTTATTGCACGGAGGATGACCATAAGGCACCGCAGCACCCGCTGGCTCCAGCCTGTGTCCCAGGCGCTTGCCTCCTGTGCCAGGAGTGCTCAGCCAGCACTGCTGGTGGGGAGGGAGCCCACCAAGAGCAGGGGGATTGCTGCGGCTCTAACTGGGGTCCCACAGCAGCCCGCTTCTTTCCCCGGGTCCTGCTGTTTCCCCAGCAGGGCGCTCCCAGGACTGGGTCTTGCAGCAGGCAGCACCTTTGCCAGGGAGCAAAGAACCCCTGGCTTTTGGAGGGGCTGCTCAGGTGCTGAGTTCTGCTCACGTTGGGCTCCAGGTGGATGCGGTGGTGCAGAGAGAAGGTCCAACGTGTGCTCGTAGAGGTGCTTCAGTCCAGGCAGCAGCGTAGTGATGCTCTTGGAGCAGGGACAAGTCTGACTGATGCAGGTGTTCCTGGTGGTGAAATCAGCCTCTGAGCCAGGGACATAGCACAGGAGGGGAAGAGGCACCTGCAGGACTTATTTCATCCTCTCCCAAGCTGAGCATGTATGGGGGTGCCTGGATTGCCATGCAAGGGTCTGATCCTGATCAGAAGGAGCCTGTGGTGCCTTGGTCTGGTGCACACCATAGGAGGTGGATCTTCCTTGGTCCCTCAGGCCCCAGATGAACTGCTCTGACCCACAGCGAGGTCATCTGGCTGCCTTCTGCTGGCACAGGTACATGGCTCCTGGGGGCTTTCTTCTCTGGATGGCTGACAGCCCTTCTGCAGAGCAGGACCTGACCAATATATGGGAAAGGGAAGGATCACCGTAAGCTCTTTCCCTTTTTAGCAGTTTTAATTTAAAATGAGTTATTAGCTGGGAATACATGGCCCTCCCCCCCCTTGAGTAAACATACATTTTAATACATTTCAGGGAGCAGAGGGGGAGAAATGGAAGTTTCCATTGACTTTATTTTATTTTTCTAGATTATAAAATATTTAAAATGCATAAATAAAATGCTCCATTGCAAAAATGCTGGTGTGTTTTTCCAAAGCAAGGCGGGGAATGGAGCTAAATTGAAATATAACCGTTCAGGGTGATCTCTTAAAGCGAAACCAGTTTCAATGGGATTTAAGTGCCTCCCTCCACCCACAATCTCCCTGCTTGAATATTTATGTTCTTATGGAGTGTGACACATTCTTTTTTTTGTTCCTTTTTCTTTTTTTATATATATATTGCACGATATAATGAATCAGTCTTGTAGCCACAGCAGTGAATTTATGGTGCTACGTATGTGTCATGAATAATGCTGAAGTTTCCTGGTTTTAATTAAATCTGTTCTGTTTATGATACTGCCCTGTTGCAAGTGTGCAGCAGGAGGCCTTGCCCACAGGACACGCGTCTGAGCGTGTGCTGCCGGTAGACACTGGTCGTGATTCTCCCTCCTCTTTGCGAGCGCTGGCTGGAACCAGAAATAACAAGACCTCAGCTTTGTGTACATCTCCGCCTCGCTCCCTCTGTCCTTACACATAGTCCTAACCTTCAGGCATCCTCTGGCATCCCAAAAATGACATTAGATCCCTGTTGGGAAATGTTACTGGTTGCAACCACACGAATAGCAATTTTCGTGGGATGGACAAGTATCCACCATGTATTACCATGATGTGACCACAAGCCTGTTGTCAGAGTAATGGGATTCCAACCCTCCTTGTTAGAGAAGTCTAATTTAAGTGTTCCCCTCCACTGGCGTTTTGGGGAGTGATGGTCTGACTATCCAGAAGGCAAAGCAGCTGCCTGGCTGTTGACCTATCCACTGCAGTAACCAGGCCAATGAAGCTGCAAACTCATGGGTGGGTGTTTTGTAAACCAGCTCCTCTCCAGAAAGCAGAAATCACTGCCTTATCCTCTTGCTGAGCGCCCATTTGGATGCTGTCTGCTGGGCAGTGGCTGTCCCTCATTACTGTGGCTAGGCTGCAGAACTGGTGGATGGTAGTCCTTGCACTGCACAAGGGCTTGGTAAACGATGATAATTGTTTTTGATGATCCCAATGTAATTTTCATTCCACGTAGTTCACAAAAAGGCTTCTGGGACTGTTGCAAAACCTTTCCACAGGTTGGCACAGCAACTCTCGTGGCAGGGAATAGACAAAAAATGCCCATTGAATAGAAATGAGAAGGGCATAGAGGCAGTCACAGATCTCGCATTGTAAGGAGTGAAATTAGGTGTCACAATGCCACCTCTTGATTGACTGTACCAGGAGCCAGACTCTGGTCATCGTGGCTCACTGGTGCTCTGAACCTCTCCTTGAACTTGGACATCATATTAGATATGGCAAGCACGCTGTGCAGCTTGACAGCAGCCCAGTGTAATAATAGTGGAATTAGTGGGATAACATGTCCAACTCTAACGCTCACTGGGAGCACACACAAAGCTGGGAGGTGAACAGAAAAATGAATAAAGTCATTTGAGAAGTAAGGAACACACCACACAGTGAGCTGACATGAAGCACCAGTCTCTTTCTTTACACATTCCTGTTCAATAAGCGGCCCTGGGAGCCACAGGGCACTACAGGTGATGGAGATGTTTGCTGGTCACCCGAGTGCCAACCACACGCAGCCCGCTAGCATGGCTAAACCACGTGCATGTGACACTGTCACTCCAAAAGAGATCCTATTTGCAAGCTCATAATGTCTGCTAAAACACTGACACTTAAACGAAGGCACAAATTGACTCCAACCCAACTTCCAGACACATCTTGCATTTCCCACTGAGCATCCTTGTCCGAGGACTGGCCAGAGCCAGCGCTGTCCTCCTGCGGCTCTAGCCCTGCAGAACTGGAGCAGGACAGACCGAGGGCGGTCACGTTACAGGATTTCCAATGCTGTGAGATGAGAGTAGCCAGGCTCTGCCCACTTCTGCTAACGAGCCTGTTATTTTTCCCTGGTTTCTTTTCCAATCTGATCTTAGGAGCACTTCTGGAGCTTGGACAAGACAGAAAATAAGATTCCGCCACAGCTTATCTTCCAGATCTGGGACAACGACAAGTTCTCTTTTGATGACTACTTGGGTAAGTCAGGAGAGGTTTTTGGCTCTGTCCCTGCTGAGGCAGATGTGAAGGAAGTAATAACTGAATCCTTTCAGGATACAAAGAATGTGCAACAAGACCAATTTAAGCCACTGAGCAGGATCCAATGACAGCCTGGGTTCAGGACTGGTGATAACTGGTTTGTTCCAGGCAGATTCCCAGTCTCAGCCTGCAGCAGCCTGTTCCTGGGCTGTCGAGAGCATCATCAAATCCAGCCGGGCCACCACCTTCCAGGGAGGCGACAAAGAGATTTTCCCCTTCACTCAGTGGGGGCACTGGGAGGGGGTAGGAGGCTGTTACCCCCCGCTACCAGAGGGCCCCCCACCAGAACAGCAGCAGCGTTGATGTCTTCAGGGGCTGTTCATTTCCAAACCTCTCCTCATTCTCTTTCTAAATCTCTTTCCCCAGTTTTCCATGATTCAGCTGAGGCTGTGCTGAAGCGTGCTCATCAGGGCTAACCTTGTACTTGAGCTGAGACCACCAGGCAGGATCACTGGCCTGTCTAGCCTTACTTGGGAGGTTTAGACATGAACACAGCTTGATCCATCTATTGCAGTGCCAGCCTTGTTAATCATCCTCAGAAATCTAGGTTTAGGCCAAGAAAAAAATGAAACAAAAACCTCTGGTAGGAAAGATAGTCATGCAGTAGATTATCTGTGCAGAAGCTGGAGGCTCCAGCATTATAGTTTTTTTTGGTTGAATATTGTTCTACCTTTCTTTTTGCCACCCCAAAAAATTTCAAACATCAAAAGCTTCACTGAGGAAGTATGTGATCAAGATCCTTTTAAATCCTGTCTTTGATTAATTACATAGGCTGAGTGCCAAAATAACCTCTCACAAGGTGTGTTTTCCAGTTCTGTCTCTACTCATCATGAGTTCTTGTTCACTCACCCCATGTGACTGCCAACAGTGAATTCCTTGTAAATTCCAGCAAATAAAAGTGGTCCTTGGCTTTTGTGAAGCACATTTCATTAATGGACCTCAAAAGCGTGTTTCACAGCAAACTTGGTCTGTGCTGTTATTGTCAGTGGTTGCGAGAAACCGTGGCACAGAAAGCAAAAAATGCAAACAGGTTACTGAGTGTGTCACCCAGTGTAAAAAGCTGCTGTCCCTCAGCTGAGCAACAGCAACAGCCCCTGTGCATGTTCCTGGCCCTTCCCAGCTGTAAGGTAAATTTATGATACAGTGTGAATTAAATGCAGACACTTTCAACTAACACTTGAAGAATTGAGCTCAGATTTCCTAAAGGCTAGAAAAATATGCTAATTGTGAGATTGCTCTTTGTCTGAGAAGGAAGCTATCGATTTTGTGGGAGATTATTCATACTTAGTCTGCTGCAGTTATAAGCTTGGTGTGGTGATAAAATAGCCTATGTAGAGATCTGCTCTCCCCCTTGCTGTGTGGGTGTCTGTCCAAGCTACCTGAGGTCGGGAGGGTGCCACAGTTTCTTTGGGGGAATAGTCCTTGGGTTAAGGACCTATTGCTCTTTCCTCCTTGCAGGCTCCATTCAGATGGATCTCAACAGGATGCCCAAACCTGCCAAGACCGCTGAGAAGTGCTCCTTAGAGCTAGTAGATGACAGCTTGTCTTCAAGTCGCTTCGTGTCCCTCTTTGAGCAGAAAACTGTCAAGGGTTGGTGGCCCTGTGTCGCTGAGCAGGATCAGAAGAAGATCCTGGCGGTAAGGACTTTTGTGCTCTTGGGCGTCCTCTTTGTGCTTTGTCTTTTGGGACTCACTGTGGAGTGGCATGGCTGGGCCAAGTGCGTGGAGGAAGTCATGGTCAGGGCAGGAAACCCAGTCTTGGACTGCGAATTTGACAAACTAGACCAGCTTTTGTCAGCTGGATTTTTTCCAGGATTTGTTCAGCAACATGCAAATGCCTCAAAATAAATTGTTCATTCCGTTAGATTTTTGCTGCTGTTTTTGGAACATGCCACCTAATTTGTCTCTTCACCACATCCATTCTTAATGCTATTGTGTTGTGACAAGTACAAGGGAAGGGATTCAGCTGTCAGATAGATATATTTAAATCCAAGTGCCTGGGCTCCAGTTCGAGTCAGTGGTGGTTGTTCGATACAGGTGAGGGAGTCCAGGCAGCAAATTAAGTCATTCAACAAAGATCCCTGAGTCAGTTGTATAAACTTGGGTGTCAGTGACATCTGAGATGTTGTGGGATATCTGCTGGGATCAATGCACTGGGCAGGTGAGGGATCGGCATGAAATTGCTCTTACTGAGCTCCTCATGGTCCTTGCTGGTAGTGGCTGGGCTACGGTCAAAGTACTTTTTCGTTCCCCAATCAGTATTCTCCATCATACAATCATTTCTCACCTTTTTGCTTGTTTATGTGCTTGTTTTTGTTTAACCCATGCAGGGCAAATTGGAAATGACTTTGGAAATTGTGGCCGAACAAGAGCATGAAGAGCGGCCAGCTGGCGTGGGTCGGGATGAACCAAATATGAACCCCAAGCTGGAGGACCCCAAGTAAGAGCATCTTGAATGGAAAAATAACCACTGGGGCACAGAGTTCTCAAGGAGAAAGCTGAAAAGCTGGGTTCTCAGGCTGAGGTCTGCCATCTCAAGGGGCTTGCTCCCATGTAGGCTTCAACGCTGGACTGCTGATGCTCAGACTGTATGAGCTGAGACAATCCAGCGTGGCTGGGAGGCTGGTCTGGACCTCCAAGGAGGCCATTTGATGTAGTCCACACAGGGAGTTGTGGGTTTCCAGGGTGAGGAGTGCTCATGGGGTTGGGGATCCAGGAGAGTGAAAGTACCATGAAACTCAGAAGTGACCTCAACTTTGTTTGGCTCCAGGCGCCCAGAGACCTCCTTCCTGTGGTTCACCTCCCCGTACAAGACCCTGAAGTACATCCTGTGGCGGCGGTACAAGTGGGTGGTTATCCTGGCCATCGTGCTCTTCGTTTTGCTGCTCTTCCTGGGGATCTTCATCTATGCCTTTCCGGTACGAGGGGGTGGGAGAGGAGAGGTGGGCTGAGCAAGGTCTCAGCTGTTCCCCCAGGTCTCCGTGGCTGCTCGGCCTCTGTGATGACAGAGGTGGTCCCAGTGTGTGTGTGGCTGCCAAGTCCTGGGGAACAACCTGGTGGCCCACGATCGGCCAAAAGGACAGTCTGTGTTTCTGCTCTCTGCTACAGACTCACTGCAAGGTGGTCACATCTTTGCGTCCGTGTTTCAGTTCGAGTCTAACGATGCTGAGGTTAATTGATTGTTTCCATAGAGGTTTGAGCAGCTGATGTTGGAAGCATTGAGCATTGGTGGGAAAATCCCCAACAAAAACGCAGCCTCATTAGAAATACAGCCATTTTACAGGGCTGAGCAGTGGCAAAAAAATGTATTGGTCTGTAATTGTTTAAAGATGCAGGGGAGTTTATAGGCATCCAGGCAGCCCCATCTCTCATTATCAAGGCTTGGAGCACTTTATACCAGTGTAACGTCTGAAATGAGGGGGAGGGTTTTCACCTCATTAATCAAGAAAGTGGCTTTTTCTTGCCTTGCTGTCAGTTCCACTGGCAAAACAAAACAAATAAATAATGGAGCCCTGGCCTTCCCATTTGGCTTGGGATGGGTTTTTGTATCCTCCTCTGTTTCTACAGCACTGGCATAATTCATGCCGGCTCTTGGATGCTTTTTTCCCTCCTCCCAGACTGATAAGAAAAATGACCCGCCTCTCTCTTTCCAGCACTTAACAAATTCTGCTCCTTGTATATGATTTTTTTTTAAAGAAAATAACTCATTGGGGTAATTTATAACTTCGTGCGAGAGAACGTGGCTGCCTTCCACAGATGGCTTTGTGTGCTTGCAATGTGCAACCCAACAGTGAGGTGTGGAATTTCTCCTCGCCATTGTAATCACTTTCAGATGATCTGAAGTTGTGCATGCTCGGTTGTTCCCATCAAGAAAAATGGAATGGGATTAGATCACGGCTCTCCCTGAATTCATATCCACGTATCCTTGAGAAAGGCTGGGATACTTCTGCTGGAGAAACAATTCCCGAGGTGCTAAGCAGCGTGAAAGAGGAAATAATCGTACAAGTGCAGATTTCAGCTGCATAGCGCTGCCCCTGCCCTGCACTCCCAGCCATTCGTGGAGACTCCCCTTTATGTCACGTAGCAGAAACCAAGCCTTTGTGACCAAGAAGAACTCAGTGTTTCCCTGAAGCTGTGAGTGGCTTTGCATTCGTTCCAGTGGTATCATGTAAAAACAATGTTGAGAGAAGCAAAAATTCACAAACTATAAATATTGATTTACACTCATTATTACTTGGGATTTTTCCCTGTTTCCTGGCTAAATGCTGTTGTATTTAATTTCATTTTGGTTGGGTCAATTTTTAGTCATATTTCGAATAAGTAAGGCCATGTTTCATGGTATTTTTCTGTTTTTATGTATTTGGCCAGCTTCCCCTAGATTTTTGAGGTCACTGGTTCTGTATCTACCCAGAGATTTAGTTGCTTTCCCATTTCATCAAATAATACATTTGGCAATAGTGCTGGTGACGGTTTGCTGTGAAGGATGCCCCTGGCATGCTGACCTTTGGCAGGGCTCACCATTACATCCCTGATTAAATGCACTGAAAACCAACCCCTCCTCACTTCTTTTCTGGTTCGCACGCCAGTGGCACCATCAGGCCCTGTTTAAAATTAGGGCCTTGCTCTGCTAAGTGCTGTATGCATAGGCCTGCCACTATGCAGGCAGCTTTGAGGTCCTGTGCTCCAGGTAGAGGGTTCTGTGTGTGCCCTGTCCCTCTCAAGCTGGGCAAAGGGGTGGCTTGTGGGTGACGGCAGGAGGACCTCAAGGGAATCCCGTTGGGCCCATGGACCATCAGTCTAAGCAGGCAGGGGGTAAGGACCAGGGACAGAGGGCTGCTAAAGGGTGCACGCAGAGGTGAAGGTACTGTTTTCCTGCTTCTGCTACCCTTTTTGCTATGGTCTTGCATGAAAAGCTCATCTGCAGCTTTCTGCTTGTTGGGACCTTCACCAGGACCTCCGGGGTCCTTCCAGGCATTGCTTCTCAGGAGGTAGTCCTTGGCTGAGCAGGAGTCTGAGAAATACATGCCCACTGGGAAAGTGGTGGTCCGGTGAGCAAAGCTAACCCTGCATAGGTCCCCCTGCCATCCCAGAGGGATGGGAATCTCTCCTGAAAATGAGCCTGGGGCATTTTCATTGGCTTTTGGTATAAAAATAGGATTTTTTTTTGATTTCTTCCTATTCCCCATATAGTGATGAAAGCTTCAAATCACAGTCCCAGCTGTGTGGTCAAAGCAGCTGCAAAGTCAGAGTGAATGGCCTGTTTGAGAGCCATGTGCTTCCACCTGAAACAGCGATGGGCTGTCCATGGTTCCCAACAGTAGTTCCCAGAAACAGTGGTTCCCAAAAGCTTGTGCTTTTCAGTGAATATGAACAAGCTGATATCTTGGTCTTGTTCAGAGTAATCATTGAGCAATGTTTTACACCCCCAGGAAATATTTTCCCCATTGAGCAGAGAAACAAAATACTCTGCAAAATACTCTTTAGAGCTACTTCAGGGAATTAGAGACCTTTGA
Organism: Anseranas semipalmata; assembly: GCA_013399115.1. Taxonomy (NCBI): domain Eukaryota; kingdom Metazoa; phylum Chordata; class Aves; order Anseriformes; family Anseranatidae; genus Anseranas; species Anseranas semipalmata. The sequence goes on along the minus strand of VXAA01002975.1, from coordinate 549,826 downwards.
AGATGCGGTGCCTTTGTGCTTCTCCTGTCCTCAGGACACAGAGTAGATGTGATGGATCCCGGGCTAGAAGAAAGCTCTCCCCCTTCCTCCTCTTCAAAGTCTCCTGCCCAGGACTGCTCTGTGCAGACAGCAGTCGTTTGCCATCCATGTGGCCCCCCTGATGGACGAGATCTGGGGTCCCTGGAAGGAGCAGGGGGAAACATGCAGAAGTGAGGAAGGGTCTGGAGAAGCTGTGGGATGAAGAGGAGGGTCTCCAGGACCTGTGGGGAGCTGGGAGTATTGCAGGATGGGAAATTTGGGCATAAGTTCATAAGAAATCACTCGTCATTGGTGCAGCTGTTTACAGAGCAACTCCTTTTAGTGGATGAGAGGTCATTTCCAATGGAAAAGCCTTTTGGTTTTGGGTGGAAAACTGCGTGGTATTGCAAATTTCCATAAAAAAGCTTGTCTAGTTTTACAAAAATGGCAAAAAATGTTGAAAATCTGATATTCTGAGGTTCTTCATTTTTAACTTGGGCTTTTCCACCCAGTCTTAGCGTCAGATTACTCGCCGGCTTGCCTTAGCTTTCTTTACAGAGTGCTTGTCATTATGGTCTGTACAAGCTAGGACGCTGGGAATGGCATTCCCTGGATATTTCCTATATGATTTCCTTAGGCGGTCCTTAGATTCAACTTGACATCAGGAGACTCTTTGAACAACATAATGAGATCCAGTAGCTGGATGTTGAAGTTAGAGGAACTATTCCAGTGGAAATAGGATGCTAATTTTTGAGATGAGGGGTAATTAACCATTGGAACAATTTGCTAAAGGTTGTGGTAAATTCATCATTGCTCGAGGCGTCCGCGTATGGAGATTGAATGTCTCTACAAGATATGCTCTAGTTCCACCCCATGCTCCTGTCCAGCAGGACATTAATGGGGCCCCGTGGGGCCTTTTGGGAAGGTCCACTGACTTTGGTGGACTTTTCATCCAATGTTGCTGTAGCTGACAAGAGCTCTGCCTTTTTCTATGAGAATGGTTGAGTGAAAGTCTTGGGCTGGTGCTAGTCAGAAGGTCCGAAGAAGAGGATATAAAAGTCCAGCCTGGGCTTCTGCAGCCCTAAAGCATAGGGAATTTTGTGGTGAAGTTATCTCCCTGAAGCAGGGATTATTGTAAAGATTTTAGTAGCTACCACCATAGAAAAATGTAACACTGCTTCCAGCTGGAGTCAGCTCTGTTTTGCAACACCATGAAAATGTTTACTACCTTTTAAAGCTCTGTTTGTGTTCTGCAAGCCCAGTGTTGCTTCCATTGCCATTAATTCTAATTACAGCTTGCTTTCTGTGCTGATTGATAATCCTGCTTGGCTTTCAACACTTTGTTAATACAAATTCTTAGCTGGACAGAAAACTTGCTACCCTCCAGATCGCAACCAGTCAAATCGTAAAAAGTAGAAGTATTTTGGAGGATAGACTCTGAAAGACAAATGGATGGATAATTAATTCGAAGGTTATATTCCACTGGAGGCTTTTCTAATGACTTCTGGTAAACTGCCCTAACTTTGCTTGCCTGATTTATGGCATTATTAGAAATCCTCAATTGGCAAACTGCCTCATAATTTGCTACACGTTGTAATTTATCAGGATGCTTTTGGTCAGGCTTTACTTCTGTTGTTTTTATTTTTTCCCCTCCTCCAAAGAGCTTGCTGGTAACCAGCGTTACGCTTTGTTTCCAAAGTTGTTTTTTTAAAGCAACAGAGTGATAGAACATCCTGTACCAATTAAATTCAATATGCTTGGGAGGGCCTTCCAAACTGGCTAGTATGTGGTTGCGGGTGTTTGAACCAGAGCTACTTTAAATATAGCTCTTTCCAAACAGCCCAAGCATGTGTCTTCATCTGTATTTTCATTGTGGTCTTGATAAGCAGCGTTTACACAGCTTATTATTTTTTTACAGCATTGTCATCTTCTTTCAAGGAAGGAATTGCACGTATAATAGGCTAAAATACTGTGACACCTCATTTTCCATGGGAGCCCCATGCTTCGCTGTACAGTAACGGGGGCAGTAGAGATCCCAGAAATGGTCACGGGAAGGTCTTGCCTGGGGTGTCTGCGCTCAGGAACAAAACTACACCAAGTGCTGATGCTGAAACAGATGGCTGAGGCATTAAGGGACACAGACAGGGCAGAGAAAAAATTCAGCAATAGGTTTGCCTTTCTTGATTGCCTTTGGCAGATTCTTTGGAGATGGTCCATGGACCCGCAGGCTAGGCTTGTACTGAGAAACTAAATCGGGATGGTGCAGGGCGGGAGAGCCGTGCTCTTGCTGGCCAGACCGGCTGATTGCTGGCATGGTCCTAGGCACAGTGTTTGGCCCGTGCAAAGCAGCGCTCGCCAGATGTCCCGGCACAGTTTGGCGGATGCTCGGGGATCGGGGCCAGGGCCCATTTCCAAAGGGTCCAACCCACGGGCAGAGTGGATGAGGTCACCTCTTCTGGGGGGACAGCGAGCCGTAAGGATGTGGGGCCAGGGCCTGAGCAGTGAACACATCATCAGGGTTTTTGGGGAGCAGCACAAAGAGAGAGCGGAGGGGAGGGGGCCCCAGCAGCCAGGGGAGAGGGGGGGCTGGAGCATCTCGGCACGAGTCCTCCCCTGCAGGTAGATATGTGGGCACCGGGATGGTGCAGGTGGGGAGGTGGCAAGTTCCTGCAAGGAATGGAGATGTGCAGGTCGATCTTTCAGTTTTAAATTGCAAGAGGGTAGGTTTAGATTGGATACTGGGAAGAAGCTTTTTACGATGAGGGTGGTGAGGCGCTGGCCCAGGCTGCCCAGGGAAGCTGTGGGTGCCCCATCCCTCGCAGTGACCAAGGCCAGGCTGGATGGGGCCCTGAACAACCCACCCGGTCTGGTTGGACTCGATGATCTTTACAAGTCCAAACTCTTCCAACCCAAACCATTCTGTGACTCTATGATTCTGTGATCTTAAAAACTGGTGGAAGGGGCAGTCAAAGTCCAGGAGTGATCCTGGTGCTCACTGCTTGTGACCAGTAGCCTCTACTGGAAGAAAGAAAAACCTATTTTCTCATGTGTTTTGGGCATCCCTAGCAGGGATGCTCTTTGCTGGGGCTGGGAGCTCGGCCATCTCACCTCTCCTGAGTGCAGCCCCATCTGCGGTTCTGCACTGTGCTCAAAAACATGCCTTAACCTCCACATGCTGCCCTGCTCTACCTGCTTCAAATCAGCTTTTCTCTGCCTTGTTTTTCTGTCCCTCCAGAACTATGCTGCTATGAAACTGGTGAAACCTTTCAACTGAAGCTGTGCTGGCAAATGCCTGAGAGGTCTGGTGCCTGCCTGGGGATTTTGGAAAGGAGTTGCGGCTCTGCACTGGATCACATCAGCAGATGGAGCCGGAGAAGGGGCAACCTCTCTCCGGCCCAGGCTGCTGCCAAAATGAAGACCCGACTTTCCCTGGTGCAGCGTGCAGAACACCACCTGCAGCACTCATCTCAGAAGCAGTGCGTAAACAAGACCTACTCTGAAATATTTCCTATTTTACTTTGTCTGTTTTCTTTTTTTTCGGTTAAGCTGTTCTGATCTGTAAAGCTTGAATACCAGTGCAAAGCTGAAGAGCGTGGGTGAGAAAAGGCCCTTTTCATGCCTAGTCCGTGAGCATACAAAGATGCGGCAGACCTTGGTGGAGGAGTTATGGGCTGCTGGCGCAAGCAGCGCGTGCCTGCCAAAATCTCTCAGGTTCTGAGCACGCTTTTCTTTGCACTCTGAACAAGCCTCAGTTTCCCTTTGCCGTGCAATGTGTATTATCTGGCTTATATATATGAAGTCTACTGAAGATGAAATGTGCTGCACAGCCTTGGGCTGTTACATTGCCTTCCCAAAGAGCAAAACCCATGAGATAGAGGACCCAGGGAAAAGGCTCTGAGATCCAAAACCAGGGCAGGAGTTGGTGGCAATTCCTAAATCATAAGTCCTGTTGAATTTTGCTCTCGTGAAGGACCACACGGTCTGGCCCATGTATTTCGGAGCTTGTTTTCCCCGTCGGCTGCTCTGTCACCTCTGCAGTCCCTCGTGCCTCCCTTCCAAGCCAGTGCTGCGGTGGCAGAGAGTGCGGAGCCAGGCTGAGCCCTGCCCCGAGAGCAACCCCAGAAGCAAAGCAGGGCACAGGGGCTTTGCTTTCCTCCTCCTTGCCGAATGCAACCCCTGCAGCCACAGCTTGGTGACATATTAGTCTTTTTTCTCCTGTGCTCCCAAACATGCTTAAACAAAACAGTACAAAACCAGACAGCAGAGCAAGCTGCGAAACTCGCTGCTGCTGGGCGCTAATGGGGCAGATAAGCTGCGGCTTTGGAAGCAGGCTTGTTTGCTTTATGCTTTGAGAACAAAATATTATAATACATATCCTGCAGGTCTTGCTCTGCCCCAGAGCAGCTGTGACAGGGCTGGGATGGCAGCACTGGGACATTTCTGCTGTTTTCTATTCCCTCCTGTCCATCCATCTCTGCTGCTGCAATCACATGGAGTGATGTGGACTGAGAGGGATTTCTAGTTTCACAGTGCTGGCTCATGTCATGAGAGGATGCTCATCAAAACAGCATTACTCTTGAATTTTCATCCTCACTCACCCTGCGAGGAACCATCTCCCAGAATGGGGCCATCAAGTGTGAAAGCAAACATCCCCGTGTGAGACAGCCGTGCTGCTGCTCTGACCCTGCCGCGGTACCCCTGAAGGAACCGGCTCTGCCTTCAGCACGATGAGGCATGGCTGCCTCAGTCCCTTTCGTCCCCTGAAGCTGCTGTTGCTCAGTGTGACATGTGAGAACAAGTAGCAGTGAAAAGTGATCCTGGGGGATCAGAGTTTCTCGGGACAAACTGTGCTAGCGTAAGCTCCTGCCCTGCTCCAGCAAGGCACTTAAGCCTGTTCTTAGCAGAAGGCAGGGAAAAAGCACATGCCTAATTGCTTTGCTGGATGGGGATGTAATGCATTGAGCATTAAATCCCTTGTTACTCAGTACTGTAACAGCACCCAGATTGTACAGGGCAGCTTTCTGCCACGTGTGAAGACAGCGTCTTTGACATGGAGAACACGCAGCTATAAAACCTGTCCTCGCTGCTGAGGTTTGGCTGATCCGACATCCCGTTTCCAAAAGCAGCTGGTGCTCGGGTGGTGAAGTTGGCTCTGGGCTTTCCCACCCAAGGGTGGGTGTTTAATTTTACTGGCACAGTTAAATGCTTCATTTTTGTGTTTGTTCAGTTTTTTCCCAACCTCATTCACACCCACACCCCCATTTATTAGCTGCTGTCAAACAACCATGTCTTGGTCAAATTTTCTGTGATGCTTTCCCCCTGAGGATCTGGTGAGCTGAGGGCTAATGTTGCTTGGGTTTGTGCCTTTCTGAATGAGTTATAATACTATGAAAATGCTGGTGCTGGTGTGGTTGGTCCTTGCACCTCTTCCACCCCAACCCAGCTCTGCCAGGGGGTCTGGGTATCTTGCTGCCTGCCTGAATGCCTTGCTCTCCTGTCTGCAGTGGGAAATCAGACCCATTATTTCATTTCTTTGCTTCGGTTTGCAGAGTCTGTGAAATTTCCTATCGTGGCATTATTGCTCTGTGACCCCCACCCATTTCAGAAACCCAATTTTGGTGCCAAGAGCCCCAAAGAGATGAGTGACCCAAGCTTGAGTACAAAGCAGTGCTTATATCTGGATGCTTGTCATCCATCCTGGCACAACAACCGCTGCGTAGCCCAGCAGAGACAAGCAACCCTACCAAAGCACACCCACGTGCCACCTCTCCAGAGCCTCTTCCAGTATGAAACTGTATTTTATTCCCCAGTACTTACCAGCAGCTCTTCCCTGGCAAACCAGAATAAGTTGTCAGTGATGGGAGACCAGGATCCAGGCCATCCAAACAGATGGAAAGGGAAAGGGTTGTGTTCCTACATGCAGTCCTCTGTGTTCCCAATCCAGGCTGCAGAGCCGATTTTCATGCCAGGAAGAGTCTGGGGGACTGTGGTGGGCAAAAGCAGGTCTGAGCATCTGAAAACATCAGCTCAGTCTCATTTTCTTTGCTGCTTGAACAGCCACATCCATCTGTTCTCCTGATGGTGGGCCCTCTGCAGCTGGGTTATGTCTCCCCACCAAAGCCAGCCAGGAGGTAGGAGCTGTATAAAGTCTTTCCTGTGGCTCCCTGTTATTCTGGATTTGCAATAGCTGGAAGATGTCTGTATCACTTGTCTATGCCTTATATACAATAACGCAAGTTTCACTGTGGTTACAAATGAAATGCTCTGAAACCTTCTACTTCCTAGTGTGTTTTTTTTGAGTTGATGAAATGATGGCACCTTCCCTCCCCGTCGCGGGAATGCAAAAATACAGCTGGGAGGAACAGGATGGGGAAGAGACAGTCGCTGTGCACCTCTTTTCTCAGCTCTTTGCTGTCGTTGCACAGGAACAGAAGCTCCCTTTGTTTATAAGCCTGGACACCCAAAATATACCTGCTGAAAGCCAGGGTGGCTGGAGAGAAGATGGAGGGCTGGGGAACGGGGCGAGGGCAACAGGCTCCCAAATTTCACCCTCCTGCAGCAGCAGGGAAGGCAGAAAGAATTCGCTGCCTCTGGCAGGTTTGGGAGGGGAGAGGCCGGAGTGGGCAGAGACACATGAGGATGGGCCTGAGCTGCTGGAAGGTGAATATCCAGCTCCCCCTGAAAAGTGGGTGTTTGCTCTCCAAAAAAATACTTGTTTTGGAAAGTGGCGTGACCCCCTTTGCCTTCCCTCACTGGTGGCTCTTTCCCAACACGCCTTCCCAACCAAGCAGAGATGCAGCTGAGGTCCAGCACAGCGGCACCCCCTGTCCCTTCCCGGCCGGTGTCCCAGCGCTGTGCCTCCGCAGCTCCGCTTCCCTGCTGCCCCGCCTGGGATCGGCCCGAGCCAAGCCCCTTCCCCTGCTCGTCTCTGCTCCTCTTCCCATGTCTGGACTGCACTCGGAAAGCAGCAAACTCCTTTGGGTCTGGGTCCATTTCTTCCTTAGAGGGAAGGACTTGTTTGGCCAGTGCAGCCTTCATCCAGAATGGCCCAAGGATTAATTATCTGATGCCTTTTTGGAGCTGGCTGTGTCAAAGAGATGCTCCGGGTGTGCTGGAGAGATTGCCGATCAGACTGGGACCATTTGGGAATCCCCAAATGCCTTTCCTTTCCCTGGCAGGGTGCAGGTGGGTGCTCCCTGCTTTTGCACAGGAGACCCCTTCCACTGCACCACATTTTGGGATGGTGCCTGGCATCGAGGGAGGCAGGGGATGGGGAGACCCGAATGTCCTAGGCTTCATCCGAGGAAGACGCAGGGCTTTGAGTGGGCACTCTGAGCTGGCCTCTCACACCCCACAAGCCAGTGGGGGGTCCCGGAGGGGAAGGGGATGTGTCACCATGCTGAAGGCATGAACGGGACGGTCCTTACTGGGGCAGGAGACAAGGGGACGAACCTCATGTGCCTGCTCGTGCCTGACCATCCATGGGTATGTGCAAAAGTTAATTGCAAAACATTCCACTGCTTAAACATGTTTGTGATGCTTGTTTTTCTATCATTTCCTCGGCCTTCAGCTTGATGCTGTGTATAATTTGAGGCTGGAGGTGTGAAGTGTGAGAGCTCCTCTGGGGCAGCCCTGACAGCTCGTGGCTGTGTGCACACCGCGGGGGCGGCGAGACGAGGAGCCGGGAGCTGCCACCCGCATGGGGCTGAGCCCCGCTCACCTCCAGCAGGCCCGCTGGCACCTTCAGAAAAATATTGTGAAATTGCTGAACTGGTTTTTCACTTCAATAATGATGATCCCGTATTAATCTCCTGGTAAATTTGCTCAGAAGAGAGATGTTTCCACCCAGAACGGTGGCTTGTGATGAAGCTGTTTGAGAGGAGGGAGGTGGTGCAGGGACGAGGGGGATCTGTCGAGAAGACTGTTGTGGCCTCCTGGCCCCAAAACCATTCCTCTTCAGAGAGGAGGGTGGAAATAGCCCTGGCCTCGAGTGACAAAACTCTTTTCAGTCTTAGCTGAAGGTCTAACCCCTAAAATCACTCCCAGGCTCCAAAAGGTGTTTGCTGCTCCTGGAACATCCTCCCTGGTGGATGCAAGCACAGACGGGCTTATGATGAGTATAAAGGCTGCCCCGTTGGCTCTGGAGCCCCTGGACAGAAGTCTGAGCCTCCTAACCGCCTCCTCAGCACCGTGCCACCACTGCTGGGACAGCCGCCAGCCCCGTCCGTGCTGCTGCAATCTGGCTTCGTCCCAGGCAAGCCAAACTTCACACGCTTCGGAGGCGACCTGTGGTGATCTGTGCATCGCGCCTGCGGGGCTCTGCTCCGCACCGAGCGAGGATGGAGACGCTCAAGCAATGGGGCATGAAACTGCCGTGTCTTCGTCTCCGCTGCGTGTCAGCTTCCAGAAGGAAAATGAGCTTTATTCACCCTGCCTGCTTTTCCCATTCACCTCCCAGCCTCCTCACATAAGCAATGCTTTAAACACACCGTGCGGCAGGCCAGGCACAGCCCCAAACTTCACGTACCTTCGAGTGCAACTTGGTCTCTGTTTTGGCCTTTGGGCTTCCTCCAGGGAGCCCCCCAGCTGCGCTGCTCCATGGCACTCGGCTGCTCCGTCCCTGCCTGGGAGCATGATAATGATAATTACTGGGTACTTACAGATGTTTTTTACAATTACTAATGCTGTGATAACAATAAAAAGAGTAATGCTGAAGTTGCTGGTGTTACCAGGGGCTCAGTCAAGAGTCAGGGATCTGTGGTGCTAGGAGCTTCACACACAGCAGAAAAATGGTCACTGTCTCCATAAACTCCAAATAATCTGTTTCCTGCAGGCAGTGATCCGAGTGGGGCCTGGAATAAGACAGCGGCACAGCCGTGGCTCTTCTCCACATAGGTATCAGGTTTTGCAGGTCCCATATCTTCTATCTGCTCCCGGTGGCACCTCACAAACAGATGCAGCCATGGTGCCAGCTCTACCTTGGCACCATCCCCAAAGGGCCTCCAGCAGCTGCCTGTGTCTGTGCCCTCAGATCTCATGCCTAACAATTTGGTCCATGCACCCTGGCCACAGCAACCTGCCGTCCCGGGCAAAGTCAGCATCGCCCAGCCCTGCTACTGAACGCAACCAACGCTCAGCTGCAGAGCAACTCAAAGTGACGGGCACTGCAGAGCAAGCTGCAAGTTTTGCAACGTGAATAGAGCCTGCTGCGATCCTTCTCGATGCGAGGTAATACTGAGGTCAGTGACCATGATCAGCACCAGGAAAACCCACACGGGCTCTGTGCTCTCCTCCACGCCCTGTCCCTTCCTTGCCTCGATTCCTGGCTCCATGGGGCTGGCAGCGAGCTGTACCCCATGCAGCACGCTTTTAGCGACCAGCCCAGTTTAACGTGAGTGTCCAGGCGCTCATCCCTCTTTCCATGGGCACCTCCTGACTCTGACATCTCACGCAGCCCTACATGTGTGGTAAAAAGCTGTATGGCTTTCGTTTCAGGCAATGTGCACAGTCATCCCAACTGTGGGGTGATAAGTAGTCCCCATAAGGGGTGGCCGTGGCTGCTGCTGCTTTGTTGAACCAGAGGAGCCAGGACTGAAAGACTGACGCTGCCTGAACCTCGTCTCTTGCCCGGGGCGCTGGGCACAGACAGACTGTCTGCTCCCACGGCCTCCAGGGAAGGGGTCAGCAGCGGGCATGGGGACCATCTCCCCTCCTTGCAGCACTGGCACCACTCAGCTTCTCCAGGACCAAGACATCAAAGTGTCTTGTCTTGCTTCACAGTCCCAGAGGAGTCATTTTGTGTTCGATCTGTAGGAGCTGATGGGACCCAGCTGAGATGTTTATCCATGGTTGAGTGAATCCCATCAACAAGTCTGGAGAACATGGACTGAAAATTTCTTATCCCCTTGAACCATGACTCTAGGACAGCATGACTCTGAGACACAACAACCAGGAAAGGAAGAAAACATGACTGTGATCCAGGCTGGCGTATTTGTACCCTCGTGTGAACTCGTTGCCACAGAACAAAGCAGAATCTCTGGGCAGGACCCTGAGGGGGGCTGAGCATTTCTGTGCAGAGCAAGGACTTTCCCTCATTAAGTTGCAAATATAATGCTAAAAGATTGCAAAACGAGTTATACAAACGGATCGGTGCTGCAGGCCTTTGACACCCCATAGTACCTTCTTCACCATTTCTCCACCCTCCTTCTGGATCAGAGTCAGGAGAAGAGATCAGAAGGTTGGTTCCCAAGGCCTGGAAGGTGCTGTCTATGTACTGCGTCATGAAATAACTGTGCAAAGAAAACATGAAAGTTGACAAATGTAGGTCCCACACTTTGAAGTGAATCAAGGAGAAGTGTCTTGTGCTCTCTTTCCAGCATGTCCACAGGTTTTAAGGCCCAGAAATGTCTTGGCCCCTTCCATCGCACTGCAGTGAAGCCATGGCCTCTCCTCGTCTTTGGCAAGGGCTGCTCGCTGAGCCTCCAGGCCCATGCGCTTTCTGCCCACAGTTTGGACTGCAGCTGTGGTACCAAGGGCCCATGCTGTGCCTGAGGTGGGATGGACCAGGTTTGTCCTCATCCCATCTGCAACCACCCAGCCTGCGGGCAAGAGACTGACGTGCTCTGTGTTTCAGCTTTCCACAGCCAGGGTGCTCTGGTTTTCTGGCTCAGGCAACATTTTAGCAAGGGCCTGAAGACTGAGATTGTAGACAGAAGGTGAGTCTGGTCTGAGGGATGAGCGGGGATGTGTACTGGGATGTGGAAATAGAGAGACTTTCAACCACAGGTCCAGTAGGTTCATGACAACAGAAGTGTTCCTCTAAGTTGTGTGCGGCCACGCTAAACCTTCCCTCTGCTTTCCGCCTCTCTTTGGTCTTTTCCCACTCTCTGCTCCATCCTCTCCTCCTTTTTCACTTGTGGTTTGCCGCCAGTTTGCATCCAGACCTCATCAAAGGGTGCCATCCCAGGAGGAGTGGAGAATTACAGTCTCGCAAATTAGGAAAGCCCCAGCTCTTGCAAAGCTGGCCTCCCTCTCCCACTTCGTTCTTTGTTTCAGAACATGTGTGAAAGAAATTAATCTGTTCTCCTGCCTCCTGACGATGGGACCTCTTGGTGGTTTTCTCTGGAAATAGCATAATTCCATGTTTATGAAAAGTAGGAGGCCAGGGCACTTAAACCAGATCAAGTGCCTGGGGCCGGCTCTGCAGCCGGTGGAGAAGGCAGCAGCCTCTTTCTGCCCTTGTTTGGCCTTTGGAGCAGGCTCAAGGTTGTACTTCTGTCTGAAGCAAATAAAGACAAATAGGATTTGGTGGATATGGAAAAGGGGAAAAAACCTGAACAATCAAGAGATTTACGGTTGGTGTTTGCCAACAAAAACACAGTGGGAAGAGTCATCTGCTTGCAATGTAGATGGCTGTAGGCTGGAAAACAAAGCCTGAATTGATTGTCTTCCTCTACAGTCCACAGAGAACAATTGGCACCTGCCAGGATGAGTCACTGCAGCTGAAGACACTGTCTCAGAGTGGTGGGATGGATCTGTCTGGGGCCTTGGAGCTGCCCAGCGACTATAGAGGGAGGGGAAGGTCATCGGTGTGGCTTTGCCATCTATCTCTCCTGCACTGCAAGTTTGGTAAGGTGCCTCCCAGCCCAGATCTGGTGGAGCTTGCCTCACCATAGCATGCTGCACTCCATCCCTTCTTCATCACCCAGGGGCCCATGAGCAATCTGCAGTCAGACTCCTCATAACTTTTTCTTCTTCTTTTCTTTTTTTTAAAGTTACGCAATCTGAGAAAAAGAAAACAGAAAAAATAATATAAAAGCTACTTTATTTATTTATTTATTTATTCCCTTTCCTATCTGCCTGAGTTGCTGGGGATTTGAAATTCCAAGATTTTCTTTGCAAGTACAAATACTAAAAATACACATTTTTACATTAGAAGTGCCATTTTGACATCTCCTTCAACTCCAGCACCCTCTCTTTTAAGAGACGCCAGAAAACTCAAGTCTTGCAGGCAATGGATACAGCTGATCATCTTTCTCATGGCTTGAACACAGGAAACCACACAGTAGTGTTGGAGACCTTTGCTAATCCCCAAGTTGTTCATAAAGAATGAGACCCCAAAAGAGCAACCCCCTGCTTCCCATCTCCCCTGCCCATCTCAGCCCGGGGATGGGGGGATTAGCACAAAGCAGGGACTTGCCCCAGATCCAGCCCATCCTGGGCAGCTTCAGCTGTCCTGCAGAGCTGCAGCGCAGGGACCTGGGGCAAATGCAGGGAACAGATAAGAGGTGTCTGGGAGAACAGAGGCTCCTTATAGGGAGGGATTAGAAGGCCTGGGTTTGTTTAGCCCAGCAAGAAGCAGATTCAGAGGACTCTGTCTGACAGTCGCAAAACACAGTGGAGTAAACCCCAGTGGAGGAGATGAGCTAAAAGCAAATGTTGGCAGGAGGGAGAAAACAGAGAGCGGCTGTAGATAAATTTGGGCTTTTATTGCACCTAGAGCATCATTTGAGGTCATATTGGGTCTTGACTTTCCCTCAGGCCTAGACCCTCCTCCATGAGGCTTCATCCCTCCATGCCCCAGGCTTTCCACCACAGAGGGGCTGTTGCTTTAGGCTCAGCTATGATCTTCAAAGCCCTCAGCTCCTGCTGGGCTCACCCCGTGTAACAGGATCTGCTTTTTAGCTGCTCACATTGAGGCACGACAGTTGACTCCAGCTGTCAGCTTGCTTTTCACTGTCTCCAGGATGCTCATTACTATCTCCAAAGAAAAGATATTCTGCAAAACACCCTCACCATAAATCTGCTTCCAAGCATGCAACAAGATTGGATAAAAGCAAGTTTAACCACATGCTTGCCTCTTCCTGGCAAAGCAGAACCTGGCAGGTGCTTCCAATCTGGGTTCTGGTGGCTGTGGCTGACTGCACTGGACCAGCCCCGCTGTCTTCATCTCATCCGCGCTGAAAGACCATGAAGGACTGGTTAAGTGTTCATTTTGTCAGTCACAAGTGAACTTCATGAAGAACTAAAGCCTGAATTCAGACCGTTCGGTGCTCCATTGGTGAGGAGAGGTGTGCATTTTGTCCTTGCCTTCATTATGGCGTTGGGAAAATTCCCCTTTGCCAAGCTCTGGGCTCTTCTCACCTCCTGCTCTGTGGACCCAAATGAAGCCAGGTGACCCCTGCATTGCTAGACCATGGGCGCTGCATTGGGCCATGCAGAAATTACAAACCCTTTGGTCCAAGTCCTATCCAGTCCCACCATGCCAAGGAGAAGCAGAGAATAGAGAGCGTCTGTAATAGGAAATCCATTTCTGGTATGCTGGTGGGTGTATGAGATATGCCAGGCTGCCTGATTCAGTGAGGTCTGCTTGCTATTAAAGTACAGGAGAAACACTGGAGACCATTAAATGCTACTTTCAGTAACAGGCTTTTGAAACTGGCTGTTTATTTTTATATAAAATTGCACTGGAGCTGCGCAATGAATGCACCAGAAGAAAGAAAAGCAAAGAAAGAAAAGCTAGTGGATTGCAGAATGGAAAAACACCAAACTATCAAACACGTCTTCCCTTCTCCTACATCCCAATCATGGATAGCTGCTTAACAGATATATCAGCTTCTTCATCACTTTGAGATAATGGATTATCCAGACTTCGTGGCTGGTAAATCAATAATTTGTGCAGGATGAAATGTGCTTTTTAGCTTAGCTGGAAAACACTACCTGGAGCACGGCTGGCAGTAGGCATATCATCCAAGCCTGCCACCTATGAGGTCTTAAAGCAGAGCTAAAAGAAATGAAAAGAATAGTTCAGTTGGAAGGGACCTTCAAAGATCATCTAGTCCAAACCTAAATGGCTTGAAGCCTATCAGTTCCTGAAGGGGAATATGTGACGTGGTGCCAGGGCTGGGCTGGCTGCCTGGCCACCAGGTTGCAGCGGGTCCATTCCTCCTGCTTTTCCAGTGCTGGCTGATGGAGCATCTCGCCACCAAGCAGAGCTTTAAACCCCGGATGCCAACCCTGCCAGAAGGAACGTGCTCTCATGAAATGGGGAACACTCTCAAGGAGATTGCGTGAGTAGAAGCAAATACTAGAAAGGGTGAAAAAGCAGACTTTCCCTGAAATTGTGTGAAAGAAGCATATAAAAATGATCATTTCACTCAGAAGTTCTCACAGGAATTCAGGAGGTTACTGGTAGCAAAACCAACCCATTCTGGTTTAAAATGGAACAAGAAAAGGTCACGTTTGGTGGTTTTGCATCACCCTTATTTTCTGTCATCTTCTGTGGCAGCAACAGCGAAACTCAAACTGAAAACACGCAACCAAACGAAAACTGTCTGCAGCTATTCTTATTTTAGCCAAAGCATTGAGGATTCTCCCTGTCAAACGTGTTTCTAACATTATTATTATTATTATAATATAGCAATAATACTGCAACTAATCATCTTATTTCATGTGTTTTTCCATCTGAGCAATGAGGATACAGCAGTCAGACCAAATGTCCATCTTGCCCAGGTAGTGCCTGGTGGTGAGTTTTGCAAGCTGAGCATAAAACCACATGGTGCACCTTTCCCTTCCTCTACTCTCCCACCACCCCTTGAGAGATGCCACTGCTGAAACCAGACTTAGAACAAGAAGGGAGAACCAGAAGCAAGATAAATTCATAGCCAGGTATGCTGAGGACTCATAAATCCTCCAGGAGAGATGTCTGGCCAAGTTGGATTGCCCTGGGGTCCAAGCTGACTGGGAGATACTGGGTCTCGCACTCTTCCTCTGGGATGCTCACAATCCAAATACAGTTATTTTCACATCTAGATCATCAAGGCCATTGGCCATCCATGGCCTTATCCTCCACAAACCTCTCTGGAAACCTTTGCGCTTCGGCATCCATGACATGTGCTGCAGTAACGAGTTCCTCAAATTAAATGAATCACTGCATAAAAAGTTGCTGCTTTTTGTATGACACTTGAGAGACTTTTCCAACTACAGCTGAGATTTTTTTTCTTGATGAAACAAAGGCTACAAACTTTAAACCTCACTACAGATCGGCCAGACTGAAAACTCAATATTTTTCTCAGTGCAGTGAGAAATGAAACAAAACTCACTCAAATCCCTCTGCCCTGCACTGCTGATTGAATGAAAAAAAAAAATTAAAAACTCTTATAAAAACTTAGCTAAACTTTAAACTTGATTAAACTTACTTAAACAATTGAAAACTTTAAAAGAGGTAGACTGAAAATGTTAAAAGCAAAATGTAAAAAAAAAAAACTTTAAAAATTTCTTGCAGGCAAATTCTGAAACAAAAAAGAAATGTTTGAAGCTTTCAGTATAGATTTATTAAAATATTTCACCTTTCTCTGTTCCCCTCCCATTCTCCTGAGCTGTGACTGACTGTGTTTTTTAATTATAACATCTGGGTCCCCAGCAATGATGGAGAGACACTGCATCACTTTGATGGCAAGGGGAAGCCCACTCAGATGAACCATATAGCGATTTTCCTGCGTAGATACATAAGTGTGGAGGCAGAGCCCAGCATCTGGAAATTGCAGGCAGATGGAGCTGGGGGAAGGAGATGCCTGAAGAGGGAGTGGGAAAAGCCTGGAAGGACCCCGAGTGTGGGTTGGAAAGAGATGGAAAGGACATGGTGGCCATCTGTGATCCCACAGCCCCAGCGCATCGCTCCTCTGCAGGGAGGGTGGGCTGGGAGAGCGTCCCAGCAGCTGCAGCAGAGGGATGAAACAGTCTTGAAAGTTATCCGGTGTGAGGTTTAGTTCTGAGTCACAACAAACCCATGGCACGGCAGAGTTGGCCTGGAGAGTGCCTTGGGCATAAGGCAGAGGATGATGTGGGGGGCTAAGGTCCTGTGAAGGTCTCCCTCTGCTACTTGGTCATTAAAAATGATGAGGTTTAGGTGGGTTTGGGAGCTCCCCGAAGTCTGGATGAACTGGACTTTTACTGCCATTTGACCAGTTCATGTCCTTCTGGCAGCACCCATGCTGCCTGCTTGTGCCACCCCATGCAAACAGGATGCGGTGAGGCTCGGCAGGACAGATACAAAGGACATTGTGGCTGTAGGGCTGAGATCGTGCTGCGGGACAGGTCACCACCACGCTGCTCGAGGGAGCAGGAAAATATTTAAAAGCCTGACCCACGACGAATAGCAGCAGTCTGACATGAGATCTTTTTGGTGGCTGCTTTCAACCCACCGTCTGCTCTTCAAACCCAGGACAGGGTGTCACTCTGTCCCCTTCACATGAGCACGATGGAGCGGGAAGGCATGGGCTCACTGTGGACTTATTGTAAATCTTGATCGCTTCCCACCTTCCTTCCAAAAGCAGCCGGTGAACCCAGTGGCAAGAGAAAAACCTGGTCTGTATCGGCAGCAGGACTATGGGAGCAAGGTGATAGAGGGGATGAGGACGAAGAAGGAAAAGGGAGGTTTGTGACCGACAGAGTTAAACAGTCAAGACCTTCCCCTCCACCTCCTCCTCCTCACCAGATTATTCCAGCACAGTAAATCATCCAAACCTTGACTGCAAGAGAGCTGCCAACTTGGACAAAAAAATAATTGCTGCGATTGGAGTCCGGTTGGGGATTTGGGTAATGGAAGTCAGGTCTGGGTTTACATAAATGTTATGCCAAGTTAATGCATGAGCGAAGATCTGTGCTGTGCGCCTTTATGAGGTCCGTGGTCCTGCCAATGGCCAGCCAGCACTGCCGGCACTCGGACCTCCAGAAGGAGGGCGGGGAGGGCAAGTCCTGGAGTGTTTTACAGTAACAATAAAACTCCCCAGGGAAGAAAACAAAATGTAGGCTCCCTGCTTTGATCAACAGGAAAACCATGCTCACACATCTCGATGGCTCTTGCAAGGGCAGGGAAACTGCTGCGGGGCTGGCAGAGGAAAGGGGTTTGTTCCGTGGTAGCAAGCAGCCACTGTTAAGAGGAGCAAAATATTTGCTGGAGGAAGATGAAAAGAGGCAGCTGCCACCCAAGATAGAGCCTGCTGTGGCCAACGGTGGCTGCAGCCCTGGCCAGGCTGCGTGGGGCTTCCTGCTGGGGCAGAAGGGAGCGTAGGCGGCCCCTGCCTCTCCCGATGTCTGAGCTTTGCTTGAGAGGGGATCCGGGAGGCAGGAGGAGCAGAACAAGGGGGGCAGAGTCTGTCTGGGCTGCTCACCTGGGTCGCAGCACTCCGCCAACCATGCTCTGAGATGGTTTGAGAGGTGGGACGTCTGGTTCCCATTCTGCTCCACGCTCAAACAAGAACAGATCCATTTCTGTGTATTCATTTCCAAAAAAGACTCCTTTTCTTTTCTTTTCTTTTCTTTTCTTTTCTTTTCTTTTCTTTTCTTTTCTTTTCTTTTCTTTTCTTTT
>VXAA01002975.1:505735-532310 GCA_013399115.1 Anseranas semipalmata | reverse complement strand
TCTTTTCTTTCTGAGCCCAACCAAACACTGTCTTCTGGGCCTCCTAGTGTGGTCTGCCCAGCAGCACCTGAGCCAAGGAAGGGTGTGAGAACAAGGAGACAGATGGGAGGGTGGGGGACACACAAGAAGGTGTCAGCAGAGCTCCAGAACAGGAGTGGAAAATGGGAGGAGAAAGGGTGGGAAAAGGCCTGGGACACGGCGAGAAAGAGAAGGAGAGGGACTCCCACTCTTCTGCCATTGGGAACCTTCAAGGAGAACATGGATATCCTCAGCAGAGGGGTCAAAGAGTAGAAGGCAGGTTGCAGAAGAGCCTCCTTCCCTTCGAGCTCATTTATGACTCCTTCTACATGGGCCTTCGAGCAGCTCAGGCTCACGAATGATGAATCCTCCAAGCCCTCCTGGAGGGAAGGTCATAGCCTGTGCCAGGAAAAACACTAGAATTGGTTTGGATTTTTCTTTTTCTTTTCTTTTTCTTTTTGGTAGCAAATAAAAATTTGTTAAAATATAGACTTTCTCTGAATAGAGTTTGGTGTCACCAGACTGCATTTGGGGAAAAAAAGCTTAAAAATAAAACAAGAAAGAAAAAGAAGCCCATTTGAAAATGGGGAATTGCTTTGTTTAGGCCTTTTTGGAAACAAAACATTTTGATGTCCTGATGTGAAGCAATTCCCTGTTTTGAAATTTCCTTTAAGTTATTTTAAGAACACTAAAAAAACACCTGTCTTGAGATTGAAAGAAAACATTTCATTTCTGGTAGAATTAATTTTAAAGAGTGTGTTTTTTAGAATTGCTGGTGAACTGGAAAATTCATTATTTGTTCGACTTGCCTTGTTGCCCCTGTGGGAAAACAGAGTTCAGGGACATGAAACAATTTATCCAGCAACTGTCAGCTCTGGGACTTAGACTCACGTTGTCAAAATGCTAGTTAAATATACTAGCTAGAAACACACACTTTTGATCCACATCTTAGGCTCGGAGGCGAGGCTTTGCCCTGCCGTCCGCACCGGGCTGCCTCGCTACGTCCTGCTCTCCAGCTGTTCAGAGCGAAGTAACCCTCTGAGGTCAACCTGTGTCATCTGGAACGTGGTGGGTTTCAGTTCTGTTCCCCCCTTTATGTAATAACAATAACAAAAGAGGGATCCTGAGAATTTTTAAAACCTGTTAATCATTTCCATCCCGTTCTCTAACCTGGAATAGCAATAGTCATCATCATATCGATGGCCCCGGGTCATTTGCCTTGGCCTGTGTGATGGCGTGGATGTTCCAAAATCCAGCTACACCAAGTGGCTCCTCAGGGAACATTTTCCTGACCTCCTCCAGCAGCTTCGATGGGAGTCCTGTAATGAGGTGACCCCAGCACCCCTTATCTCCCCCTCTCACACACATGCCTTGCAAACGAAGCGGAGGAAGAGCCAGATTTTCCCAAAATAGAGCAGCCTGGCTGCAGGTAACGTGAAACTTCAGACTAATTCTGCGGTGAAGACGAAGGGGTCAGTACCGCCTCGTTAACCTTGTCAAGCTGATGAGGGCAGGAGAGCTACTGTGGGCTCGCAGGGTCTGGCGGGGTCGGGGCAGGAGCAGGGTCCTGCCATCCTCAGCATTGGCTGCAATGCCAATTTGTCCTTTGCAGAGGCCAAGTCTGGATGAGGATGGCAAAAACCTCCCCCCTGAGCTGTCCAGGCTTCTCCAGCCTCAGAACCTTTAAAGCTAGTCTTAGGAGATGAAAATAGGCATGGGAGCAGCCTGCACTTAGCCTTGGCACTACTCAGATATATTTACCTGAAGAAAAATTGAAAATAATGATGCTTTTTGGAGAAGGAAGCCTCCAACATCCTCCATTGGGCCACTTTATTGCTGTGTTAATTAATTACAATGACTTCATGACTCATTTCAGCACCCGTGGTTGAGTTTGCCTGGGGTCTTTGCCACTGCTGCCTTTCAGACTCCCTCCGGAGCAGAGCAGGGTAAGGCACACGCGGCAGTCACTGCTGGCGAGGCTCCGCTTTCTCCAGCGTGGGAGCTGGACTCCTCTCCGAGGTCCTTGGGGATGCTCGGGGAAATTCAATTCTGCACCAGATGCAGGTAAATTATGAATGGTAGCGATCAGTCCAGCAGCCCCTATATTAGCTGGTGTGATATTAAAGCCAGCATATTTCACACATAATTTTGGAATGCGCTGCAGACTCTCAGTTTTAATTGGAAATGCCGTGTGAATATTGTGGCGATGTGAAAAGGTGTGTGTTTTGGCCCTTGAAAAGGTGTGGGAGACAATGAGAGACCTCGTGGGAAGCACACGAACTGGACTTTTCTGCTAACGCCACCAGTAACAAAACGGGTACGAGCAACCTCCGAACAGCCTTCGCTGGGTTCCTGTGCCTGGGGGAGGAGCAGGTCTGTCCGCGCCTCTTCAAAGTCCTGTTGCTGGGCTGTCCCACCCTCCGCTTATGATCACCAGCTCACATCTACAAGGTACCTCCACAACCGTGAAAGTCCTCCAACGTGTTCACTATGGAGTTGATGATCAGAGGGCTGGAACACCTCTCCTATGAAGAAAGGTTGAGGGAACTGGGCTTGTTTAGCTTGGAGAAGAGAAGGCTCCGGGGAGACCTCCTTGCGGCCTTCCAGTACCTGAAGGGAGCGTATAAACAGGAGGGGGAACGCGTGTTCACACACGTTGATACTGATAGGACAAGGGGAAATGGTTACAAACTAAGACAGGGGAGATTTAGGTTGGATATTAGGAGGAAGTTTTTCACTCAGAGGGTGGTGAGGCACTGGAACAGGTTGCCCAGAGAGGTTGTGGATGCCCCATCCCTGGAGGCATTCAAGGCCAGGCTGGATGTGGCGCTGGGCAGCCTGCTCTAGTAGTTGGCAACCCTGCCCAGAGCAGGGGGGTTGAAACTAGATGATCTTTAAGGTCCTTTTCAACCTATGCCGTTCTATGATTCTATGAGTTAAATGTTCTTAAACCAGTCCCCGGGTAGGGAAACAGGTGTTACCTATATATATGTATATATAGGTCTGTATTAATATATATTTTCATCTCTAGCTCAACAGCAAGTGCTGAATCTGAGAGAGTTTTAACTTCGGTGGAAGGACAGATCGCTGTGAGCACTGTGTCTGCCCGTGGGTGGGTGTGTAAAAGATATGAGAGGACAAACTGGCAGATCCCTCCGGGTGTTGGGGAAGTTACTGAAATATCTGGGAAACAAACACGGCACAAATCCCCACCCTCTTTGACAGCTCTGTCTGGCTCCATCCCTCTTCTGCAGCTTACCCAGTGTGTTCCCAAACCAATCCCTTGGGCTGGCATGTGGCACTTGGGCCTCCAGTGGGCCAGATCCAGCATTTCCCTGCCTCTTGCATCCTACTGAGTGATGAGGGAGAAGGGGGGAGCCGAGGGAAATCTCTGCTTTTCCATGCACCACAGTGTCCTAAACAAAACCACGCACTGCGAGCAGGCAGCAGATTTTCAAATAACAATTTGCAAGAAATATATGGATTAGCGTCAAATGAATTCTTCTAGCCAGGCGGGAAGGCAGAGATCATAACCTTTTATTGCTGCCCTGATGTATTGTTCCCTCTTGCTGCCGGGCTCTGCTTTCCACCAGCAGCTGGGGACGTGCTAAACCCAGGCCAGACTCTCTGGGGGACCTTTCCTTCTCTACCTGGCTGTCCTGCTGTACAAGGACCTTTTCTTCTCCAGGGATGGCAGAGGAGCCTCTCCGAGGTGCAGGTATCACCTGGAGAGCTGATCCTGCTCTTAAAATGATGCTTGGAGCTTGCTGGTGCTCTGGGTCTGATGAGCTTCATGCAGTGGTGGCTGGGCTCTTCAAAATCCCCTTGGGGTGCATCTCTTCTCTGCTGGCTGGAGAAGGAGCTGGGGAAAATGAGTTCACGTGGGGCCACTTGCCCTGCAGGTGTGTAAAACAGTGTGAAATGGCCTATATTTTTGGTGCTAAGAGGTCTCTGTGGGACAAAATCAAGTAGGTGCAAGGAGGGATCTTATAGACCACACATTTTGACACAAGCTCTCACACCCTGCCCAAGTCCCAGTGTACAAACTGAGATGTTTTTCTATATCTGGGCCATAACCTTCCTGGCCATGTATCTGCTTTTGGGTGCCTCTCTCCCCGTTATAGCAAAGAAATACCAGCACTGCTTGACCCGGCAGGGGATTTATGTGGGTAAGCACGGCTAAGTGTCTGTGCCCACCGGCTTTCTGCAATGACTTCTCCCATTCAGGCCCTTCCCCACTCTGAGGAGAGCAGATTTCCCCTCCCTCCCTTCAGCAAGGCCCTTGGAAGAGCAGCGCGGCTCCTCTTACAGCACTGCAGCCTCCACATCTATTTTTAAGCCTCCTGAGGACAAGCCTGTACAAGGAATGGAAGCCCAGCTGTAAGGGGAAACCAGAAGAGAAGGTGCCAAGCAGACTTTAGTCTCAAATTTATGCATAAAAAATCTCTCAGAAATTGGTTCCAGATAAGGGGTGACCTACTCGGTTTGACAGCTGCGCCTAGAACAGCTGCCACCGCACCAGCCCCGAGTGCATCCAGATGTGCCACCCCCCCGCACGCTGCAGCCAGAGCTGCGAAACTTTCCAGTGGCACCGTGCTCCCCCCCGCCAGAAGAAGCCTGGGACTAGAAGTGCTGACATGACGGATGGCTTGTTTCTTCGTCCCAGCCTCTGGAGAGGTGATATTTTTGGGTGTTGGGAACTTCTTGACAGCTTGGTTCTCAGTGTCATCGTGCTCACGTCAGCTCCCTGGTTGCCCCCGAGTGGAACAGGTCAGGCTTTCAGAAGGCTTTCCCCATCTTCACTGCTGATTGTGCGGGCTGGTTGCTGTCAAGCCACCTTGCTCCCTGTTGCCCTGGTACCCCTTCATCTATCTCCTCTGGTGGGCTTGCAAGCTCTTGGAGGCCTGGACTCTTGCACCTAGCACCTGGGAGAGCTTGGATTTAGGATAGAGTGTCTAGGAGCTCCTGTGAAATAAAATGAATGAACTCATCTGGTGGGCAACTACCACAGAGCAGTGGAATTAAGCCTGTGTTTAGGAGATTACAAATATTTTTGTGGTTAGAAATAAAATAAACACACCATAAAAGACAGCCCATCAAATAGTCATTTCTAGAGATTTCTGCCATCCAAAAAATGCTGCCTATTTCTGCTCCCATGCCATACTAAGCTAACTCCTCTTTCTTGAGGTTTATTTCATCGAGAATTGTATGAATTAAATGCACTGGCCTCGGGGCCTGCCAATGCCAAGTATCACTAGACAAAGACCCTGTACAAGTTCAGAGCTGGTGCTACTCCGCCCCAAACCACAAAACTGATGGGCAAAGCATAGAGGAGAAAAGCAAAACAAAGCAGCAGAGAAGACAGAGCACTTGCAGCAGACCCCCTAGTCTCACAATTATTTCTTCCCCCAACCAGCATTGCTTTTATCCTGAGCAAAGGCTGGAAAAAGTGTCCAAACATTTTCTTTCTGTGGCCACTGGAGTGACATCTCCTGCCACGCAGAGGACTGTGCCACGGCAGTTTGCACTCACGGCAGTGAGGGGCCACACCAGGCGATGGGGTGGGGACCGAGCTGCAACTTTCCACGTGGGGAGTCTGCCTTCAAGAGGCGATCCCACCAGATGCCTTGGTGCCTCCCTGATCCTCTACCAGAGAGCACCCGAGTGGAGGAACAGCTGTTACATGGGTGACAGATACCAAAACAAAGGCTGTAGCTTGCAGTAAAGTAGTTTAGTCATCAAAAGCCTTGGCTTATAAATAGTGTTTCCCCTGATGCATGCTCTCTGAGCCATTTTTGCCCTCAGCCTGGCTGTTCATGCAGCAAATGAGATGTTCACCTCCAGGTCCAAGCTGGCTCTGCTCATCTGGACGAGCTGACTCATCCGAAGTGCCAGCTCCCAGGCTAGTCTGCTCGTGGTTCTGGCATTGGCAGGGGGCTCAGTGGGCCAAATCCTCTGCCCGGTGACCCTGCACAGCAGCTCCACATGATACTGACCATCTTTTGGAGCCTCTGTTGTTTGCTTGTGTGATGGCATTGCTCCACATGCCCCAACCTATAGTCTTGGAGATGGATCTGGCTGGTAAGGTCAGGCTTGTAAGCAGGTCAGGTGTAGGTTTCCAAACCAAGGGTATCACATATAACTGGCAGTGGGGATAGGCTCTGCAGGCTCAGATATTCCCTATTTTCTGCCTAAGTCACATGGCATGAGCCCTATGGCTCTCAGTCACTCAGTACTTTGATTTGTGGATTACGTAGTAAGGAAAGTTAGTCACCCTGACACAGGGGGACAAAAGTCAACTTTCTACTGTGGAGGTTGTAATGTAATTAGGTGGAATACATCAAGAATTCAGAGGTTTCCTTGCAGACAAGACATCCTAGTAGCTGTTCTCCAAATGTTCCTGCCAACAAATTCATCCATGGCAAGGGAATGCTAAATAGTCCTCAATAAGTGGATTTTAAGTGAATATTGGAATGCAAATTAAAATGCGCAAAAAGTCTCTGATCTATATTACCCCAAGGGCTGATAGTTACTTAGCCGCTGGAGACAGCAGAAGAGAAAGGCCCCTTCAAATCATTATCATCCAAGTTGAGAGATTACCAGTTCTTCAGTTCTCCTTGTAAATCTTTTTACCCTGGAAAAGAGAACAAAATTCTAGCCAGCATTTAAGTTCTGTGGTTTGGTAGATATTGCCAGAGGAATGGGAAAAATGGCATATAGAGAAAAATCCTCCTTTGCTGAGAAAAGAGTAACAAATAGATTTCACTGGAATGGAACAGCCAGAAACCTTGGGAGCAGATGTCCCAGGCAAGGCTTCTGGGTGTACTGATAACCTGACTGGGAGTCCCAGCAAATCACAGTCCCCTTCCAGTGTTGAACGGATCATAACAACAAAAAACAGCTCTGGTGTTGTAGCAGGAGTCCTAAAGCCAACTGGAAATAGTTGGGTTTCATCCAGAGGCTCGTTTCAGCTCTGCAGGCTTTGGGACAATCCCGCTCAGAGCTTCTGAACAAATGACCTCCCAGCTAGTAGTGTCTTCTGAGAGAGGTCATCTGCCTGGAGTCCTCTGGAAGTATTTTTAGGCATCACAAGACCGATAAAAGTTAGTTGGTCATGTCTCCCCATGCTGTGCAATCTTTGGGCCTTGCACACACCAGGAGAAATAAGACCCTTTGAAGGTGGGTGCCAGGAAGCCGGAGGCTGATACACTTGGAATGGAATTATATGAGGCGATGTTTGAAATCCGAGGGACCAATCCTTTTGAGACCAGTGCCCTTCCATTGCCATTCCTCTAGTACATCCACAGGGCCTGTCTGAGATCTTTTCATTGGATTTAACACGGACCTAGTGGCCTAACTCACACAGCAGTCTTAGGATGTGTCAACAAGCTTTCAAGTTTTGTAGGTTGCCTTTAAATTCAATACAAGGAATGCTTTGATCAAATCCCAGTGGATAATACAGGGGTTCCTTCTGGACAGGACCCACAACCACCCTCTTTGCTGTATGCCAGCCGTGTGACTTCCTTACCAAATGGGAAGGCCCAGAGCTGGTTCCTGAGGTTGCTTCGGGAAGGGTTTCATGTCTTGAGTCAGTCTAGGGGCATCATTTATGCCTGCCCTGGTCTTACAGCCTGCCTGGGGAACCTGTTTTTGGTCACAATGAAGGAAACACTTGTCTAGAGATACTTGGTTTGACCAACACATCCACACTTATCCTTGTGGTGCTTCAGTTCCTGGTGCCCAAAACAAAGGCAGAGGTACTAGGGAATTTTTTGGAAAGCTTGACCCTGGTTCATGGAGTACAATAGTTTTTTCATCTTCTAAAAGCACCTGGAGAGCTTCTACTCACATCGGCACAACAATCATATTTCCGCAGGCCTGGTGCTACACCAGCCAACAGACCTCCCAGCTCTCCTGCACCAGGCAGATTTGCTCCTGTCTTGCGCTGCCTCACCACTCATCCTGGTCCTCAGCACCTCTCACCCTTCTTATTTCCTGCAGGACAACCCAAAAGAGCTGAAGGCATGGCTTTAGAGGGGGTCAGCGACACCGCAGTAAAGCCACTCTGGCCTTCCTGGTTCAGAGTGAAACCACTGCGCAGTCTGGGTGGGACCCAGCAAGATCTCTTGGCAGCCACCTGGAGGCTCTGCAAGAGCATCCACGTGGCACCCAAACCAAACCAAACCCCGTGGAAATGAGCTCGGTGGAACCCTCCTGGGGGCTGCCTATAGTGGGGGAAATGTTTAGGGCTACAGAGTGCCCGCAGGATTCCTCAGCACAGCTGCACCCTTGGTCCAGGTTGCTCTTGCAAAGGATAGCTGCTGATTTTAGGTTAAAATGATGAGCTATAATGATGCCTGCAGAGGCAACCGTAACCCCAGGGAGGACACCCTGTCCCCCCAGCTCCCTGCTGCTTTTCCATCTTCCTCTGTTTATTCCTTCCTGATGAATGTTCATTAGCAGCATTGTTAGCAGCTGTTGGCAAAGGGCATTTTTTGTCAATTTGCAGCAGGGGCTTAAGACAAGAATGAAAAGCAATGCCTGGCTTTAATTTAAAGCAAGGCCATGAGGCATCTGTGACTCTGGGTACAGTAGGCAGTTGCTGGTGGGGAGGACTTAAGTTTCAAAACAGCCTCATGGTGTAGCAAGTTTTGGAAACCTGCTTGCAATTTTATCCCTATCCCCATCCCCCAAGAAAAAAAAAGAAAAAAAAATGAGAAAGAAAAGAATGTACTCTCAATGTAACTGAGATTTCATATGAAAGGCCAGATTCAGCCCAGACAACCTGTGGCAACTGGTATATTTAATTGTATATGGTAATGCAGTTTTGAATTTTTTTCCTTCTCTCCTCTTCCTTTTTCCCTGAAGGGTCACGGCTTGCGAAAAATCACAGTTGGATACCATGGGAATCTGGCCCATTTTTGAGTCTGGGTGCCATTCCCTGCTGCTCCATAAATACCTGTTGCAAAGTAAATTATGGGGTAAACTTGCTCAAGAGGCAGTTTGAGATAATTTCCACCTTTAGGCTGTTTCCCATGCCCTGAGCATGACCTTTGGGAAGAAGAAAGAGGAAATAAGAAAAAAAAAAAGAGTGAAGAATAGAAAGAAAAACCAGCTTCCCTCCTAACAGAATGAGTGAAATATTAAATCATCACTGAACCATCATAATGGTTAATTTTCTTCTCATTAAATTTCCTGGGAGGAGATGGGAGCAACCATTTTTTGCATGTGGAAGAGAGCTACTGCATTTGTCACTGATGTAGCCTGGGATAGGTTTGAGATCTGCCTGCTTTTATAGTAACAATTCACCCTGTACTGTCCTCATCTTAAAAACAAAACAAAACACAATAAAAATTCAATGCAAATGCTGGAAATTAGAATATTTTCTACCTCTTTCCTTTGTGGAGACAGAGTCAGAGTTTCAGATGTCCCTGCTCGAGTTATGAGTCCACATCCCGCTTTAGAAACTGACCTTGGCTGCTGAGAAGTGACGTCCCGACAGCGCCCGGAGCCGTGCGCCCTCAGCCCAGCACCTCCGAGGTGCCACAGGGTAAGTTGTGGTTGAAAGCTGAGGTCTGGTCCCCAGAGCGCCGGGGGCAATAGACACAGAGGAGCATGTGATGGAGAGCCATAGGACTTGCGTTACCCATCCGTAAAAACTGCATATCTGGTCATAGCTCCCTCCAGTGCGGACCAGTACAGCCCAGTGCCAGATGCTGTGTCTGACACAACCTTTGGACAAAACAGAAATTTTCCACAAAATGAGGGCAACAAATCTCTCCTTAAAGATCTTTGATAGGAACGATCTTGCAACACTCGAGAAAGACTACAGATCTGTGAGGTGTGTTGAACAGGGGAGCTATTTTTAGCCCTGCAATCGCATGGCCATGGCTAAGCATCGTCTGTTCGTGCTGGATTTTAACTTTAAAATACCAGAACCTCCTTCTATCTGTGCTTCTATCTGGAATTTGATTTTTGGCTAAAAAGACAGGCTTCTTGACAGTGTTTTAATGCTTACTTGACCCAAATCCAACTTCACTTTTTCTTGGCTTCCTCGGTAAGAGTTTTCCCCTCTCTGCTCTGTTTTATATGGTTTCCATGCCCTGACACGACCCCCATTAATTTCAGCATAAAAAACGTTTGTCTGAAGACAAGAGTTCCTCTGGCTTTTTTCACCTTTTTTCCTCCAAACCTCTGTTTCTGGGCTAATAATTTTTTACGAGTTAAGTGATTTCTAGTGACTAATTTGCAAGCCCCATTCATTATTTCCACGTTGGGATTTTATTGGCAGGGAAGGTAAACAAGTAACAGTTGTTGCCATGCAGCCCGCAGCCCCCCGTTAGGTCCATTCGCTCTTTACCTCCAGGCCTGGCTTCTGTCTGTCTTGTGTCCTGTGGCCACGAGGAAGGGACGTCAGCGCCGAAGCACTTCTGATGCCCACGTTGCTGGTGCTGCGCTGGTGAGGCGTGTGCACCTGAATGGGAGGCAGAAGGGTTATTTTGGGTGCGTGTGTCCAGGTCTGGGGGCTGTACCTGCTTGCTGTGCTCCGTGCCCTCTCTGAGACCACGAGCCTGGGATGAGCCTGTCACCAGGCCCACCTCTTCTCCAGCCCATTGCAGCTGAAAACCAAGCTGGGTTAAAGGCACAAATTCCCTTCTTTTGTCTCCTATTCTTTCTCCTCTTTTCATGTTCAATATCTTTTTTTTTTTTCTTTTTAAGCTGGGCACTGAGGTTGTTCTTTTGCACAGCAGTGTAGATTGAAGGGTGTTTTCCATCGTCTGAAATCAGAGAGACTCTGGGCTGACCTTGAGGGGAGCTGGATTCAGCTTTTGGCTCTGCCATGCCCTCTCTGTTCCTGACCTATGCCGCGAGGAAGGTACTGTTTAGGTCCCTTGTACCTAAACACGAAGCCTACATAAGCCATAGTTTAATGTTGCTTAATCCAGTGGAAATATACCCATTTCTTGTCACTTTAAGAGCATGTTCAGCTCCCATCACGCTGCCATCAGAAAGCTTTCAGGCAGGGAGTTTACAGTACTAAGGCCTGGGTTAAGAAAAGAGAGAAAAAAAGAAGGAAAAATCCATCATTTGCCACTGTTATAGCATCTTGAATACATTTTTCAGAGTGACTGATACGTCCAAGAATCTGCTGTCTAACCACAGCCCTTTTCACATTTCATCTGCATATGATTCCTGCCCTTTCTGGATGGTTTGGCATTTGCACCACAGCATCGTGTCTGGCCCCTGGCTGCGTGTATGCAAACGCTCTCGAGCAGCGACATTAATGGGCTGCGCATGACGCCGAATGCCACCGCAGGAAACGTGTCATCGTGAGCAGAAAGGCGGCTCGATGCGCTCCGGGTGCTGCAGGGGTATGAGCCAGGATGCTCCCGAGGATGCTGAGCCAGGCTCGGATGCTCCCTGTCGCTTTGGCAGGAGGAAGGAGCTGGAAATCTGGCTTAACTCTCCAAGGAATCCCAACCGGACAAGTCCGGCAGTCCTTGAAATAACCCCATCCCCAGTTCCACGTGGCCGATCGATCCCAGATTTCAGGGCTGCTTTTGGGAAGCGAGGAACGCAATCAGCAAGCTCAGCTCGGAGCAAAGGGATGACTCTTGTGCTCGCAGGTTCTGATCAAATCCTGGCTCTGCTCCGGGCACCCAGCAGGCTGCGGGTGCCTCATGCCACCAGGGTTCACCTCCCATGGGGATGCTGCTGGGCAGAAATGCCCACCTTTCGCACTGCCAGAATTATTCCAAGATTTTGCCACTCATGTTTGTTGTACCTCAGTTTTTCAGCTGAGAAGATGACGATAACATTACTTCCTTCTCCTCTGACCCTTTGTTTGGTGTTTTAGTTCTGAGGAACCAGCCAGGGAGTTTGGTTGAGTTTATCCAGCTTTAGGGACTTGGGGGTTCAGGACAGCCAGACCAGCAGCCCTGGCCTGAATGGGAGTTTTGAACAGTGATAAAGGGCAAAATTTAGCTTTACAGGGTGGCCAAACCTCTAATTTCTTATTGTTCTTTTATTTTTATTCTTTTCTTAAATTCTTGGCTGTCATGTGCGGAAGAAAGCATTTTCTGAGCCGTTCTCACCTTCCTTTTCCCCCAGCTCTCACATCTTCGCAGCTCTCTGCTTCATCCCCTGCATCTCCTCCCACCCCGTGCCCCCGGCCCGCCCGGCAGCTTCCTCCCGCTCCTCCCATTCTGCCCAGGAGCGGAGATGCCGTGGTCGTGGTCGTGGTCGTGGTGTGGCCAATTATTTGCTCACCCAGAGGGGGAAATAGGAACAAGGGGAATTCCCAGGGCTCCCAGCTCAGAGCTCTGCAGTCAGGACGTCTCTTTTTGGCTGCAGGCTTAAAACGAGTCTGCACAGTGCTACCGACAGGGGAGCCTGGCATGGCTGCAGGGTCCTGCCTGAAAATCAAGCCAAAGAAGAAAAATCAATCGGTCTGGGGGGGGCAGCATGGAGGAAGCGGCCATTGCACATGGATTGTGTGAAAGCATTTGTGCAAATGCCCAAATCTGGAGCAATCCAAGAATGTTCAGATGCTTCTAAGGAGCAGTGGAGTGGATTTATAGTACGTAGAGATAGGTGAATAATGAATCTTTCTTCTCAGCAAATGACCTGAAAAATTGAGAGCTGGAGAAGATTAGGCAATTTGATTTTGTTGTATATAAAACAAGAAATCTTTTTTCAGGCTTTTCAAGCCTGAAAAAATAAAACAAAATAAAACACAAAAAAAGAAAGTGTGTTTATGTGTGTGGGGAATTTATTACAACATTTGGTTTTGACTTGAAACAAAAAGTTCCCTTTTCAGATTGTGGAACTCTTCTTGAAAACCTTTATTTAATTTGCAAAAATGAAATTCAGCTTCTAGTTGTTCTCCCTGAGATGATTTAAAAAAGAGCATGACCCATTGCAAAAGAGCTGGCAGGCGCAGGAAGCCTCAGGAGCAGGGCACTGACCTCGGCCGGGCGCTAGCCCTGTGCCACCCCCATGCTGTGGAATACCCACACAGTTCCTCTCACCTGGAAGCTGCAGAACAAAAGCTGCAGGTCTGGTTTAAGCCCTTGGGCCTCTGAAGCTGCCATCTCTCCCACTGACTATAGGTGGAGACCAGAGAGCTGATTTAGACATTTTTTTATGATTAAAAGTAGGTGAAAAGTTACCAGTCATCTTGACTACATTAAAGAAGTTGGGCTTCTTGAGTTTCTGGCCATGCAAGGTGCATTTCTCAAGCTTTGAGTCACTGCTCTTTTCTGGATTCTTCAATAAATCACCATTCCTGTGCAAGGAAGTGTCACAGCTCTGTGATGACACATGGGAAGTGAGACACATGGGGAAGACTGATCTGCCAGGCTCAACGGCATTTCCTCTTATCATGAAAATAGGGACAAAAAGTGCAACTGTATTAGGCCAGACCAACCAATACCACGGTAATATCAGGGTGTGCATATAGCAAGGTATCTTCAGAATAGTCTCCTTGAATCCAGAGATTTCCAAATCATGGCTTTCCTGTGAGAGAGATTGCATCTTTGTATTTAATAAACCTTGATGGGATTTTTCTTCCATGAACATGTTCTGTCATCCCCAGAAGCCATGTAGTCGTGTGGTTTTCACAGCTCTGCTGTACATTGTGACTCTGCCCTGTGTGAAGGGCCACTTCCTCGGTTTGTTCTGAATTTCAGCCTACCTCCAAGAGCCAGCTTGCCTGTTTTCTCTGTGCCAATGGAGATGGCAACTAGACCAAGATCTAAATGGAAACTCCAGCTTCATAAATCTCTCATGTGCTGAAGGCCAGGTGCTTGGAGGTTGTAACCAGCAGGAGACCCATGCAACATGTCTTAGATTCTGTCTGCTTGCATTTGTTATGGCCTCTGCAGGAAAAAGGATGCAGGGCTAGGTGAAAGTTTGCTCCAAACCCTTACAGCTGTAATGGTTTTTTCAAGCTAGCAGAGAAAGTAAGGGAAGGCCTTCAGAAGAGAACATCTCCTTTCCTCCTCCTGTGTCCTGACGAGCAATTCCTGGACATTCTGCCCAGGAGCATGGGACTCTTTAAGCCTGCATAAACACCAACCTGAGGCAGTACTAAGAAATTAAATTGGCCTCTCCTGAGAGAGGAGAGGATGATGAAGTGTTTCCCTAAGAAGCCCAGATTCCAAAGAAACCTCCAGTCTCATTATCTCTGCAGCGGACATCCATGAAGTTTGACAAGCCGTAATTGCCCAGTGAGGTCAGGTTCCAGATGCAGTTCACTTTTCTGCTTTTTCCCCCCCTCCTTCTCCACCATCCCTGAGGGTACATGGTACTTACTGTAACTCTACCCTGGCTTCTGCTGTTGTGAGCAGATGGAGTTGTGTCTGACATCCTCAGGAGCGCTGGGAGCTGTGTCGGTCCAGACCCACCTTTGAAATTGCCATTCCATCTCAGTGAGCAAGAAGGCAATGCCATGAGGCATCACCTCACCAGCCTGTAACTTGCTCACCTGGGCAACCCCATACACCTCTGCCCGAGGCAGACAACATCCTAGAAATAGCCCCTGGGAGGCTAGTATAAAATTTGGAATTTATCAGTAAATACTATTTTTAGAGCCCAGTAGCTGAGCTTGATTTTAATATTTTTTAATACCCCTGGCAAGTAGCCATGCTTAAATCAGTCTTGATTTTAAGCTAAATAAAATCACTGCACATATACATCTGGCTGCTACAAAGCTATGTTCAGATTTTACCTTTTCATTATAAAAAATAAAAGCAAAGCCACAAAATTGCTCTTATTAGTGCTTTATGGTTTATATAATATAAAAGTCTTTGCTCATATTTATCCTGGATGGTAAAGGCACTAATTCTGAACCATGATGGAGACCTGTTTGCACCTGTATCCTAAACCATCACAGAGATTCATAACTTAGTACTTTGCCTCCTCTTCTCTTGTCACAGGCAGGGGAAACTGAGGCAAGGAGAGCTCCTGGGCTGAAGAGGTAACATGCAGAGGCACTGCTGCTCCTGCTGCTGATGTTATTTATTGCTACAGTTCTTGGGGCTGAAGCCCATCAAGCCTGAGGGAGGCAATGGACCTCCTCTTCTGCCAGGTGATGCAGGCTTAGGGAATGGTTGCTTTTCTCTAAACCAATGGTGGATCTGTTGATGTTCCCCATGGAGAACACAAGAGAGAGTGAGGAGTCTTCCCAGAAGTGGCTCTCCAAAAGTTCCCCTAGCTTTTTCCCTGAAATCCCTCTACAAACTTAGTATTTCCTATGGAAGTATGTGGGTCACTGGGCCACTGCTATGCACACCAGCCAATGTGCTCTCCTCATTTCACCGTGCTCTTTGCTGAAACCTTTTGTCTGAAACAAAGACTCAGCTCTCCCCAAGGCAGAGCTTTTATACAGCAGCAAGCACAACAGGGCCTCATCCATGACTGTGTGCTGCCCTTTTAGCCTGTCCATCGTCTCAGCATTTGCAGCTGGAGGACCTGGAGGAGGCTCGTTCATCGGGTTCCTCTGGTCTAGTGTTTGCTAAGCAATCCCCCCCATCGCCTTCACTTGCACAAGTGTAATTTGAGTTGAGTGAATTTCCACCTGAAATGGCAATTTCTTGGCTCTTGCTGCACGCCTGTACAACGTTGTTGAGTGGAGCCTGCAGCCCCATTCCTTTCCCATCCCTAGCCCCTAGCCCATAGAGGACGTTACTATGAACATGCCTGGGAGGATTCATCAGGTTAAGCAGTGGACAGTACAGGTAAGGAGTTCATTGCTGCTAAATGTGCTTCCTTGGGCTGAAACCCAGATACATGTGGGGAGAGACTCACCATTCCTCAAATCCCAGCTCTACCAGCTGGTCAGGAAGGTCATCTAGCCCTAATCCAACCTGGGGCTTCCCACTTTACAAGCAAGTTGTAGGTAGGACTAACAAACACCGCAAAGTAGGCTCAGCCTCCCCCAGGGCCCTCGAGTCATTTCTTCCACTGCTTGCTGGGCTCACCCTGTGGTACGAAAATAGAAACTTCCACAATGAACTCAACTTTATCCTACTTGTCTGCGAGCCAGGATTTAGGCTACACTATAAATTATGAGCCCAAGTCAGCTTGTGCCAGCCCTTAATTTGCAGTAACTTTATCCCATAAATGCCCCCATTGTTCGGTGAGGTGACACTTTTGCTTTCATTTCTATATTTATAACTTGGTTAATATCCCCTTTTACATACATTTTCTTGGATAACAAAAGTCAGCTTGCTACACTCTTCCTCTCTTTCCCCACCCCACCTCAGCTCTCATCCCCCTGGATAGGAAAAATACTAAAGAGGGAAAGAAAATGAGCTGCAAAAGAGGTGGCTCCAGCCTTGTGGAGAGCAGGGGTTTCCTGTGTGGCGATGCAAATGAATGTCCACTGCATATAAATGTCATCTGCATTGGGAATGTGCCAACCCACCTAGACAGGTGTTGTTGTCCAATGCAAGGGATATTACATCCTGGGAGCAACCATAATCTCAGCTTTGCCACTAGTTTACCCCCCATGACTTTGTGTAAGGTTCAGTTCTCCATCTGAGAGTCAGAAAATGCAGGACATCCCTCAGTGAGGTCTTGACCTCAGAGGATAACTGTGGCTTTGGAGCTGGGTTGGGTTGGTTGTGGCCAAGGTAGCCCATCATAGCCTCAAATCAAAGGCTCACCAGCCTCTGTAACCTTATGAAGATCTTCTGCAGCATCTTGCCTTGTTCCTGCTCAGCCTCAGCAAGACTTTACCTCATGTTGTCTTTTAGGAATAGGCTGGGGACCTGCATCATCCAATGCGCCTTAGCTGCAGCATTTGGATAGAGAAGTCCCAAGAGACCATGAGGCCAGCATGTGGGATGCATGCTGGTGCTGAGGGGTATTGCAGGGTTGTTGATCTCTGGTTTGAGCTAGCCCTAGGTGGGGAGCGTTCAGGGAGCAACTTATCCTCCTGAATTTGGTGAAACCTCACCTCACAGTGCCTTGGGAAAACATGGGTGTAGGGATGTTCCTACCCTGCAGCTGAGTATGTTGTTCACCCCAAACTCTAGTCCTTATGTCCTTAAGACTTTAAGTCCTTAATCAAGGAAAAACAGCTGCTTTCACCACTCCCATTCCTCGTCTCCTCTCATCCTCCTTCATGTTGCTGGATTTCTGTGTGGCCCAACCTGCTGACCCAGGGAACGCTGGGCAAGTGCTGGGTCTTGTCTCACCCAGGGGTTCAGGGAGTTGGTTCCAGTTGCGAAGGAGCAGGGAGAGGCTGAGCTGCTGCCCCCTGTGCTTGGCCAGGTCGAATGGGTTCACTCTCTCTGGGGTAGCAGATATTTGCCTTCATACCTCTTTGCCTTGGTGCCTGCATCTGGTTAAAGTGAGCTTGCATGCCATCATTAGAGGTTCATGTGGACTTCATATGTCTGGCGATGTCTCCTGTCGCTGGCTGGTGACTCAAGGCTGTGGGGGATTTCTCCTGTCCACAGGACGCTTTCCAAAATCTGAGGACTGCTGGGCTGTGGCAGCAGTCAATGTCAATTAGACATTGATTATTTTTATACACTGAAATGGGGAAGTCCAACAACTCCCTCCCAGAGTGATGGAGGCCAGAAGAACACCCAGAAGGCACAGGACAGAGGCTGGGTGTTCTACAACAGCGATTCCCCCAGCGTGGGAGTCTTGGATCTCTGCTTTAAAAGCAGGAGGCCTGAAACCCACATTGAGGGAAATGACAAAATTTTGTGATTGCTGAATTTTCTTGGCTTGCCCCCGGTTCTTATCACAGCTCCCTGATTTCCGCCATGTGGGACTAAAAAGTTTGTGTATCCAGCATGTGGAGCCACACCAGTCAAGGGCTAGTTTGAACCTTGCAGGTGGTGCAGCTCTGTACCACCTCTGCTGATTCTGGAGCCCAGTACCATGAGCCACAGTTTTACTGTTCTGTCCCGGGGAAATAGGGCACGTGCGATGCTGTTGACCAGAATGCAAGAGGGGGGTGCAGCCCACCTGCTCCCCTCTTGTGATTTTGCCATGGGGCTTATACCTTACGGGCACATGGGGAACATATCCCTGCACCCAAGCACACGCCTTTCCACTAATACACACATGGGGACACAACTGGATGAGGAGCTAGCGTTTGGTGTCCTGAATGAGAGAGCGTCTCACCAGGACATGTCATGGGAACGGAAGCATTTTTGCCTCCTGACCATTTTTTAATCCAAGGTTTTCCTTTCCCCTTAACAGCTGCTTTAACCTTTCACAGACCAGAAAAACAACCAGCGCACACAAACGCAGACACAAAGACAGGCACACATGCACAAAGCCCTCCAAGATGCCTTGCTGCTTGTGTGGGACAACACAAAGCAGATGCTGGTGATTGAGCAAGTGCATGGCAAAGCCCTGAGAGGGAGGAGAGAGCTGACGGCTGTGGGAGGCAGAAAGTGATGCTGAGTTTTGTTTCTTGCTTTAGCAAAAGAGGTTAAAACTTATCGTGACCCTTCCCCATGCAGGAGCCATCAGGCATGGATGATGCCTGTCTGCATTGGCAGCGGGAGCTTTTCTCCCTAGTGTGAGCACGCTTGGTGGGAGCCCTGTCTTGGCTTTTTTTCCCCCAGTGCCTGTATTCTGCCCACCCTTCATCCTCTTTCTCCCTCCTTTCTCCCACAGTCCATTCCTCTCACCCCTGTCTTGTCCATGACCACAGCTCCCACTCTCTGCCTCCATTTCCACTCCTTAGCCACTCATTTTTAAGCTCTCTGGTGCAGGGACCCATCTTTTTGCACTGTGTTTGCATAAGCCCTTGCTCAGTAGCATCCCAGTCCTTGCTTGTGAAGTTGGACATTGCTTACGTCTAAGTAATAAATAATGATAAATCTCCCTGATTTATTAAAGTTGTTCTGCTGATTCTTAATGGAGGATTTTCTCCTTGTCATAGGAGAAATGGAAATAACCAGAGCTTTTTCTCTTTTCTCTTTTTTGAGGGGAGAAGGTGTTCTTTTGAGGTTCTAAGCCAATAAAAATCTCCGAGAAGAACTATCAAAATCAAATGCTTCACAGCAATCTTCTGCTTCCTGTGATTGCCATTTGCCAGGGTAGACCTGGGTTTGCCAAAAATTCCACCACCCCACCCTCTGGCAGCCTGGGATGGCCGGTGGCACTGAGTCTGGGAAGAGTGGTGATGGCAGGGAAGGGACATCAGCACGAGAGACCCGAGGGTGCTGTGGATGCCACCTCTGTGGGTGACACAGGCGCCTGAGGCTCTCCACCAGCTAAGGGTCAGGAGTAATTTCCCCAGATGTGTGGATGATTTGTGCCTTCTGATTTATGGAGAGAAAGCACTCTAGAATAACTAAATAAACTTCCCTTCTCTTCTACTGCTTTCTTACTGATGGCAAAACAGCAAATCATCATATACAACAAAATCCTTTTATTTTTTTTTTCCAGCAAGGATTTATTATTATTATTATTATTTTTTTTTTTTTCAGGGGGAAGAAAAGAGCATTTTCCATTTTCTTTGAAGAATTAAGCCTCATGAAGAAGAAATCTCATTACTGAAATCTTATTTTTTCAGGGTGATTCAACCCAAAATGTTCAGACATTTTCCTTCTTTTTCTACACCGAAACCCTGGTTCTGAAATTTTTAACTTCAGAGAAAGTCTTTGGATAATGATTTACCTAAAAACATTGAGACAGGGATTCAATTTGAAGTCAGTAGTGTGGGAGCCACTTAGAAATTCGGAAAACATTGCCGGCCATATTTCTGTAGCCCTGAGGCTGCCCGTAGTGTTGACTCCGCAGTTACAATGTGCAGCTCTCCAGGGAGGATGATGCTGCGGGATCCATTTCATGCTGCCAGGCCCTCTTCGTGGGTATGCGTCCTTCCTGCCAAATGACTCACCTCGCTAAGCCAGCTAACGAAGTTGAGACTCACTAGGGAAGCTAATTCTGAATTAATTCTCTGTGATAATGAGGTGACCCTTATTATTAAACCCTTTCAAAAGGCTTTGCACTAATTCCCTCTTCTGGATGCATTGGCAAACAAGAAAAACAAGATGCTTTTTGGATGGATTAAGAGGGAAAACAGGGGAAGGAACTACCAATCAATGTTTTTTTTTTTGTGGAAGACTCCGAAAGCTCTACAACATTAGACAGCAGGATGCCTCCATAGCTAGTTATCTTTGTTCAAGAGCTGTTTCTTGCTCTGGGTGGGTTCTTATTTTAGTTAAACTGAAAAGAGAGAGAGCCTTTTGACAACATTTCCAGCTTTTATTTTTAACCAAATGAATAAAGGCAGCTCATTAAACACTGTCTCTAGTGCATCTCGCTCTGACGGCCTACCCCTCGATCAATGCCCACTGCCCATGAATGGGGCTTGGTTCCCCACGGGGTCCTGCCTTGCAGGGCAGAAGTGATGCTGAGGGTGCATCACCGAGTCCTTCTCCCTGCTGACAAACTGCCAGACAGGCAGAGAGTCCCTGCTTCGTATCAGCCTGGGCTGGAATGGGACAGACAGGTCCTTCCAGGGAAGGACAGGTCTTCTGGTGGGACAGACTGCCTGCGAGACATGTTCCTCAGCCCCTGGTGAGCCTGCCCTTTATGCCCATCCACGAGCAGCTGAAGGGGGCTCCTGGTGCCATGTCCAGTGCCTCAGGGCATTGCACCAGCTGCTGCCCCAGAAGGGTGAAGGTGCCCTACCTGAGAGCTCCATCTGGGTGTCTCAGGTACCCCAGACCATCCCAAAGGGTAATAAATGTTTCAGTGATTGAATCCCACCTGAAGACATTCAGATTTAGCTTCATTCTTGAGTGCTGGCATTCAAAGTATGCAGGCAGAGAAGAGGACAGTACAGGCAGTGGTGCCTGGAGAGCAATTCAGCGCACCAGAGGGAGTTGTAGTCCTCTGACTGCACAGCCTAGAATTTAATTTGCAAGCTGGCATCCCTTGCTATTTGCCTTTCCTGTCTCTAATCAATCCTTGCAGGTTATGGATGTTTTCAAGTCCTAAAACGAGGAAGGAAGGCATTGTGCATGCAGGCTGTTTCCTTCATGCTGAGAACAATTTCCTCACAGGGGTGTTCCTGGGATCCTCTTGCAGAAGAAGGGCATGTTTAAATTAAGCATTTCCACATGAATGCAGTACATGTTCACCAGGGTTATGGCAGAAGGAGGCAGTTTACCTTGCATCAATCTTTCTCTTAAAAAAAAAAAAGGAAAGAAAAAAAAGAGAAAAAGTCTTTTAAATATGGAGTGGATGCTGCCACTTGCTGAAAGTCTCATGATGTCAATCCACAGAGGTGCTGACTGCCCCCTTTTTTCCCCTTCCCCCTGGAAATGGGAGACCGTCATTAAGAGGTGCGGAGCCTGTAACGTGCCTTTCCAGCTGGGAGGCTGATCTATGGAGTGTGCCAGCCTGTGACCCCAAGCAGGATGGCTGTTAACTCCCAGCGGTGGAAAACATCACTGTTTCAGGGAACTCAGCAGTCAAAACATTATTCTATTGGCTAGGGAAGGAGGATGGGGAGATGTGAACCAAAGGTTTAAGGTCAAAAGATGAAGTACTGTATGTGTGCATGGACCAGCAGGCAGATGGTCAGCAAGATGAATGGATGGAAACTATAGGGATGCAGTATATGAAATCACTCACAGCAAAGTCAAGGGAAGATGCTCAAGAGGATGTGGTGCCCCCTGTTCTGCCCCAGTCCCTGGTTCCCCTGCTTCCTTCTGTACTGGCCAAACAAGGGATAACGATGTTCAACTTCTAATGGGCAAGGCAGGACTTCACTGGGAAGCAGGAACTGAAGCCATCTGCCTGTGACATGTAGAGCATAAACCCATGAGCTCTGAAACAAAACTGTGGGCATCTGGATTATTACCTTCATGATTCTCATTAGGATTTTGGTCAAACAGAAAGCCCCTAAAATTTCCTGTTGGGTGTTGGGCATCCCCACTCCCTCGCCCATTTCCAGCTTCCTCTCATGGACAAAGTTTGCTGCAGGGGATTTAATGCTGTAAATAGGAAAAGCCATCAAAATCCCAAGGGGAACAGAAAAGGATTGGCTGGAGGTCACACAGGGATGGATCGCCTCACTGTCTTTTCCTATCCCATCCCTCCTGACTTCTGTTCTGCTCTGGTCTGGCTGCTCTCCTCTCTCTTCCCTCCAGCTCTGCAGCCTCCTCTTTCTCCAAAATCGTGTGGCCTCTGATACACACAAGGCAGTGCCATAGGGTGGTTGTTTTCTGCCGATGGAAACCCAGCGCGCACAGAGACGTGGTCACCGCAGAGTCGCGGAGACACCAGCTCTGGGGGGCGAGGTGGGGGCTGCTCCCCACTGCGCTCGGGGTCTCCAGCAGCAGCAGCAGCAGCAGCAGCAGCAGCAGCAGCAGCAGCGAGTCCCCGCGCCACAGCGCCCGTCCCCGGCTTCTCGCAGGGAGGTGGTGGAAAAACCAAACATCAACAATAACCTGAACCCGGCAAAGCCCAGAGGTGCCACTTGAGAGGCAGAGTAGCTGGTGGAGTTCAGCAGAATATTCTCGGGTAACAGCAGGGTTAGTTGCTCCCTGGGGGCAGGTGGGTTTGCTTACTTACTATTAGTTTCATACTAGAAAAACATTTACTGGAATTTTTAGTGAATTATGCTCAGATGTGCCTGTGGTCAGTCCCACAGCTCACTGAGTTGGTGTTACTGCAGTATAAAGGAAAACAAGGTTTCCAGGGCTTCCTTTGGTCAACAAAAAAAGCCATAAATGAAATATATGGAGCAAAACTGATAAGCATGGGGGAACGACAGCTTTGTTCAGTGACCCAGCTTTCAGCTTTCCTCCTCTCTCTTTCCTTTTCTTTGATGGGCAAAGGGAAGGCTAACACACCACTCTGTGGCTGATGAAGTTAGTGGTGTCCTGTGGAAGTGCTGAAGGTTTAGACGTCACCATTCGAAGCTGATGTCCCCACGAGCTGTTCAGAACTGGGACAGATCGCTCTGAAGGCAGAGGAATTTCTCAGATGTGAGGGAGCAGGTCGCTGAGTTTCCATCCGGGCTGGTGGGTGGTTAGCCATTGCTGTAAGCAACTGGGCAGATGGATTTATAGCCTGCCTACCACAGCGGGGCCCCAGCCCAGATGAAGTTTCTCGAAGCTAGTGTGAAACAGATAAATAAAAAAGAAACATACCACGCTGGATCAGTCTGGTCACAAGCACCCACCGCAAATTCGGTGTGGAAATAAAGCACTTTTCATTTTTCCAGCGGCGAGAGCAATTAACTGTTAGAACACGATGCTCTGAGGACCGTGGTCGTATCCTGTGCTCGGTCCAACTGGAAGCCTTCCTGGCAGATAAGCCTTGCCAGAGTGCGAGGTCTCCAAGGGGCTATCGGCTGCCTTGGAAAGGTTAATCCAGCGGTCTGTCAGCTGTGAAGCTTGTGATGGAAGATGGCTCCAGGTGCACAGCACAGGGAGAAATGCTTCAAGGTCCTGCTTACCCGGTGGACTGAACTTAATGCCCAAATCTCCCCAAAATTCAAGATCCAAAGTTGGATCTCAGGCTCTATTTTTTTTAAGAAACTGATGTCAGTACTGAACATTTGGATCAAATAAATCCCAGGGGCTGAGGATCTGGCTGAGACAGAGCTTGTTTGCTTGGTGGCCTGCAGATCACTGCCAGTCGGCGTGCATCATTCAGTGATGCATCGCTGTCTGGACGCGGCGCCCGGCATGTCTGAGGACCTGGGTGGGACTTTACCCTGTTTTAAGACCTGAAAGCAGGTCTGAGATCTGCCAGGATAACTCCCCTGGGTGTGCAGAGTCCCCACTTCTGCGTGCTGGGATGGAGACTGCGGGATCAGATTGAACCTCTTGGTCTTCATGTCTCAAAACCAACGCTCAATCCCTGCAATGAAGGGATGGAGTGACCTTTCCATGCTCGATGCGAGCAGAAACAGATGCAAAACACAAGAATCCAAGCAGCTATTTCACTCTCTGCTACTGACTTCCTGAGTGGTTTTGGTTAAATCTCTTCACTTTTTCCATGCCTTGGCAAAAAGTGAATCATAGCAACCTTTGAGAAGGAGGAATGAAGTGGGATTCAGGGAATACAGATTCCCTTTATTTAGTTAGTTATTTAGTTACTTAATTATTTAATTTAATTTTGTTCTATTCTATTCTATTCTATTCTATTCTATTCTATTCTATTCTATTCTATTTTTCTTCTGTTTTATATTATTGTCTTACCATTGTGCTCCCACGCAAGGAGCCTCCTGCTCCTCTGTTTTCTGCATTGCGGGGGCTGGTGATGGCACTTTCCTGCCTTGGTGGATGGGGCCCATGCAGGTGACTTCATCTGGTCACACAAAGGGCCCGGGCTGAAGGAAAGAAGCAGGGTTGTCTCTGGGCCAGGACATTGCTCTGCCTACCTGGAGAGGTGCGTGGGGAGAGCTGGGCTTCGTCCCCATGCCCCATCTCTGGTGGCCTTGGCAGAGCTGAGCTCCTCCTTCAAAGGATGATTTAGAAGCTGTTCACAAACCATTCCGCACAGCCCTTTCCTCTGGGGGCCAGAAGAAGAAACAGCAATGCATCTGTACCCTTGCTTCTCTCCCACCGCTGCTGCAGTGCTTCCTAGAGAGACGGGAGGAAAACAAACCTCTGCTGACTGACAGAGTGGCTGGGTCAGATCCATGAGCCTGGGGGTCCCATCTTTGGTGTCCAGGTCCCGTTCTTCTGTGCTGGGACGGGGACGTGGGCCCAGGAGAGCTCACTGCCACTTGTTTCTGTAGGGAAGAGCAACCCACGGTCTAGCCAGGGCATGCACGTTGCCTTGCAGCTAGGAGCTTCCCAGCACGGATCTGAGCCTTTTAACTCCAACCTGATTCCACCTGGGGTCCCACTGAGTATGTGTATTGTCCCTGAACATATAATAGTAGCATGTACAATGTCTCCTTTTTGAAATTTCCAAACTCATTAGAACGTAACTTTTNTCCTTTCCTTTCCTTTCCTTTCCTTTCCTTTCCTTTCCTTTCCTTTCCTTTCCTTCTCTTCCCTTCCCTTCCCTTCCCTTCCCTTCCCTTCCCTTCCCTTCCCTTCCCTTTTTTCTCTTTTCCTCTCCCCCTCCTTCTCTGTCCTTCTTTCTTTGCACACACCTGTATTTTCTATATTTTTGATCTTATTCCACTGCCTGTCCCATACTGAATTCTGGCACATTTTATGGCATCTTTTGGGGGTGGCTTTCCATAGTTAAAGGAAATAAAAGGAACATCAAAGCCCCTGTATAACACATCACCCAACTCTGTGGCAAGTTTCTGTTTGCATTCCCTGTAGCAAATTGGGCTTTCCAGCAAGAGGAAGGTCTGGGAGGAAAGGGGTAGGAGGAAAGGGGTTCATAAAATGGGAGAGGTACAGCTGTGTCTGAAAAGAAATATCCCTGTAAGTCTGGAGATGCATGGCTGGAATGTAAAGCCCATTTCCCCAGGAAGGATGCTGAGATGGCTGGATACTGCCAAGAAAGGAGCTTCAGAAGCTGGAGGGAGCTTTGAGTCTTTTACTGCACAATTTTCCACTGCATTTGGTTGTGGATTTGGCAGCTTCAGGGAAACTGGAGTTCTCCCCTTGGCCAGTGAACAGCAAGTGCCCATTCAGATCTCCCAGCACAGCCCCCTTCCCATGGAGCTTGGGAGAGACAACTTCAAGGTGCAAGGAGGTTCACGCACCATGGCCCAGCCAAGCACTGCTCTTTGTGCTGAGGCTGAAGATGAGGGGAGCGGTGAGTGCAGACGGGGAGAAGACACAGAGGCATGGGGCGGGGATGCAGTGTGGGGCTGGGGGGCAGAGCTGACAGCCCATAATGGGGCTATTTGCTTGTCTTTCTGCTAAACGGAAACAGCGAGGCTCATCCCTGTGCAGGGGCTGGCTGGCCAGCTGGGGAGAGTAACACTAAAACCATCCTTAGTCCTCTGGTTCTGCTTCTTCTCTGCTGTTTTTGCTTTCTTAGACAAACACGTG
This sequence comes from Anseranas semipalmata, assembly GCA_013399115.1. Classification (NCBI taxonomy): domain Eukaryota; kingdom Metazoa; phylum Chordata; class Aves; order Anseriformes; family Anseranatidae; genus Anseranas; species Anseranas semipalmata. Next base: position 506,325 of record VXAA01002975.1, on the reverse strand, counting down.
CCTCTTGCATGCATCCATGCCCTCAATTTGCCCCAGCCCTGCTGGGTTTGGAGCCTCTCTCCTTCCCAGGACAAGCTTCATCATGAACCAGAGCTCAGACTGACTTTTCCTTCCCTTCTCCCAGGTGGATGCAGCTGCCACCTCAGTATGTAGTCAAATCTATATGTTCACTCCCCCGTCTAACTAGCTGGCTAGTCAACAAATACGAAATTAGCTTAAGCTGCAGCCTGAGATTCATCTCCTTAGAAAAACAAGTTAAAAATCTATAATTATTAAATATTTTATTAAATATTGTATAGGGCTATATAAGGTTTCTTCCTCCTGTGATTCCACTGGGCTCTACCTCGGACTTTGCTCTGTTGCTATGACATCAATGGGGATTATTCTGTTCTTGTATTTTAAATCATGGTGCCATCTATGGCCATAATTAATACATGCAACTTGTTCCCATCCAGCACATTTTTACACTGTACAAGTGAAGCAGGAGTTGTAATTTTGTCAAGAACTTTCTGAGTTCTCTGTTCCCTGGGGCTATCTGGACTTGCAGGTTTTTACATTTGGTTTTGCAATCAGGAGAAACTTAATTAAAA
>VXAA01002975.1:435824-498228 GCA_013399115.1 Anseranas semipalmata | reverse complement strand
AAAAAAAAAAAAAGGTCAAGAAAAAAACACCAAAACCATTAGCTGAACGTTGTCAGCAAGTCGCTTTTTGTCTGTGAGCCTTGCCACCTCCAGCTGTGTTCTCAGCAGCTCCTACAGAGATTTGGCCTCTTTACCACTTCTTGGGCAGCCGACCTCCGCAGAGAACCCGCAATGCTGCGGGAAAAGAGGGGCTGGCCTGGCAGGGGCCATACTCTTCCCCCAAGTCAGCATGAAACAAAATGTTGCTAGGGGAAGGAATGAGGGGTGCGTGCCATATTTCCAAGGAGATGTGAAACCAAAACCCTGACCCCCTTTCCTGCTCGTATGGCTCCTGTGGAGCTCTCTGCCAGAGTCTGTGGGTGAGCCTGGTCTACTTTCCAAATGAAAATAGGTATTTATCCTCCAAGTACCAAATTCCCTTTGCAGATGCAACTGGACCTAGGCTTTCTTTTCACTGTCTAAGCTGCTGCTAAGCAGAAGACATTTTCCAGTGCAGGTTAGTCACAGGATTCCCAAGGTACCACATCTTGCATAAAAGGTGGTCACTCTGTTTAACAGCCCTGGAAACATTTTTGTCTGCTCCCTTCCAAGCTTATATCTCGCCTGTAGATGCACAGTGCCAAGTGCTGCTTGAGTACACCTTCCATGTTTCCTTCCAGGGGGCTCATCATTTTCCTGGGACCATTTCCTTATACATGTGCTGGAGCTGGCAGCGATATCTGCACTGCTCATCATGGCTCAGGTTGAGAGCTAGCTTGGACAGGGAACAGAAATGGGTCACTGAGATGGTAAGCCCATTAATTAGTGGGCTGCCATCCTTCTCCTGGCTGTCTTTGTACATACAGAAGTGCACTGCTTGGCCAGTGAGCAAGTGGATAGCTGGATAAAGAGACTGAGCTTCACTGGGATAGGATGAGTGTTGTTCTGATGCAATGCTTCCTCGTGGTTTGTAGGACTGCTGTCACACGGATAGTGCGTGCTTAGGGTGTTGGTGATGTTACGAAGTGGAGCACAAGCAGAGATGCTCGTGCTGCTGCCAGCTGAGGACTGGACATGGCAGCAGGGGTTATTAGAGGCAGGTTACTAGCAGGAGAGGCAGGGCTTGCTAACGCAGGTGGCACGCCAGGCACACACGGCTCTGCCAGCTTATGGACATGGTGTAGATGTGTCCTCCATGGGTTGCAGCAGGCCAGGGAGGGGTGATACCTTGGTCAAGGTGGGAAAGCAGGGCAGCGAGGAGAGAAAGGGACTATCTCCAGAAGACTGCATTTTTCCCTTATTTCACATCAGGTGGCTAGCTCGACGATGAAGCAATGCAGGACTTGGTGTGAGGTTTTCATTTCTTTGTTCCTGATGATACTCAGGCTGGCTGCACAATCAATACCCACCCCAGAAGCAAAAGGTTTCTCCAAGAAAATACTCAGTTCCAGTCTATCCCTCCTGGAAGCTGAAGCAGCTGCCAAGAATAAAATAAAACGATACTACGGTGTGATATGAGGCTGGAATCAGGGGCGCTGGCCAAGCCTGAGAAAAACTGGCCTGAAGAAGTAGTGAAAACAGTACGGATTCCAGCAGGCTCTGTCCAAAAGACAGGCTCTTAAATAGGCTGCCTGCTTATGGTATCAGCTGGAGAGAGATCCAAGGCTGGATGCTGGACAGTGGTGAGTCCGTAGGTGGGCCATGGCTCAGTCCTTGATTGCTAATTGGCTGGATTATCATCTTTCCCCAGCTCCTTGCTGCTGCACGTTTGGCTCTGAAGCCTCCTGGCCATGTGAGCAGTACCTGCTCTGCGAGTCTCAGGGGAAGGGGTGAGGGTGGGCAACAAGGAGGTGGTGCCCAGACCCCCCCACCGACTGGGGAATGAGAGAGGGCTCAGTCTCCAGCAGCCACACCGAGCAGAGCCTGGCTGCTGTGGTGCCCACGGGAAGATGCTGGGGTTGCCAAAGGGTCATGTCCCAGCCTCAACAAGTTGTGGCCAGCACTGAACCATCCTGACCAGAAACAGGGATTCCGGAGGGGTATTTATTTCCTTTACCATCCACCTCCCTCCCCAGACCTGGGGATAGCTTTGCCTCCATTATCATGATGCCAGCAGCTCTCCTAGGGCCCCTGTGGTCAGCTGCTTCTCCTCCAGGTGGTCCGGGGCTCTTCTCTAGCCCTGCAAGCCTGACTGCTAGGTGATGCTTTTGCACTTCTTTTGCTGGCAGCTGAATAGAAACAGTGAGTCTCACTTCATGGAGGGATGAATGACGAAAGTAAGACTTGTTTGCCTCTCCTCACATGCCCCTGCCCTGGGCTATCACACAAGCTACTCTACTCTGCCATAGGCTATATTGCTCTTACTCATTATTCAGCATTACAGGAATTCACTCATCTGTTTTAATCCCATTTTTGGAGAAACCAAGCCAGGTTAGAGCATTTCACTGTGCTCTAGTTAAACAACTGCTGGCGGACCACTGTTCCTTGATATAAAACTTTTAATGAAAGATTGTACTTTTTGCAGGAAATCTAATAACAAGCAGTAGCAGATATTTCAAGACCATCTTCGCTGGATTCATTTCTACGTTGTACCAGTGCCATTTCTGTATTGGAACAGGCCAGCATTTGTTATTACGGAAGAAATTCATTTCATTTGTGGATCTGGGAGTTAGAGAAGAACCCAATCTTCCTGCTGAGGGGAATCGTAAAATCTTGCCTGGACTGTATATATTTCTGAACTGTGCCTGACCCCTGGCGTGCTCCCTTCACAGTGTGGAAAGGAAAAAGAATTAAAATGAAGAAACAAAGGTTGACTCCAACGGGGACAATGTTATTCATTTTCTTTTGTTTTTACACAGCAGAACCAAAAATAGAGTTTTTATCCATGTAAAACATTTATTGAAAGCTTGAGATTTCTCCTTCTTCAGGTCTGGCTCAGAGCAAGAAGTCAAGGAGTTCTTTTTTTTTTTTTTTTTTGCCACATCTGTCAAGGAAATTAGATAAGTTGATAAAAAACATATTCATAGGTTTACCTGTCTTCAAAAGCCAACCCAGCTGGCCAGACTGCATGTTAATCGTTAACACCTAGAAGTTCAGCATCTGAAGTAATTTCTAACCACTCTTTCTTACCACTTTTTTTTTTTTTTTTAAATGCCAGATGAAATGCTCAGTATTTTTGGGAACAATTCAGGTTATTTATTGGGTTCACAGCGTAACGGGGGTGGGGAGGGGGTTGGAGGTTGTGAATGGAAACTCGACTGAGAGCAGGGGAGTTCCTGGAACTTGGATGAGGAAGGAGGAAAGTCAGCAGATTTATCTCCTTGGAAAGGGCCATGCGAGGCAGTGCAGATGCTGGAGCTGTCCAAATGCCACACGGTAGCATCTGAGTCAAACCTCCGGGGAGGTCTCCACGCTGCTCACAGCCTTCCCAAACAGCAGCGAGAACGGGACAAGGAATACCCAGCTGGCTGTCCTGAGACTGCTGTTGCTGTGCTCCACCTCATGGAGCATGGAGCGCGTGGGCACAGGTCTGGGGACACGGAGGGACCCCAGGGATCACCAAAGGAGTGTGTCCTGCTAGTGAAATTCCCCGTGGAATAGCTTTCTGGAGCAATTAGAAACATAACTTGCCTCCATGTCTGTCAGTTGAAATACTAACTTATTGGAGAAGTTACCAGCTCAGGAAACCTTCTGATGTAATTTGACTCTTTTTTAACTTTTTCGGTTCTGCTACCTTGCTTCCTAAATGCCTGTGGATTCACTGCTCGCATTGAACAACTCCCCCAGCACTGCTGTCTTCCCTTATGCATGACCCCTCCTAAGAGTCTAGCAAAAGCCAGGCACCAAGGGCTATTTGTTTAAATAGGCACCACTTTCCAGAGGGATCCCCAAATCTTTAACCTGGGATCTTCTGGGCTAAAGACACAAGGCTGAGCTCTTAACTGCACACTGAACTCCTTTAGCACAAGCTGCTTGCAGACACCCATCTTTTTGGATGCATCACCTACTCACAGGTTGCTTTTCCAGGAGCACTGAGGAAATCAGCGGGAGGACCTGAAGCACTGCAAGAAGAGGCCCCTTCACTCTGCTTTTTTGGCTGTAATTGCTGCTTCTGCCATTTAGCAGAGCCTCATCTCTGCCCAACTCCTGTTCCTCCATCAATCCCGCTTCCTTTCAGCTGTGATCTCTTCACCCCTTTCAGCTCTTTTGGTTGTTGATTCTCTCCCCACCCTCAGGCTTTTTCCTGGCACTCCCACAGCAGAGTCCCTCTTTCATCTTGGCTTGCCCAGAATCCCCCAGCACTGAATGATTCCCTCACTCCTGTCCCCAGCCTCCCGTGGGAGGCTCCACAGGCACCCTCTGACCCCCTCCTTTGGTGCTGCTACCTCTTGCATTTCACAATGCTGAATACCCTCCTCCAATTCCCTCTTCAAATATTCCAATCTTGCACTAAAAGCCTGCTCAGTTTTTTTCCAAAAAGCAGAGGACCAGATCCTGTGTCCCTACCAACCCACCACTGTCTGCCCTTTAAATATCACCCTGTTCTGCTGATGCCCGTAACTGGGTAGTAGTGGTTCAGCAGAAAGGCAGGTAGAGATGACTTTAACATTAAATTCTGTCTTCTAATACCACTGTCACACTATTTTTTTTCTCTTTTATTTCCTAAAGAGGCTGCTCCAAAATTAAGAACCAAGCATTTTTAGTGCACTGTGATGAACAACAGTGTTATTGTAGTTTATGGTCCTTCCCGAGTCCTCACCCCATCCCCCTGCTCCACCCCTCCCAAAAGTTCTTCAGGGTCTCTTTCTTGTTCCAGAAGCTTCCTTCACCTTAGCAAACACAATCCTTGGAGCAGAATACAGCTTCCCTTCAACACCATTGCAGAAGGGTACTTGATATTTTAACTTTTTGTTTCAATCCTGAGTGAAAACAAGTGAAAAAAAACTGAAATTTCCTGTTGGAAGGAGCACCCAAGGTGTATTTAATATTTATTTTAGATTGAGGAGGAGGCCTTTGAGAACAATCTAGCATCAGCTAAATAGCAATCATTTTAAATATAAAAATATTTAAATAGAATCAAAATGCTAGCACCTCTAAGAAACAAAGGGGAAGAGCAGAACAATTAGCATAAAACACAAGAGAGATGAAACCTCCTCAACATCTGAACTCAATGAGCTGCTAATGCTCCTACAGGTGATAGGAAGTGGGAGGGCCAGGGCCACTATATAAGGCAAGGCTGATGAGAGTAGATTATAAAGAAGGTTGGGAGATAGAAGGGAGGTGGTGGAGGAGCTTTGGTGAGTGTTGGAAAGGTAGGAGTCTTTTCTTCTGGCTAGTTCAGTTTGGTTCTCTGGGTGATAATGTGTTGAAGGTGTTTTAAGCCTTAGCTACTGTGCAAAGGTGTGATCAGAAGGTATCTCTAACTTTTGCTGGAGAGCAGATGTCTATGGTGGCTCTGTGTGTGTCAGCTTCCTGGATGTTCAGGAGTGAGTCTTATCCTGAATCTCTTTTCCAGTAGAGAATGCTGCTTCCTGGTGATAAATGCTGGCTTGCATAGTAAGGGGACCTAGCTGCCCTGTTGTACATCACTGACTGCTATGCTCTTGTATAAATGGTCATTGTGGTTCCTGCTTTCCTTCCCCTACTTGCTAGCCCCACATTTCTGTCAATTGCTATTCCCTGGAATCTGGTTTCTTTGCTACTGTTATGCTGTGATGCTGCTTCCTTGGTGCTCTTCTCCTTTTATTCTTGTCTGTCCCCCTTCCTTCTCCTTGCTGCAGCACTGTGTCCTGCAGGGAGTATGAACTGTGTTAGCTTGGGGGGGGCTGGTGCCTTGCTCCTTGCCCTCTCACCATGCCGTGCTTGGGCAGTGAGGGTGCCCATCTGGTTGTATGAGTCTGGGGGGTCTTGCCCAATCTATGACAGTAGGAGGTGATGGGAGAGGCTTAGTGTGTCTGAGCGATGACTTTCCTGTGATCAGCATCCTGCGCCTTAAACACATCAACGAGCCTCCATGCAGACTCTGTGGGGATGATGTGTGCGTGAAGAAACGGTCAGCTGTGGATGAAGTTGCCTCCTATGCAGGAACAGCCAGATGTTTTGGAGCTCTTATGTAGACAGATATTACTGAGGACTTGTGCTGCATCCCCTGGCCCCAGTGGATTTTGCTTCCTGACCACCGAAGGCAGCTTGGTGAGGTTCCCAGTGTGGCTTTTTGGTAAAAAACAAAAAAACAGCCTTTCTGACTTAGCTTAAGAGGCCTGGAGGAAGGTTGAATTTAGCTTACTGCATTAGGTCAAAGCTAGCTACTCTATTGACTAGCTGAATCCTAGAAGTATGTTGGAGTCATCAATCAGTAACTTAATAAAATGAAATAATTTCTCTATTAAATTCAGTTCAAATTTATTAAGGTTGTTATCCTGAATGAAGAAATTGTATATTGGAAACATACTTTTGAGCTCTATAACTGCTCTCAGTCCATTGTTAAAATACAGTTCACAATGTAAGTAACTGCCAGGGCATTCCATTATCAGAAACAGTGACCTGCCAGGAGAACAGTGCAAATGGCTGAGATTATTTTTTGGCCTGGTGAGGAACAAGAAGAAATATGAAGTACCTTTAAGGCTGACCTATAATGCAAGTCTTCACTCTGCTGAAGAGTTGGTTTAGCCCCCTCACCCCTTCCTATTATCAAATGTTAAGGGCTTTTTGAAAGACTTTAACCCATTAGGTTAAAGAGAAGGAAAAGATCTGCCCAAGAATTTTATGTGAATGTGACAAAATGAAACACTTTGTCGTCCTATATACGTAATGTGCTCAAACAATTCAGGACTGGTCTTTCTTACCTTGGCTCTGTGTACTTGGCAAAGAATGCACTTGAAACTTTTTTCAAGCTGCTCTGACACAACCAAGACAACATAGCTGTGCTGTTATGATCCTGTTTCATGTATGAGGCAAACATAGTCAAGAGTGTACCTCTTGGCAGGGACAAATCAGTGGGGAAATGATATTTTTTTTCTTTTCTAACTCTGAACATTAGTGCAGTTGTAGCCCACATCCCAGAACTGAAACTGGGAATTGGAGTCCCTGTGCTGGTGATATTCAGGTGTGTATTGATGAAATAACCCCTGCCCCAAGAAAGCTTATGGTTATGACCTTCCCTCCCTGTGTCTGGGAGCTGGGGCAACAGTTTTTGACCTTTGAGCTGAGGAAGACCTTGCGTCTGGGTCTCCCATGGCTTTGAAAGGAATGCTGGCTGGTGCTGGCTCCTGCTCTCCTTTGGTCACCAAACAGTGGTGAGTCTTTGGGTTGTGAGAGCTTTATCCAAGTATAGCTTTATCCAAAAGCTGTACTGGGAACCTCATCAGTGCAAGCTTGGCTCAGGTGTCTGTGCAGATAAACCCTTGATCTTGGACTCCTGAAGACACCCAGAAAGGGTGGCTCAAATACCAAGATCAAGGGTTTATCTGCACAGACACCTGAGCCAAGCTTGCTTGTAACCCCATGGGGTTACTGGAAAGGAAGCAGAGCACCCCACTGAGGTCCTCTGGATTATCCTGCAGAAATGTTGGCTCCACTGATCAGACTTCTACTTAACGTGCCATCAGGACCCATGTTACGCAGGGTGGCAAAATCATTGGAGTTTAAGACTGTGCAATGTGACCCAAGTGAGACTTCATTCTTCATGGTAGTTGCATGTTAATTAATGCTTAGTAATGTCTCAATGCATGAGATGGAGAATATGGCTGCTTCTGAGGGCTGTGACAATATACATTTGAAAGTATCAGAGAAATTTGGATTTTATTTTAAGCTAATCTTACTCTTCAGTTCAAGCTGCAAACATGTGGCAGAGTCCTGGCTACAGACCAGATACTCGTAACTTGCATTGCAACACAGGGTGGAAATGATCTGTAGGTGTGGGCACAACTCTATGCATGGAGTTGGATCTTGTGCTGGAAGTACAAGGTAAGAGGTAGCTACTTTGTTTCTTGGCCATCTGCTGCAACTTACCCCTGTTGGGCATTTTCTGCAGTCCTATCTATCTACATGCTGTCTTTCCAGGTCAGATTTCTTTCTAGAAAGGATCATGCCCTTCTCATGACAGTCTATCTTTTGGGGAATCTCCTTACGTGATGAACTCTGGGAGATGGACATGCTACTCAGTTGATTGGCAAAGAAAAGCACTCACCAGCCAACACTGGTGGGTAGCTGGATCAAAACACCAGTTTTATTTTTAAAAATAAGTCAACACTTCTAATGGAAAATATAACCCTAGCCTGAAAAAAAAATAGTGAAAATCCAGATTTCTTGCACACACTTCTGATGGAAAATCAGCCAGCAGGCTGCAGTAAAATGCTCTCAAGACAGGCCATAATGTACTGCAAAGCAGGAAAGCCAGACCTTTACCCATGCACCTGTTGGGTGTTGATGCATAAACCAGTATGTGCACACTCCATCTATTGCAGAGCTGGTGGAAACCACCACAGGGAGGGAGGGGGAGGAATGAGAGAAAAGCTCCTCTGTCTTCAGATGGTCCAAACCTGACCAACATTAAAAGGGTAATTTTAGGAGCTAACCTGTTCCCTAGTTCTTGAGGGTCACATCTTAATAGCCATCTGCAGCCAGGCCTTGGATGACTCCAGGGGCTGCAGATGTTCCTTCACCACCGCAGCCCATTTTCCACTACTAAGGAGGCATCTAAGGCTTGGTTTATTGCTGTGATGTATATACATAAACCCAACCCATTTTAATTAAGAGCACTGCAAAAAGTGCTAAAGTTCAGGAAATTTAAAGATTAAGGCCAAGGGTTTGTTCTCACACATTCTTAAAATGAACAGATTGGACTTCTAAAAGAAGTAATTTCCCTTTCAAAAGCAAAAAAGATATTTAGTGGAAAGTGATTAAAATTTTCCCCGATATACTGATTTCATTCCAATTTTGTTAGGAATGGCCTAAGCATTCTTTACATATGAATTTGAGGATTAAGAAAGATGCCCAGCAAAAGCTTCTAATGTGCTAGCTGCCCATGGGTAATGAGTTTTTTCTTAGGGAATGAACCAGTGCTTCAAAGACATATTCAACAAATAGTCCAGTTGAAAAATGATTTTTCTGTTCTGGGCAGCAAGCAAGCTTGCTGCTAGCTTTCCTATGATCAAAATTCTACAAGCAATTTGAATTGGTTCATTTTTTTATTACAAAAAATAAAAACCTTGAGCTGTAAGTTAGCATAGTGATTAAGCAAGGGCTGCTGTCAAAAGAAGCAGTCCTGGGTGCTCATTCCTTTTTAATGGCACAAATCTCTGACTCTGCATGGTGAACTGGACTGGGAAGCCAACCTGAGATGAAACTGGTCCTGTGAATATGTTTGGGGGCAGTGGGAAAGCAGGTCTGTGCCCTTCTTGAAACTTACGATTTAACAAATAATGATTTAATTATATAAATTGTACGTGATTTAAGGCAACGCAAGACACTGTAAAAGATGTTTACTACCTGCTGAGGAGAACTAGGTACCTGAGATTTCCACTTAGTTGCAAGGAATGCTAGAGACAGATCAGGTGCTTTTGAGTCTCTGCTGTCAGCTATTACACTTCTTTTCTGGAGTGACATCCGACCCAAGCTCTGCCCCATCCACACCCCATGTTACTAGTTTCCTTGGCATTAGTCTTGATGCTTGACTTACCTTTGAGCTACCTTAGAGCTAAACTGGAGCAGGAAAAAACAACCCAACAGGAAGGAAATGGCTGTGAGCCCAGCTGGGCTTTTCTGCATGCTTAAAAGGAGACTGGTGGAGCACATGTTCACAGCTGGAAACCCAGCAAGGGATGTTTTGTTGCTGATGGATAGCTGTGCAGAGTCCCTGAAGCCTGTAAGACAGTATTGACTTAGATCAGCTGGTGATTTGGGCCTCATATTTCATTATCTGCATGTTTCTTCATTCTGATAAGCATCTTGGGGCAATCTCTTCTGACCTATTTTGTGGCATCAGTTCCAGGGGCTCCCCTAGTCATGACTTAAAAGGACAAACCTGGAGTTGAATTGATGCTGAATGGAGAAGGGAAAATGCATTGCTTTTCTCCTCACCCTGAGCCAGGACCGAAGAGTTATTTAAAAGCATTTTGTGAACTGTTAACTGGAAGGGATGTGAAACTGTTTCAGTCTCAGCTGAATCCAAACCAAGAGTTAGCCAGAAGATGCACTGGTTCAAATCCCAGAGGACAAATACTAAAAGTTATAAACATTTGCTTAAAATTCATGGCTGCTGTCAACATGGTCACCAGATAATTTCAAAGGAGATGTGTGAAATGCAGAGCCAGAGCCAGTGTAAACTTCCTGCCATTAAAATTCGAATGCCTGCTTGGAGCCCCCTTGCTTCTGCAATATTTGATCAATTCAAGAGATCAGGAACAGGAACCTAGGATTTGAGCCAAAATTATGGTTGCCTTGTTTGCTCTTCTGGCTTTATTCAGGCTTTCAGGCTTTGCTCTTCAGGCTTTATTCAGAGATGGATAAAGAAAGTCAGTCTGAGGATGAGTTTACCAGTGGAAGCTTATGTCCTTGGGTGCTGTGCACCCAGGATATATCAGTGGACTGGTGCATGCTCTCTTCCAGGTTAACAGATCTTTTCTTATCCTGAAGGTATGCTCAGTAATAAGTCTGTATTTGAGCCACCAGTGAGAGATCAGTGTATGAGAGGTGGAATCACCCAGCTGGTTGTTTGATCATCCTTTGCTTTCAAGTGATTTAGTGTCTGGCCTCTTCCAAACCAAGTGAATGTTTTTGCTTCTCTTAAAGATTCTTAAAACTTCAGGTGGATGTGGTCTGCTGCCTTCTTCACCCTGACTTCTTGACTATGCTGATCTTATGCTGCCTAGGCATTGGGATTGCCAAGACCTCCTGATCCTTCATGGTTTATGGAGGAGCTTTGTGTTGAGTCGTGTCTGAAAGCTGTTCTCTTTGCTGTGCAATGTCTCTCCGGTCCTGCTTTTTGCCACTTCTCTACTGCAACCTCTTGTCTTCATCATTAAACTCTCCAAAACAGTTTGCAAAGGAATTTGCTTCTAGATGCAAATTTGCCCCAGGCCTGTAGAACTTTATGCCATGGCTTCAAGTTTAATAAGAAACCATCTTCATTAGGACTGAAAATGACTTCCAGTTCCTCCCAGTCCAACAGCTGTTTAGCTTCATTCTGGCTGCCAGTTGCACACACCTGCATGTTGCAGCTGTGCATGCTGCTAAAACACACTGTATTGACAGCCGAGTAGCCAACACCTGGAAGACATAAAGTATTTACAATTCGGAACAAGAACAAAACTCCCTCAATAAAAATACTTGTAGGTGATCTGTAGTCTTTCAAGTGGCTGATGCAGAAAACGCTTTTTCTTCTGATCACTGGGCTAGAGGGAAGATGGAAAGCTAATTTGTTAGCAGGCCTGCTTGCATGCTTGTGAGTGGTGGAGATAAATGCCCACCAGCCTCTGTGCTTGGAAGACCAGGAGAGTTTTGGCAGACAGGAATTCATTAGGCTGGGAGCTCAAAAATGGGAGAGAAGTGAAAAGACTTGCAAAAGGAAATGTTGCCTGGGGAATGTCCTAATGATGAGGTCTAATCTGATATATTATAATGTCTTCAGGGATGCTGTGGAAGAAACTTCCTTGCTTGAACTGAATTTGGCTGTAGCTTTAACAGGGACTTCAATTTTGGGGGGCTTTTCAGAACAGCCCTCATACCAAAGTGTTTGCAATGTGAGAGAGAGGCTTTGCAGAGCACCTGTATGTGGGGGTTGCCTGGCTCCTGTTGACTGTTCTGGGGAACCAAACCTTGTCTTGAAAAAATGCATCTTATATAGACAAGAGAATGATTTCACAGCTTGGATTCACAAGTGAGGAAAATGAATACCTGCGCATCACTAAGGCAACCAAAGGCAGAGCAGGGAATTGAGCAGCCTCTTGGTCCACCAAACACCAGGCTGGACTCTGACCATATTTCCTCTTAACTTGTAGTTCACCCAAGGATGATCCTGTACTGGCTGCAAGACTGTGGGGTTAACAGGTTGGACAGTAATCCTTTCTGAACCCTTGTTGAAGCCACACCAAGTGGGTAAGTCTGTGCAAGTACAGTTGGTTCCTCACTGCTGTGGAGCAAAGCATATCGCCTAGCAGCAGAGATAGTCAATGCTCCTCTTTCTGGGGCTTTTGGGCACAATTAATGTGTCCTGTGTTGGAACAGTGCAACTGTCAGATATCACTTTGAAAACAGATACCAGGGGGATTCTTCATGGCAAAAGGCAAGCAAAGTTGATCATTTTGCTCTTCAGAGATTAAGTACTACTTCTGTGCAGTGTTACAAAGGGATAAGTGAGGACACAGGAGCAGCAAAGGTGTAAGCAAAACCCAGAAAATGCTTCTGGAAGTACATGACTTAAATTGACATGGGAGATTTTTTTCACTCCCAGCAGCTTTGTTTAGCTTCTGGAAGCAGGGAAGGAAGAAGTGATGTCCCATCCATGCAGCAGACCTTCCTGTCGCGGGAGGTTGCTGGAGCAGAAGGTATCAGATGAGCTTGGAAGCATGGATGATTTTAGGGACACCACCTCTCATTGTGGTAGGCATAAGGAGGCAACTGAACGTTGTCTGGATGGGGCTGTCCTGCTGTCACTCCTTGGTGTCTGCAACTGTGAGGCTGGCTGCTGCTTCTACTTTCTAGCATTAAGCCTCTTTAAATAAGAGGGCAAGGGGGGTGTGTGGGGAGAAACTGAGCCCTGATGTAATTTTTCCACCCATTTCCCTTCCTGCAGAGGCAGCAGGCGTACTGCAAGCTTTCAGTGTGAGCAAAAGAGCATGGGTGGGATTTCTATGTGTTGAAATTGGCCTGGGCAGTGGAAGAGAAACTCCACCCTCCTGTTTTCTGTAGTGGATTTTCTTAGCCTCGTTTCCTCAGGCAATGAAGCTAATGAAATTACAGTGTCTTTCTGTCACCCTCCCTAATAATTTTTGGGTCAATTAGACCATTTCACTAGGATTTCATACAGAAAAGATGTTCCAAAGGATTTAGGGTGGGATTCTTCATGAGATGAATCTCACTCTGGAGGCACTTCTTTCCAAGAAAAAAATTGGACCTCCAACCTGAAGTGGAGACAGATCTACTGTAGATGCCAATGGCTAGGCAAGGTGAATCTTATGTCCTACAAGCTCTGCAAAAAGAAAGAGTTTATTGTTTTCAGGTGTTTTTCTTTAAATAAAATAACAGTAACCCTTTGAGACTGTACAAGACTGTCACGGTTAACCAGTCTTCATCAATCTCCTGAATACAGAATGACCTGTCCTACCACAGAGAAGCTGCTGCAGGCTGTATAGCACCCTGATGCAGCAGCAGAGGTCCCCAGGGAAGTGGGTTAACAGACATGGTTGAAAAGAGGCAAAGGTGCATATCTGGGCCCTGTTCATTACAGCAGACTGTGGATTCATTTGTGCAATAGTTGTCTGAAGAATTACCCTACCACCCAAGCTGGAGATCAAATTAGGCTCAAATTAGGAGAAAATGAGCTCTGTCAATTTATGAGCTTTGTCATGAGGCTACCTGATGATTGCAAACTTGACTCCTCTGGAGAGCAGCACTTCTTGCTGCTGGTAGGGCCTGGTACAAGTCCTGGAAAAGGGGACATCCAGACTGCTGTATGCCTGAGGCTGTCTGAAGCCTGCAGAAAGGTTCTGGGACTGCCCTGTTCACTCATCTCACAAAGCAGTGGTCTGCGTCCATGTATTGCTCAGGAATGGAGATGAGAGGTGAAGAGAATGGTCCCTTTTCCCCTTGTAAGTTATTGTCTTGTATCATCTGTTTGCCCTTATTCAATGATCTTATTTGGATGGTCTCAGTGTGGGGATGGCATCTGGGGAAACCCTTGGTCTTAATGTTGGGTCTGACATCCCTGACCCATGGTGGATGGGGCAGGATTGCTTGGAAGAAATGCCTAGTTCTTGTGTGCCCTGTACATCATTTAATCTTCTGAGTCTTGCTTCCTGGAGTCTGTTGAGACTGGAGCTGTTGCTTTGCCAGGCCTGTGTGCAACATTTAACACAAGAGGTACTGCAAGGAAATTGAGCGAGCATGGATGTAAAATGTGAATGGAAAGGACAAAAGATGGCCTGCTTTTCTGGAAAATGAAGCCTTTGGTTCAGTACTTATGTTCTGTCTTCATCACAACAGGTTAGCCTTTTATTCCAAATGCCATTTTTAGTAGGGGAGAAAAATACTAAAAAAATTTCAATGGAAAATGTTCTGCATGCTGTAATCCCAACTTTGCATGGACACCATTACAAAGCTTCATCTAGGTGACTGTCTGGTCAATAGCTCCTGTTGTTTTTAAACATCCCATTTCAAATGCCTCTTATGCATTTCTATTATATGTAAGTCTGTTAGATGGATAAGCTATTTCTGATCTTGCAGAGCAGTAAACCTCACAGCTCCCTTGACTCAGTCTGAGAAATTTCCACTGCTTGACATATTAAAAAATATATGGAAGTCTGCAATGAGAGCAGATTAAGCTTTATGCCTGTGGAAATTCATTTAGATAACTCCAGATCAGCTGGTGCATGGAAAAATCATTTGAAGAAAAAAAATAAAACCACTCCTGAAAAGCACAGCTGATCCTGTATGTTAAGGAGGAGAAGGAGGAGGACTTCTTTTATAAAGCATCTTTCATTCCCAGAGCACTTACCAACCTATATATAGAAATCATTTCCCTCTTCCCTTAAGAGCAGCCAACTCTGGGGCGGAATGCTACAGTTGATTAACTGGGCTCAGCATTACCATCCGAGAGCTTAGCAGAAGACAAAACTTAGTCCAGCTGGCTCCATCTGACTGTAGACTTCTTAAGCAGTGTTGAGGCCAAAATTGGCATAGTCTCCATGGCCTGGTGGTTGTGGGGTGACCAAGCTGGTTTTCCAGGGACTCTTTAGTTACAGGGTGCTGACCAGATGGATGCCAGGTCCCTAGATGCAGCACTGGGCTTTGAAGCATCTGCTTCAAGTGGGAGACCTCCCTGAGGAGGGACCTTCTTTGAATGATGCCTTCTGCGTATGCTTGCTAGGAACCAAGTTATCCCTTGAGTTCCAAGTCCTGCCAGGATGCCTCTATTGTGCAGATATAACTCTGTCCTGTTAGTGTGCATGGGGGACTGGGGACAGAGCCAACACTAGGGAGTCACTTGTAACTTTGAGCAAGCAGCAAAGGTGTTTTTGGAGTTCCCATTTTTATGGGCTGCCCTTGAGCTTGCTTAACAGTTGGTAAATGGGGTGGGGTGAGGGCGTGGGAACAAATGATGACTTGGTGGTCCCTTGAGTCCATTCTGCCCTGGAGGAGGGAGGAAAAAAAAAAAAAAACAACAAAGGAAAGTCTGTTACAGAGCTGACTAGCAATGGATTCCCAGTGCCACCAAGATTTGGGAGGTTATTGAGCAATTAATGCTCAAATGTCCTGTTTCTCTTCTCCTGGGTGGAGTCCTCCTGTGACACACTATGGGCAGCTTGTCTTGCCCACTCCTGTTTCTGCATGTTTCCATGTCACTTCTGCTCATGGCTCAGTCTGTGTGAGAGCTTTTCTTTCCTGGCTTGTCTTGTGAGTTAACCAGTCACGAGAGCTATCAGTCTGGCCTGTGAGTCCTGTGGTAAAGGCCCTCCCTCACTCTCTGAATAAAATGCTTGGGATGCATTTTCTCCCTGCAGATTTCTGCTGGCAGAAGAACGTCTCCAACTCTGGTCCTGGCCATTCACCACTTTCCAGGACTGCAGCAATAAATCTGGAAACCATGACACTGATGGGTCAAGGCTTGATGCCAGAGAAAAGCACTTCCATGGGTCTTGTCAGCTGCTCTGGGTTGTGCCTCTACTCTGAGGGGCTTTCATCTGCTTTTACAGCCTGCTTGCCCTTGTGTTAAATACTGGAGCTGCTCTCTTCCTTGATCAAAATCATGCCTCTTGACATGTACCTCCCTTCCTGATGTCAAGAGGTGATGCTTACCCTGTATTAGGGTGAACAGAGTGGGGACAGTGCTGAGGTTATATATTTATGTATTACTCCATGTCAGCTGATAGAAGATCTTATTAGCTGGAAAGGGGGATGGAAGGGTATCGGTATGATGTTGCTTTTTTTGACACCTAAAATCTCATGGCAGAACAGCAAAGTATCCATTGGATCTGCATGGGTAGCAAGGCTCTTTTTCCATAATGAGCTGTGACCCCTTCTCCTTGGCTGTCTTTCAAGCCTTATAAGAAAGGGTTTGTATTCCTGACCAGCACCCTCTGCACTGTCACATAACTGATCACATCCAAACACTGTTGCTCCTACCTATTCCTGCATGGCCACCTGTCTTTCCAAAGATAAAAAAGAGCAAGAAAGAAAAAAAGCTATCAGACTCCTCTGCTTTTCCAGTCTCAGCTCTCTTCTTTTCCTTCCAGTTTCCTTCACTTGTTTTATAACTTATAAAACCACCTTCTACAGGCCTTGCTGCTTCCCTGTCCTCAGCCCATGACAGCTGAAACCCCACTGCTGCTCCTAGGAAACGTTTTTCCTCACTTGCTGATCGCTGCCTGAATGCTGCGGGCCCTGCCCTGTTGCAGACTCACAGGCCGGCCTTCCACCTCAGGCCTGTTCCAGGCAGCACAGGCCTTCTGGTCGTACCTTCCCTCAGGAACGGAAGTGACTGCTGCAGGCCTTCATTTTAGGGTATGAAACTTAGAATTTCTTTGGAAAAAAAAACAAGGGGATTTTTGTCTGATCTTGATTTCAATTAATTGCTGAAAATTTGGAATAAAGAAAGTTTGCTCCTATGCTTTAGCTACAGGAGGGCTGCAGGGAGGGAGAGTTTGGGGGAGAGCCCGAGCCCTGTGTGTACCTGTTTTTTTTGGAGGCGGGAATGAGGCCCTTTTGCCTGTTCTCCTGGCCAGCTGCACACCAGCACGGACTGGAAGCTGTGTAACAAGGGTAAAAGCGGTTCTCTGAGCTAACGATCTACTGGGATCAGAGCTGCCTGCAGGCATCTGGCAGGGCTGATTCGCACCTTGCTTGCAACAGCCTCTGCAGAAATACTCCAGGGTATTTTCCAGAGGAAAGCTCTATGAAAGACAGTGTGGTGGCTTTGCAGATACCTTTTATTTTTGCTCATGTTCAGTCTTACAGCTTTATTTCTGGCTTGTTTGACTATGCTGCCAATGCCGGCTTTCCTCCTGTGCTACTATTGCTTTCTGCCAGTGCAGACTGCGCTGAAAGCAATGGACTCAGCATCCTAAAACCAGGGGTAACAAAGTGTGCAAGGTGATGCCATCTTCTCCTTGGTGTCCCTTTTATTTTCCCCTGTTAAGTTGAGGGGGAGGGGAGGAAAGCAAGGGAAGTTTACTACCTGGCTACCTACCATGAGACCTGATAAATCTGCCAGACAATTTATTTGATCTTTGAACCCTGGGGTCCCTTGGAGAAAGGCTTGGAGGCCTGCAAAAGTAATCAGAAAGAATATAAAAACCTAATGAGGCCTGGACTTGATCCCTTTCTCCAGGTGAAATTTACAGCAGCTGGCAGAGAATCAGAGCAGTTTAAAAATTATAAAATGTGTGTGTGTATAGATAGTGTATGAGAATGCACGGAGTCGCTCAGGCTTTCTGCTGTAAGCACTATCCTTTGTGCTCGTGGCATTTCATTTTAACAGTGGCCCCTGTCTGGATTTCACAATATCCTGCTGCAAAGGATTTGTTTAAGGGGAAAAAAAAAATAACCCAGAGTTTCTTAGATTTAGCATCTTGTTCCAGGCCTGGCTTTGTAAGAGATTTAGTCCACCCCCTAGGCA
This sequence comes from Anseranas semipalmata, assembly GCA_013399115.1. Classification (NCBI taxonomy): domain Eukaryota; kingdom Metazoa; phylum Chordata; class Aves; order Anseriformes; family Anseranatidae; genus Anseranas; species Anseranas semipalmata. Next base: position 480,416 of record VXAA01002975.1, on the reverse strand, counting down.
GAAGGAGAGATGTTAAAATGTCCCTATCTGACTTCGGAGCACAAGTGCCATTAATTTTGCTCCGCTTTGTTGGGAGTGTAGGATTGAGAATATTTACCTTGTTCCCTGTGCCAATGTAATGAAGTGGTTTCAGGAGAATCAATGTGACTGGAGATGAGTCTAGCAGAAGTTTTCCTTTTGTGGCAGCACTTGTGCTGTGTTACTTGTGCGGTGTCACTCCCCTACTGTAGCTCTGCAGCCTGAGATGGGGCTGACGGTTGTGTGGCATATTGGTGGATAATTACATAAACGCAACTGCCTGCCACAGCTTTTTGGACACAATCTCTGCTCTTTGAGCAGGGATATGAGATTTTCCTACATCTCCCAGTGCAGTCTTGATGCTTCCCTGTGGGCTCATATGAGTCTGCAGGTATCTGGAAGAGAAATCTGGTGTGGCTTGTCTATCTAGTAGTCTTAGGAAACCTCTTGAGTTGAAGATAGTCTGACGGCTCCAGGGAAATATCACATACATTTGCCCTATTCTCACTCTTCCCTGGGTGTCTGCTTATGGACCATGTTGGAGACAGGTATGGAGCTAGACGGGCCAGCAGCCTGATGCAGCATGTCCCCTCATATATTACGACCAGGTCATGTGTGCACTGCCTTGAGGTCGCTGCTAATGGCAGCAAGATGTGAGCATGCCTTGGTGTGACAAACTGACGGCTGGGGTGTGGACAAGTCATTGCTCAGGAGAAGGTTTCTGGCTCCTAGGATCTCAGAAAGCAGATCCTGTGCTGAGCTCAGCCTTGCAGCTGGGTGGTGGAGAGCTAGCAAGGGTCTGCAAAAGTCTTGCTGGAAATATGCAGACTGCCTTGCTTCTGCTTTGTGCCCTGGTCCCTACATAGCCTCTGCCTGTTGTCCCTTTCTGGGGCTTGTACACTCACAATTTCTGTTTCTGACTTTGTACATCATTGACTGTAGCTTGGTGCTTCTTCCTTTTCCCTTCTAGGGTAGGCTAACTGCTAGTTACCCCTGTTTGGGGCAAAGCAATATGGAGATGAGAATAGGAGGCTCCTCAGGTGCCAGAGCATTGCTTGGTCCTGACTGCCGTGTCCCCAGGGAAACGGCTGTATGACATGACTCCTAACTACTGAAGTTGGAACTAAATTTCCAGTGACAGACTTTACTACAACTGTGGGAGATAATTTCCCTATTCCTTCCTTGTGTTTTCGTAAAGAACAGTCCTTTTTGTCTTGTCTGAACTTGCTGACTCTTTCAATCCATTATACTAATTAAAGGTTCAGAAACCTGAAGATTTGGGCTGAAATCTGTCTGAAGTGGTAGGCAGTTGAGATTTTTTCATTGGAGTTTGTTTTGCCTTTGGAAAATTTTAAGCTGATAAAACAAGCTGTGTGCTGCTTTCTTTTGCTTTTGTGGAAAACTTAGCTTTGCTAAGATCTTAAATGGAAAGTGTTCCCCTGGTACATGGAAATCGCACTGACAGGACAATATCTGAACATAGTGGAATAGCCAATAGCACTGTGGTGTCTGAGAGCCTTCAGCCAGCACCTGGGACAACTGTCAGCTGGCCCTGCTCCTGATCAGGTGGAGAAAGGCCCCAGAGCTTCCACCTTCATCTTCTGCAACATGATATCCAGATGTGTGGTTGACTCACTAGCTTTCGTGCTGAAAGCTCCCTTGTTGGTGAACAGGGTGGTGGGTGAAATACATTAATGAATAGGATGGATCTGGGCACAAAGCCAATGGAATTGTTGAGAAATGGGTCAGCCCCATCAGAGATGGTGGCATGTACATTATAGTGACAATCAGGTAGGGTAGGACATGCACCCATGTTTGCTCCCACATCCCAGTGTGCCCACCAGAGGTGTCACCAACCCCGATACTCACAAGTCCCTTTTCCTAGAGGTTACAGCACCCACAGCCTTGCTTGCAAAATGACTCATGAGGATGCTTCCTAGCTTGCTTCAGATAGTCAGCCAAGTGATGTGCAAGCTCAGACCTACCCTTGCTTACAAGCTAATTTTGGCTGCTTTGTTTGATGAAGGTTAGGGACTGCTCACATGGCACCTTCTGTCATGTCAGTGGCAGAAACTGTGAGCAGCCTTCCTCACGAGCTGCCTCCCATCTGGATATGAGCAGGACTTCTCAGCTGCAGCTTTGTTTTTAACTGAAAAATGCACAATGGGTTCAAAGGAAGCATTTCTGGAATTTGTGTTGATTTTTGGGCAAATTTTTCTGATGGAAATATCCAACCCTTTAAATAACATTGGGGGGTGTGTGTCTAGCTCATTTCAATCTTTTCAACCCAAAACTTTGGATTGGCAGTGAAGTTCTGTTTTCAAAATTTATGTTCATTTTTATTTTTAATAAAAGCTTTTAGTAAGCTCATGGAGGAAACAAGACATTTCATTTTGAGCTGGTGATGGGCTGTGTTCAACCCTACAGTGACACTTTTATGGCTCTTTGGTTTGCTGAAAATTTTTGAATATTTCTGTTTTGGTCTGATCTGAAGCAAATCTCTTTTCCAGTTTCTCGGATTTGCTTCTGAGCTGAGAAATCAGAGATCTGCAGAAAATAACAGCACCGGCTGGCTCTGTTCAATGCCAACAGGATCATGACAAAACCAAAGGCTGCTCTTGCCTGGAGCTGGCACCTACCTCACTGCAGTGAGACAGCAATTCTTCCTGCATGACAGAAGACAGGGTCTGATCCAGCACCCGAAAAGGTCAGTTGAGTCACTGTCTTGAGCTGGACTTTGTCCTGGGAGAGAAGCTCCAAACATGAGTTCTTTGCTAGATTATTAATGTTGAAGCTGGATTGAGGTCCAGCACCTTAACTTGGAGTCAAATTTTTAATTTTCCAGAGTCCAGGAATGTTTGGGTTTTCCTGCATGTTTGAGGAATGGCTTAATCCCACCTCTTTAGCCTAGAGAATGAGCATGCAGCAGGAAAACTGGGTTCTGTATCTAATGGACATGAGAAATCACAGGAAACTGAGTCATTTGGCCACCTTGCAAGTTGGTGTTTAAGACTATTGCTTCGTAAAGCACCCTGAGGCCTCCAGACCAGCCTGGTTGGCTCTCCCAAGGTCCTAGGGAGCTGTTTCTTGCATGGGCTGCTTTAACCTTGCACGGTTCTCCAATTCCATTCCACTCTGCTGCTTTTCCAAGGCTCTGTGGAAAGCATGTGATGGGTTTGTACTGCAGAAATCCTCCAGCCAGCCTGATCGGAGGTGGCTGCAGGATGTGGTAGCTCCCTCCCACCCCTCATTGCCCCCATGGAGGCTGGGTGTAAATGAGTGAGTGGTGAGAGGGGTGGGTGCTCAGGTCCTGACCTGCTGGGGAGTTGAGATGAGGGCAGGACACTTGGCCTGCTCTGGAGCTGGGAACAGTTGCCAGATTGGGCAGTTCAGATGAAGCTTCAGATAATGAGGTAGATCTGAGCAAATAGCTTCAGTCATCTTAAAATTATTGCACACTTAAAAAGAAGGAAGGAGAGATGGTGGAGGCAGCTCTGACCAGGCATGAGACTGGAAATCAGCTAAAGAGAAACATTTTCTGAAAAGAAAAAAAAAAAAGCCCACAAACCCTCACAGCCTGCATTTTCTATGGAAACTGTAAAACTCCAAGGAGTCCCAAAGCAACAATTGCTGTCTGCTGTTGCATTTCAGAAACATGCCTGGAAAGCCTACTGTCTCCTAATAGCTCACTGGCTACTAAATGCAAATGGCTGAGATTTATTTGGGGTGAGGGAGATGAAAGGGAGTCAACTTTATAGTCTCTTTGCATTTTGGTTTGTAACAACCCCAGGCTCAGGCAAATGAAACTGCCTGCAGAGACTGTCTTGCTCTGGATAAATTTGCAAATCCAGAAGCACAGTGAGAAAGGGTGGCGTTTTGTTCTCTTGATACCATTTACCGACATTCCCAAGCATTCATCTGTCTGTTGTTACAGCCCTCAGTGCTGTGGTGTTTGAATGTCTCTCGAACACTAATTAAAGGAATGAATCCTCCAGACATCCCAGCCACTGTGCAGAGCCATCAGCTACGGTAGATGAATGCTGGTTTGACTCGGGGGATGCTTACGCTGTTCATTAAGCTGCTTACTGCATCCAAGCTTCAGCCCTTGCTTGGAAATAATCCAAATACTGAGACTCCTGCTCTCCCCCAACACTGCCTTGGAGTGTGCTCTGAAGTCCTCGAGGAGCTGGATGCTACCATTGCTCGAGTTTTCCCGTAAATGCAGCTTGGACTGCAAACCATGTGGAAATTCCCAGAACTAGCAGCAGTGGTTTAGATATCCCAGATTACCTTTGTGCTGGAGCAGGGAAGGTGTGCTGCTGTACTTACGTGTGTGTCAGGAGAACTGAGAAATTGTCCACTCCTGCTTTTTAGCACTTCTGGTGTGATTTTACTGAGGGGCAATGGCAGCAATTTGGAAGTTCAATGGAGCTGTGGCCTCCAACCCAGATAAATGAGCAATGTGAAAATGCTGTAGCCCAGGAGCCAGGTGTGTTAAAGCCCTATCTTTGAGATGGGATCAGCAGGTCAGCAACTCGAAGGAGGAAATCATATGTACACCGTGTCCTGACCATTGCCTCCTGAGAAGTGGAAAGACCTATTGATATCCTGCTGCCTTTAAAACTGGTGCAACTTGTAGGAAGGAAAACCTGGTAGACACCCATGACATGGGGCAAACTGACCTCTGGAGATGCCACTTTCTGGTCACTAATCCAAGCACTTGGACTCCTTACTAGCTGCAGAGAGAAAATGAGGTGATGTGAATCCCACCCAGAGTTTTGAAAGGTAACTACTCTGATTTAAAGCTCCAAGCAACCAAAAGCTTAGGGTGCTTCGAGGTGCACAGTTTCAGCAGTTAATTCCCCACCCTGTCAGAAAACTTCCATTTCATTTCAGTGCTGAATTTGCCTCCTTTTGGCTTCTGACTCTTGCATTTCATTATTCAGTCATCAGCTGGCTGATTAAAGAGCTGTCTCCTATCAAAAAATTCTTTTCTATGCAGGTACTTGTGGGCTGTGATCAAGTCACCTCTTAACCTTCTCCTGGATAAGCTATTAGCTCGAGATACTTATGGCAGGTTTCCCAGACCTCAAACTGTACTTATAGCTCTTTCCTGAACCATTTCCAACTTTCCTTTTTTTTACCTTCACCCCCCCCCCAATGTCTTTTCTGAAATGGGGACACCAGAATGTGACAGTGTCTCTGCTCAGGTCTCACAACTACCGTACGTAAAGGACATGCTATCTTCTTTCTTGTACTGGCTTGTTTATACTCACAAGGGCTGACGTTGGGAATCATATTGTCTGTGACCCCAGGTATGTCTCGGGATTCAAGACTCTCTGGGAATGTACTCGCTGAATATGACCTACTTTCCTTGTTCCTGGAATCTCAGCCCGGTAAGAGGAAAGCCGGCCCCTGGTTGGGGCAGACAGGTCTTGATGAGACCAAGGTTCAGCTCCCTGCCTGTCAGAGGCTCCTGGAGGAAGCCCAGCGCAGCCCTTTGGGGCCTGAACGCTGAGGTGCGCACATGGGTTTAGTGTGCCTGGTTCTGGTTTGGGGCAGCCATGAACATGTTGAGGCAAAGGGACCTGTTGCATTAGCTGCGTGTACCAGATATCAAGTGGCAGTAGACATTTATTTGCATAGTTTAGGTGGAGATTCCAGAAGAATAATTCAGTCTCTCTTTTCACTCAATTTTGTGTCATCTTTAGACTTCAATAGCAATTATTTTGTATTACAATGTGTACATTAGATCAAGAGCAGATTCCCTTTTGAGGTCACAGCAAAAGCATGTGCATATGGCATAATCTCTTCCTGATTGCAATTATTGTGGGAGAGATCACTTAGCTGGTGATGTTGTTTGTTTTCAATCAGAATAGTGTGCATGCAAGAGTGCTTTACAGGCAAGTTTAATGTTGGTGCTGTTGGCTTTCAGTCTTGTTTGTGGTTCTGTAAAAAATGGTCAGTGTGTGTATACATATTACATAAAACGTTATCTAATAGGCAATAGTTGATATATGTAATTAATGTGATATACTTCTGCATGTTTGACAAGACTTGTGGTCCACAAATCTGTTAAATATTATGATTTATCCTATGCACTATGCTGCTCTCCACTCTTACAGAGGGGCTATGGAATAGCAGGAGAAAGGAAAAGGCTATTGTTTACCAATTGCTGTCTAGGGGGTAGTTGAGGGAAATGTAAATTATTATAATTACATATTTGAATGTTTTCGAGGTTGCCTAAAACCACAGCTTCAGAAGAATAGAGCTGGGTTATAATTCTGGAGAGAGCTAAATCCATCCTGAAAAACACTGTTTTGGAACTAAGTAGAATTATTTCAGGTGGAAGTCAGATATAAGGAAAAAAAAAAAACCAAAATCAAAGTTAAAGCCCTTTATCTTTTCCATGGGCAAGTGGCTCTTCCCCCTGTGTGAGCTTTGTACCCGTGATGCACCTGCATGTACCCATCAGTATGCATATGCTCCTGTTGGTGGTCTGCATGCCATCGTAGGATGCGAAAGGTATGACTGCTTCTGCTTGCTTATTACTGAGTATGCATTGCACTGGTCTCAGCCAAGTTCCCCTCCCTTCAGCCTGCTGCTCTGTGTGAACTGGGGTCTTGCTACAAGCTGTGAAAGCTGCAACTAGGTCAAGGAGGCAGCGAAGCTGAGCAGAGAGGTCCTGCACTTGGGTTTGCTGCTCCCTCTCAGCTGCCCTGCGTTCTGGCACATTGCATGACACTGGGCACGTGCCTTCTCTCCTTCTTTGCTCCAGCCCAGCTGGGTGAAGCGAGCTGGGACTTGATTTGGAGACACCAAATGTTGCATCTGGTCCTTGGTTTCCTGGGGAGGGCTTGGCACCCTCGGGAAGGGTTCGACACCTTGGAGCTACCTTGGCCTAAGATGGGGCGAGTAGTTCAGTGCATCGGACTTGCTGTGTTTACTTCTGCTCAACATGTGGCCAGAAACACATGGACAGATTGGAGAGAGTTGAGAGAAGCAGCGATAACCGAAGAGCTGGTGAGACTCGCTTTAAGAGGAAAGATTTAAAGTACAACATCCTGCACTGGATCATCTGGGGCCTGTGATTAATGTTGGCTGGAGAGGAGGTCCCAGCTAAAGCTGGGACATGATAATAGTTTAACAATAGTGAAGATGTCAACGCCATGGAGGGTAATATATTGCTTAATGTGTTCTAATGAGGTTATAATGATGAGGTAATAGCATGAGATAAAGATGATCATTCAGGCCATCAGTGAAATCTATTTGGCTTGGAATTGTCCTCTGTGTGTGTGTAAGCCACGTTGGCTGCAGCTTTTAATACTAAAATGGGCAATATAATGAAAGGCAAGAAATCCAATTAGCTGAAATACAGAAGGGGCAGTCCAACAGGTCTGTTTGGTCTCTTATTTTTATTTTAAACCAAGGAGTTACTGCAGACAATTAGTGGAAATTTATTCTCTGTGGCTTTCCAAGCAAGGTCTCTCAGTACTCTTTTTATTTTTGCCTTTTTTCTTTTCCAGGTGCAAATATTTCAGATAATTCTAACAAAAAGCATGCACATTTTTGGGTGATGAGAGCAATCAAAATCTAAACTTTGATTTCCGCACCATCCACTGGAGGGGGGGAAAACCCCCAAACAGCTGTCATCTCAGCTCCTCCTACATTCCAGATGACAGCATCTCTTTACTCTTGGTGGGGAAATAATCATAACAGAAACGACCCTAATTCTTTCCTGAAAGACCAATGATTCCAAGGTCAGAGAGAGAACTCTATGGGGCCTGAGGATTTGATCCAGTAAGTGGTTATGCACCCTTACATTTTACATCCATTTTCTTTTTGTAATGCCTTTGTGTAATCGGACAGGTGCATTGTATTTTGAACATATTTTTTCCATTATCTGCTGGGGTAGCTTCAACTTATCACTGAGATTCATAGGAACTGGATGGCTTTTGCAAGGGAGTTTCTGGATGGAACGCATTAACTGCAGACTGGGGTTACTGCCAGTGGCCTCCCCGTGAACTTGTAATCCTGGCCTTTGAGTAACAACTGTGAAAAATCAATGACGATCGCTTCCATTTTTCATGCTGCCGCTGCTGGCTTGTAAGGCCCATTTTTCTCTTCCCTCTTTCTCTTTTTGTTTTCTCAGTGGCAAGGAAAGAAACAAGGCTCAGGAATTAGACAGCAAACTGTCATTGCAAAGATACACAGCTGGGGTTCCCCTTAAGAGGCTTTTTGTAAATCACGCTAAGCTGCAGAAGACTATCTCAGCAAACAGTGCTGCAGGATATGCTGGGTGAGTTCATTCAGCACCCAGTGACTGTGCAGTGCTGAACTAGGGATGCTCTAGCGTGACTGAGATGGGAAGTCGATGCAGTTGGTCTAGTCTTACAGCTCCTGAAGGGTGAGAAGGATTTGGGCTGGTTAGTTGAATTTTTGTGAAGGCCAGCTCTTGATGCCTCACTGTCCCACATAGTTCCAAGGGTGGTTTATCTCTTCTGTCTCTCCCTACGCTCCCCTGTGGAGCTCAGTGTGGGTCCTCTGCCTCTTTCTCCCAAATGAGGTACTGGTTACTACACCACTTTTTGCAGCCTTTGCTATGGCACTAGTAAAAAATCTTGCTTGCTGTGGGAGCTGGCATCAGTATCAGCAATGATACTGATACCCTGAAAGTCCATCCTGCTTCACAGATGTCTGAGATGACAGTTGCATGCTGTTACCTTTGAGGACTTGGCTAGTGGATGCTGAAAATGAGTGTGAATTCAAACCTGTGTTTTGAAGCACCTCAATACTGGCTAAGTCCTGGTATGAAGTTAGATACAGACTTAAAAGACATGCTCAGTATGGGACATGTAGAATGTACCTATTGGAGGGAGAAGCTGGGAGACTTTTAAACCCACTTGTCTGTAGAAAAAACACATTTAAAATAATCCTGTATTCTAGTAAGAAGGAAGTATCCCTTCTTGGAGACTGCTGGCAATGTCAGAAGTAGCTCTGCATCTCTATCTGTTGATGGAGAAGACTCTTGGATGATGCTTTGATCCTTGAAGCTTCTACAGTGCTGAATGCATGAAAGGTATCTTGCTCCCCCTGCTTCATGATCTCGTCCATTCTTTGCCAAACAGGAACCAAAATTGTTCATGTATTTCAGCCCTTAAAGATGATTGAGGGACTGACACATAAATTATATAGCTATAAAATGAGATCATCCCCTGAACATTTTGTGTGGTTCAGAAAAGTTCAATTAACTTTTCTTGCTCAGTCTTCCCCTTTCCCCCTTCCTCCTGTTTTGTGGCTTCTTTGGTGTTTCCTGGCTCCAGCTAAGATCAAATGCAAAGGAGCAGGGTATTGTAAGGATGGTTATTTTAGCAGAACCATTGGGTCTGTGGAAAGCAGAATGGGAAAAATGGACTTGGTTTGGTTTCGTAAATATCAGTCAATCCTTTTCCCCCCACAAAATCAAAAACAGGGATATTTTGGAGCAAGTGATCCTTATACTGGACTGTTGTTTGGGGAGGGTCCCAAGTGCAACAAAGCCGTATTGCTCATTGATGAACTTGTACTAGATGAGGGGAGGTTGACTTAATCTGTTCCAGACTGACTTAAATAACATACTCGCAGGATAAGATTAATCTCTTGTCATTTCTAGAGGTATTGAGGGATCTGTGGGTACTTGACCTACTTGGAATGAGTAGTCTAGAAGAGACACCCCAAAAGTTTCTCTTTGCAGTGATATGAAGGGAGTCTGAAAGCTGAACTTGAATGTGCAGGTCTCCATGCTGCAAGTAGGATTGTGCCAACTAGCCAGCAGAGATGAAACCAAGATGTGAAATATGAACCATGGGGAATGTAAATTAAATGTTCCGTAATGGTAGAAAACAGTGAAGATTTTCAAGTAGGGATGTGACACAGACCCCATTAGTGGCAAAAGTCCATGTTGCTCGCAATATGCAATTGGAAGACCATTACTGCAAAGCCAACCTGGAAGATGTTCTGTGGAATGGCAGAATATGAAGACGTACATTGCAACTTCACTTTGACCTTTGAACTTTTGTCTGTGTTGGACATGCAACCCTACATCAACTGAAATGGTGAGAATGCTAACGACAAGGGTTTGGCAGGTTGAAAAAGGCAGGGAACCCTTTCTGCAAGGGAGTGTTGCTGAGGCTGTTGTCTTCTCTGGATTTATATATACTAGAGTTGCTCAGAAATACTTTAATGCACAGACTGTCTTCTCAGAAAATTTAATTCTATCTTAGTATTTGAAAATGTTGATTTCTCTAAGTTCTGATCTCAGAAAAGTTGGAAGCAATTTTTTGAATGAAGTGTTTTGTTTTTTCTTATGCACTTATGACTTTTAATTTTGTTACGTATTATGTTCAGTCATAGCTTATTGAAATGACTTTAGTTTTCATGTCCTAGAGATACTGTGGAGAATCATATCTGATCTAATGTTTCCTTAACTATTGTCGAAGTACCTCCTTAGCTCTAAAAGCTATTGCTATTCATGCAATAAAGAGACAAAACTTAGTCATGGTGGTAAGTTTCACCATGCATCCTTCTACATAAATATAAGTGACATGTCTAGTCTAACCAAGTAATAATCTGGGATTTCCACAGTGGTCTGAAGGATATAAGCATGACGGGGCTTGCAGGGGAGAGGTAGTAGCATTTGTAAGATTTATTGGGATAAATCAGTTGCAAATCTTCATCAGTGAAGACAAAGCCATACTTCTGAGGGACATCTACCTCAAATGACTTGGTCATCTATTTCAGGATGGAGTGAACAACCCTGGGGATATTTCTTCTCTCCTGACAGAGGGTGCCTAGGCTGAGAGTTTAGGTTGGGTAAAGGACATGGAGGTTGGAATTCAAGTGGGGTAAATATCACAGAAATACAAAGCACCCTAACAAGATGTAGCATACAGGAGAGACAACTGCTTGTTCCCACTGGTTGTCCACTTCCTCATGGGTTTGAAGGGTTTCTGCTTTCCATGTCAAAAGACGGTTTTCTCAGTGCTGTTCCCTGCTTCAGGACTGGCTGTTTCTCAAGGGCTATTAAGTGTCTGCAGTTCACAGGAGCAGGGAGGATGCCACAGGGACAGGAGCATGAAGTAGCTTCCTAGCAGCACCTCACAGCATGTCACACATGAACTATATTTGTTCAGGCTGAAGAGTGAGTAATTCCCTCCCCCCCTCCCGCCCCCTTTTTTTTTTTTTTTTGCACTTTCCCTCCCTTCTCTGGGTTATTCAGCACCTTGGGCTGGTCTAGGAAGCGCTGCAAGTGTGTCCAGCCTTGGCTGCTGTCAGAGTTCTTGAGTCAGCAATGTCTGCTTTGGTTGAGGAGATGTCTTCAGCTCCACAACTTCCTCCCTCCTGGATTCTCACTCTGTCGCTTGCTGGGCCAGGCAGCAGTAAAAGCCATTGCTGGGGTGGGACTGTCCCTGGCGGAAGAGGTGGGTAGGAGGACTTGGAAAGTCGTGAATGCAAAGTCGATGAGCCAAAGCTAATAACATTCACAGGGATGTGAGCACTGAGGCCTGGGAGCCCAACTCCATCTTCATCACATGCTCCTTGGAGACGATGACCAACAAATTTTCCCATCATAGGGGAATGATGATTGTAGACTAGTCCCAGGCTTCACTGCCTGTCCTGTCTGCACTGGTGATCCAAAGCAAACGCTTCAAATAGCAATACGAGAAACCTCACAACAAGGCCAGTGAAGGTTAATTTGTAAGTCAGTAGGTTCATAATACAGTTATAGAGTGGTTTCTGAGATTTTTGGTCTTTTCCAGAACTCTTCAAAATGGGCGATTAAACCCTGCAACTTTTAGCATCTCCATCCAGTCTTGATATTCCTTTAACTCATGCCTAGTATCTAGCTCATTTCTTTGGGTCTCTCTATATCCTTGTCCTTTGCAACATATGGTGATTACTTCCACTGTCTGATAATGCCTCAAGCGTGTGTGGAGGGGACCTTTCTCTCCAGTTTTGGTTTAGTTTTAGTTTACTTGCTGAGAGATTAAACAGAACAGCAACATGCTACCTATTTTAAATAGAAGACAGCGAGCCCTTGTATGTGGGAACTCCATAGCAGCCTGTGCAGACTACAGGTGCTTGTAAAACTGGGGGGTTTATTTGTGAAATTTTGGAATCTCATGTAGCAAACCCTTGGTAGGTATAGTCATCAAGTTAAGAGCTGTTTTATTGCCCATGTGATATTTTACTCTGTTTTTACAGAGATACAAGTCAAGTGCTACCTTTTCTGCTGAGAATCTTCCAAATAGAACTGCTCAAACTGTCTTTGAAGATACCAAAGCTATCCTGAAGCTACATGTAAATACCATATAGGCAACAGTTGAAAAATCAATGACTTGTGAAACAAAGGAGAATTGTGGATACTTTTGCTTCTGTTTTGCTTCTGCTAAAATATTTGCTGTCAAGTTTCCCACTGCTCTAGACTGTAAAGATGAAAGTATGGTAGTTGCAACTGGTTACCTGCCGTCTAGTTCATTTACAGACTGAAACTTCTCCAAACTTTTAGGAAGAATGTGGTCAAAAGGAGAGTCTGTATTCTCAATTTCTGAGTTTCTTTTATTTCCAGACTTCTTAAGGAAAGCTTTCTATGCATGATTAACTAATAGGAATCAATGCACTTCAAGAATATTACAGTTCTGGTCAGGCCACCACCCCAAAGTTCAGTTACCTGCCAGAGGATGTGCATGTACTTGGAAACGGAGTGGCTGAGAAGTTATTTGGCAACACCAGCTTCCATCTGGGACAAGCACGCCAGAACAGCTGTGTTTAATATCTTTGTTTGGCCCTTTCCACTCCAATTCCAGACAAAGCTTGGGTTTAAACAAGGAACCATTCTGGGCCAAAGAATTGATCAGTCTGACTTCCATTTGCGGCCTCATCCTTACAAATCAGCTGAAAGTTCTCTGGGGTCATTGGGCTGAGGTCCCTGTAGTTAAGAGATGCTGGGTTACATGGTAGTGAAATGCTCCAGCTCTGTTAAAGCTCTAGGAGTGTTTTAGCCCCTCTCTGCTACTTAAAGTGCTGCTTCAGAGTAGTCTTGTCTCAGTGGCTGGAAACTTGCTGGTAATTCTCTTCCTAAAGTGACTAACAAGCAGCTTATCCCTACTCTTTCCTAAACAGACATCACTTATGTTCTTCTCCATCTCAGTGTTTGTCCCTTCAGCCCAGATCCTGTGTCCTCAGAGCCCTGTTTTTTCTCCAAAAGACAGGTCATAGTCTTGCAGCCCATATCCCTTATGCCATCAAAGTATTTCACAAGCTCTTGGGAGGAAGAAGCAGCACTCTGTGACAGCATGGTTGTTGCCATTTTGCAGTTGGACAAAAGGGCGTGGAGGTCTATTCAGTATAGATATCTTCAGGGGCGATGTATGCACCTTGGCTTCTGTTTGTATTAAGTCAAATTGACTCCTCCAGCCTGTTGTACATCTGTTTCAGAGAAAAGAGATGCCTGGGATTAGATTTATTAGGGGAAAGAAATTTGTACCTTCTCAGAGCCATGCCACTGTACATCAAAGTGTCTGTGCTCCCCTACCCAAGAAGAGGGATCCTGTTCCCTCTTCAGGGCATTTTCTTATATAAAGGTAAATTTGTTTTCCCTCTCTTTGCTTGTGTTTTATGTGTGACATTTGATAATGTCAATGGTCTAGATTTCATGCCTACTGCCTTTATAACTGGATCTTGGATTCACCTCTACCTTCTTTCAATAACTGTAAAGCCAAGAAAGTTACACTTTTGTCCTCCCCCACTCCTCAAAAAATAAAAAAAAAATCAGCTTTCCTATCCTGGCTCAAGCTCCCCTGTTTGGTCCAGTGCTTCCTCTGATTGCTGTTCTGCAGGTCTGACATTCTCTCATGCATGGTACAATGGGGTGCACGTGGATTGGGGTCACCCTTGAGGCTCTGCCTCATCTTGCAAAGAGTGGCATTGCTGAAAATACACAACTCCTTCTGTGGGTCTACCCTGAGTGATGTGCATAAAGGAAGCATTTAGTGGAGCAGAAACAGATCCAGGGACTTGCAGAGACCCCTCTCCTCCTACCACTGCCTTCCATGAGAAGGCACACGTGCTCAGCGCATGCCATTTTAAATCTCTTTCCAGAGATCACAACGGCAGAAATGCGCGTGCAAACACTCCCCACCATTGTGTGTAGCCAGGTTTGCAGCAAGCGGTGACTTTCTACATGTGTAGACACTGAGGAAAAGTAGAGTGGAAAAAACTGACTGTAGGTTCCACAAGTTTGCAGTTGTCAAAAGTGAGACCGAATCATGTGCCTTGGCTGGGAGACATTACTCCTTTAAATTCTCCATCGACGTTAATTAGGAGTCCCTTACATGACCTTGGAGATGATAGTTTTCCCCCTTCCAAACTGTATTTAATGAAAAAGCCTGGCTTGCCAGGTGGGTGACTTTTCCCAGGATCTTGCAGCACTCAGATTCATACTGATGAAAACCTCTTAAGCTTCATGAGAATTTAGATCCAAGCAGTGTTTTTTTCTTTAATTTCCCATGATTTTCCATTCCGAGAACTATCCTTTTGAAAGTATTTATTCCAACTCGTGCAGTTCAAGGGCCCAGAATTTGACACAACCTCTTCTACCTTCCAGATGCTTGTCAGAAAGGAGCTGCTATTCTACCTCCTGAGGGTTGTATTTTACAGCACAGGGTGTGTCTCCCAGTACAATTTAAATAAGCAATAATTAGGGGAGACTGAGAGCTCTGGATATACCAAGGCAGGGGAAAAAGGGCTGTCCTTGCCCTTTGCTCTCTGAAACGAGACGTTTTCCCTGTCAGCCATTGCCCGAGTTCTCAGTGTTTCTCTATGCAGCATTCAGATTCAGGGGAAGAAAGAGGAAATTGAAGTATATGTCAAGTCTCCACAAAAGTCGGCCAATGTCTGCTTCCTACCTAAAATGAACAGTCTCGAAAGCGTGACGCCAAATCCGCTTTTTTCCTGCCTCTGCCACTCTTGCTCTCTAAGATGGCTTGGCTGAGAGACAAATTTCCTTACAGTCAGGAAAGAAAAAAATCAGAAACAGAAGCACTTCTGAATGAGCAGCGCGCAAGGCCCTGCTGGGCTCTGGGCAGCAGGCGCTGTTACCGCGTGGATTGCATGGATGAGCGGTGGGAGGCTGAGCTCGCATCCTGCAGCAGCTGAGGGTCTGCCCCGGGATGTGCGGAGCTTCAGTCCATCAGCAGGAGAGAGGGAGATCTTCAGAGGCACCTTCGTTTGCTGTAGAGCTTTGACAGAACCATTGGCCATTTGCATCAGTTGGCGACGTGCCCAGAGATGGAGGAGGGGGAAATTGGTCAAAAAATAGAGCTGTAAAAATCCCCATGCTTCAGATCACAGCAGTAAAATTATTAATATTTAAGATTTGAGAGGTCTGGCTAGGAAGTTTATCCTAACGGAAAGAACATTCCTTTCAACTAAAAGCTAGCAGCCTGTGATTGTTTCCAAGCCCCACTTCTGAGCTAAGATAATACTGGAAGTGTCGCTTCTACGGGCTCCACTGAGAGCCATCTCTCCACAGTGGCACATAAGGTTTGATTCCTTCTTAGAGCTGTGGCAGCTGACAAGTTACTTCAGGAGCCCATCCCTCCCAGGGGTGGGTACTTGACCTTGTTAGCATTGGAATGACTGTTTTTCTTCACTTTTCTTTCTTTCTGTCTTTCTTTCTTTTCCTGAAGAAGATCTGGTCTCTGCAATCACTAAACAGAGAACAGGGGCGCAGAGAGGGAGATGCTGTCCAAATGTTCTCTCACTGTGATCATAGTTAATAAAGCTTCTGTCTGACCTGTCCTAAATTGTACTTGTGTCCCTAGGACTTGGAGTCCCTATGTTCTCTGACAAGATCTAACCGGGTCTCCTTTGCTGAGCAGCAATGCATACTGCATATGCTCTGCAAGCAAATGCATCCTCTTCTAGACTATCCCATGTCTCAAAATCCCAGTTAGCCAACATCCAGTGTTCTGTTGCTCTCTTCGCAGGGGTTGCATGCAGGTTGAGTTTTAGGCTGATGTCCTCAAGAAATAAAGTTTTGGGTTAGTCAAGTTTAGGGTGGTCAAGCCTTGTGTGTAGGTCCTTCTGCCTGATTATGCATTTCTACTGAACTTTGATACGCCTGGCTCATCTTCATTACAGTGGATTTGGGGCAGATGTGTCAAAGTTATGTAGCTTTGGATGTTTTTAGGCAAAAGAAAAAAAAAAAGAAAGCAGCCTGATAAGTTACCTTTATAAACATCTAGACTGAGGAAAGTAGATGTGGTGTAGAAGTTCATGCTATTAGTCAGTGGAGAACAAGTAAGGGGGGAGACTTCATAAAAGAGTGGACTGGGGCTGGGGGCTGCCTGTATGGGGAACAGCTTTGCTGTAGAGCACCTGGGGGTCCTGGTGGGCAGCAGGCCCTGGCAGCGAAGGTGACCAAAAGCACCTTGGGCTGCACTGTCACCAATGTAGCTGGGAGCTTGAGGGAAGCAATTACCCATCCCTACACAGTGCTTGTTAGACCACATTCAGATCCTGCATCCAGCTTTGGTAATAAGCATTGCATGTTGTCACACCCCAAAAGGACACCTTCCATTCAGTGTATAGGCTTGTGAGACCTGTGGGATCCATATTCTCCCGGGAGTTGCTTCCTGTATTCTATTATGGCTTTTTTTTTTTTTTACACTGTACTGTGATTCTTCTTGTCTGTACCTTCAGAGCCAAGAAAGGGGGCTTGGAAGTCCCTTCTCTGATCACTGTTAGGCTGACAAGCAAGTTGGGGTTGCTTTGGTTTCACTTGCTTCTACCATAACCTCCTGGCTTATTTTACCTGCCTGACTTAACCTAGCTTTTCTTAAAAAAAGAAGCACTGCAAGGTAGCAGCCATGATTTGGCATACATGTATGTACATTGTTCAACCATGAGAGGGAATGATAGCCTGAGGGCCAGGGCGCTTGTTTGCTGCTAGCCAGCCTGAAGCCCTCATTGTCCACATCCTTCCGAATGTGACCTTCGCTGGGCCGCCGAGCCTCGCTGTCCGCCAGTCCTCTGGGGTCCTAGAGCCGCCTTGGCTCCCAGCAAGGCTGGGTGAGAGTGCGCAGGAGCAGAGCCTAAGCAAGCATTTTAAGTAGGAGCAAATGTTAGCAGCATTCCTGGTCTTTTACTTTAGAGAGAATCCTGAAACAGTACTTTGAATTGCAAATACAAGCAATTGAGATTTTCCCTCTCCAGGTTCTGGCCAGTATTTAGACTAGCCAAAAAGATACCTCCAAGAGAATTAATTCCTGGATTTGCTTAAGACCTTGTGCGTCGTGGAAAGGGCCCAATGGAGAGATTTACTGTGAGCAAGTCACTTTCATCCTCTCAATGCCAATTTCACAGCTTTAATACTGGAGAGTTGTGTTATTCACAGCTTCCTTGGAGCTTGTTGCTGAATTGCCACTGTAATGGCTTTGCTCCTTTTAACAGCCTATGGCTAGGAGTGTTTGGAGAGTGAGAAGCACGGATTTCAGGCCCAGAATTAGCGTTCTGGCAACAAAGTGACCACCAGCAACAACTGAAATCGCAAAATGAACATTTCTAGGAAAAAAAAAAATCACTCATGTTGTCAGCCCAGGTTGGGCTGTTATAGTTGAAACTTAAATCATTCTGACCCAAAACAGAAAAACAACCAACCAACAGACCCAAACAAAACTTTTGAAAGATGAACATTCCCAGTCAGAAATGCCACTTCTGTGCCCTGTAAGAGTTGTCCTTTAGAGGCTCCATCCCGTCTTCTTTCTTCTAGGAGGTGGGCACCACAGCTAATCTTCATCTCCCGTCCCTTTGAGCTGCTGGAGAACATCAGGGGAGCACTGTTTCTGCAGGGTCTCTCAGACAGCCATCGCCCACCTGAGGAACCAGACTTGTGGGGGGACTACAACACCCATAGAGTGCTACTGCTGCCTCGTTGAATCAAAAATTGCAAATGTGAGCTAAGAAGAGTTTTGGCTTCTGACTGCAGAACAAAATCACTTATGGTCCCATAAACAAAGTGCCTCTTGACATGCGGAGCTGGGATACTCAGGGTTGGGAGCAGAGACCTGAGTGATGAAGCAGGAGGTACCTAACCAGGTACGACTGGCTGTGAGCACCTCCACGGATGGCATGACAATGGCAGTGCGGTTTTGCATCAGGGTGTACAATGTGCTCCGTGGAGCAGGGAAGCTACAAGAAGAGGGGGGAGCACAGAATGCAGAGCATTTTACCCCAGTGGGAAAACTTTCAGGAGGAGGAGGTTAACACCTCTCCCTGGAAAGAAAAACAAAGCAAGGTGCGGGCGTGCCAGAGCCTCCTGAATGCCTGGGCTGGGACAATGCCTTTTTCTGTCTTCTCCTCTGCCCGTGCAGCGCCCTCTATATGGCGAGGACCGTCCAGTGGGAGGTGGAAACCTGCCACCCATTGAGTCACCGACGCCACCTCCCACATCACTTTCCAATGTGCCTGTCTCCTAATTAGCCAATAAATTCACAAGCGCTTTTCTGTCATCTGCGGGCTGCTCCAGCAGCCTAGTGCTGGTAACGTTTCAATTGTGTGTCTATGTGCGCACCGACCCTGCCAGCTTCTGGGGCTCGGGGCGGGCGACGGCGCCCAGCCAAAACCACAGAAAGGCTTCAGTGAAAAAGAATACGCTCTGAGTACGAGCAAATCAGTGTATTCCATTTGAGGTGATATTAACTGCTTTCTGCACAGTGGCTGCTAGGGCACAGCGCCTCGGCCCTGGAAAAAGGAGTGTTTTCAGTGCAAAACCTCACGGCACACAAACGCTGCACTGTGCTGAGCCCGGGGCACTTCACGCCTGTGGGTGTCCAGGTCGTCTCGGGAGCTGCTCTGGGATTCGTGCCTTGCCCAGAGGCAGAAGACTCAGGCTGGTGCCTCTCTGTGCCCCCAGTGCTTTCTGCCCAGTGCTTAAAGCTCAGGCAAGTTCCCTGTTTCAGGAATCCCTTTCTACCCTGCCAAAAAGACTTTCAGTGCCTTGAGTTGGTTGTATCTCAGCTGTGGTATAGGCAAGGAGTCAGTGGCTCCTGTCATAAAGGAATTGAGATTGATAGCAGCTTGCCCTGCTGACTGCAGCCTCAGGGACTGGGCTGAGCACCTCAGCAGCAAAGGCGGCATCCAAAGGCCTTGAGAGCATTGGAGCAGAAAGGCACCAATGACTGCAAGGCACTGGGGCAGGGAGGGAATTGTGTCTGTAACTATGAAGTCTTTATGATGAGGACGAGGAGACAGTCAGGAGAAAAGTTTCTTCAGCATATTTGGCTGCTCAATAGATGTCCCCATGCAGAGATGGGCTAATACGTGGTGCAGCCGCTCCAAGCTGGCTGTGCCCATGGCATGTGCAAGCCTGTCCACGCACATGCAGCAGGCAGCAGGCTGAGTTCCTTGATGCAGGTCCCTTGGAAACTACAGAATGGTGTCTCCTTGGCAAAGAAGGTGCTGTGGTGGTAGGTTGCGTCTATAAAGACTTGTCTCCATGAACACAAAGGAGAACCCGGGTCCAGCCAACCCCAGGGCTATCACATCGCTTTGGGTCAAGGGGAGGTGGGCTCCAGAGCACCTCACAGACCCAAGGGGGTTAATGTCTAGAGCGTGGGACGTCTTATGGGATGCAGGGAAAGAACATTTCAGGATTGCTAAGACTTCTTATGGGATGTTTAGGATATAGGGGGATGTTGAGGAGAGGAAACAATGGCAGGGAATGGGAGAGATCAAGGTGGTTTGGAGAGGAGGAAGTGTGGGAAAATAGAGGGATAAGAAGACAAACGGGCTGGTTTTATGGAAACAGGTGGCAGGCTGGTACGCGTACCTGGCCATGCCCTGCGCCTGACCAGTGCATTCATCCTGTCTTCTCATTAAACTCCATTTCTAGTTATTTTCTGGGTGAGGGGCTCTCTGTTCTGGGTGTATGTGTGTACATGGAAGCCGAAGTGCCAGCAACTGGAGTGGGACCATAGGTCACAGGCCAGCTACTGGAGAGGCTATGGGGCCTGGGTGTTGGCTGCTGGTAAGATCATAAGACTGGGCCAGCTGAAGAGAGACCAGTTTGCATCTGCCTGTTTCTGCGTGAGGCAACTGCGAGACCAGGGGATCTTGGGCCAGCTACTGGGTAGACTGTGTTAGACAAGCAGGGATCCATACTGTATTTGTTTACATATATATGTATTTTCCACTCATGGGCTTTCATCCTGGTTCCTGAACATTGCCGAACAGCCTGAGGACCCTACATCTCCAGGAGACACATCTTGGAGTGAGGTGTGGGCTGTTCTGAGCCAACACCGTGGAGAGTGGGCTAAAAAGATCTGGAAGTGCTGGATGGAGGCGAGGTGAAGATCTGAAACCCCAGTGCTAAAATGGTTTCTGCAGTGAGAAACCAGATGCCAGACACTCCCCAAAAAGGACAGCATGGCCTTCCCACCCCCTCTCTTCTTACAATTTTATTTCATCTGAAGGCTTTAATAATAGGAACATTTCTTTTTATAAACTCTTCCATCAGCCGGATGAGCCTCTGCGGGGCATGTTGACACATCAAATTAGGCTGTGGTTTGGGTGGCAGCCGCCATGGGCCTGAGGATGTGAAGATGCGAGTGGGAATGTTGCAGAGGGGAAGGAGGAAGGCTCCTTACAGCTCAAACCTGCGGTTGAGAGCTGGCTCTCAGCAAAACCACCTTCATCAAAGCCGAGCCGTGCTTTCTGTTGAGCAAGGCGCTGGGATCCTTGCGGTCTGCATGTCCCTGTTGTCCCTTGGGCACAGGCAGGAGGGCGGTGGGAACGTTCAGAGGTGGCCCCATGCTTCAGTCCACGTCTCATCCTGTGCTGACCCGCCTTTGTGGGTGCTTTGAGACATTCTCTCGCTTCTCTCCTCTTCCTCCACTATTTTTCATGTCTCTGTGTTTCCCCATTCTGGCTGGAAACGCTGAAGTCCATGCCAGGAAAGGCTGTTTTCATGGCGTCTTGCGACTGGCTGGCCCAACCCTGTGAGATTCCCACTTCCATCCAAGAGCTTGTCCTACTTTCAGGCTGGACTGTGGAGATAGCTCATGGTGCAAAATGCCTTCCCCCTCCTTTCCTGCCCTTGGGACCCACTGCAGCTCCCACCTCTCCACTCGCACTTCCCAAAGATACCCCTTTTCTGCTGTTCCCCAGTTCTTTCCCACCTGCTCAGCACATCCTCAGCTGGGGCTTACTGAGTCAGTGACGGTGGTGAGATGCACGGCCAGGGAGGTGAATGGGGACGGATAGAGGGATCCTGGGAGAGTGGGGTGCAGTGGAGACAAAAAGATCCTGAGCTAAAGCCTTTTTCTGCCAGTTTTGGGTTGCCTCAAGATTCAGTCTTTCAGCACAACTCTGTTGTGGATTGAAGCTTCCCGAATCTCAGCCAGATCGTGTGCTTGATGCAAGAGACTCATCCAGATGGGTCCTGTGTCCTGCTCCTCCTCCTCATCTTGGTTTTGCATGTTCTCTCCCATCCTTGAAGCCAGGGAGCAGCTCATTGGCTTGCAGAGCATTGGTGTTGGTGTTGCACAGCCTGGAAATGTGCGTACTTGAGTCTGGCTGCAGCCTCTTGGGTTATCATCTGGCCTGACGCATGCTTGGAAGAGGAGAAGGCAGGTCCATGGCCAGGCAGGGAGCAGTGTATGGGTTTTCTCTTAGTAAGATCCCAGCATGAGGGTGCCTGTCATGGACTGTCGGATGTTTATGAACCCACAAAGAGCCATGCCGGTTTTCCTGTCTCTGTCTGTGGAGTAAGAAAAACAGGTTGGTTTGCTAGCAGGATGTTTTTAAAATCAGTGGCTGGACTGAGCAGTCTCTAGGAGCTGGACTGTGCCTTGTAACCAGCCTGGACACCACCAGGTACCCAGCTGCAGGCAGATGAGACTCTGAGGCCATCCCTAGAAAAGCCCTGATGTTTACTACTGAAATGGCAGATATGACCTCTGGGCAGCCTATGTCCAGTCTTTAAACAGGGGGAGCTCTTAAATACTGTGAATATTGGCAGATGAACCTGCTGGCTACCTCTCAGCAGCAGCACGGACACGTGGAGCTGGGGCAGGGAGCACCCAAAGCTTTACCATGGCTTGGCTTCAATCCCCCAGTGGTGATGCGTGAGTCAACCTCTGGAAGAATACAGGTTCAAGGCTAGTAATGGAGATAATGTGGAAATGCCTTATAAACACCTCTGCTGTTCCCACCTCTCCCTTTGTTGAGACCTAATTTAGTTGGGGAAAGAAGGAAAGAGCTGAATTTTAGATTTGGAATACCCTGGGACTAAAGAAATGTCCCAAACAACTGTATAAATATAATTTCTGACAAAAAAACTTAGCTCTGTTCTTGCAGGTTTGCTGAAATCTATACATGTCTGCAGCTGACTAACAATTCCTACCTTCTCTGCAAAAATAAATAAAGGAAGACACTGAGATCCTGTGGCTAAGAATTATGTTGAAGTTGGTGGATCTGCCAAAAAGAAATCAGCAAGTTAGATATAGTAGATACCTCATTGTATGCATCCTTGTAAGAGGAACCAGAGCACTTCCTTCCATGTTGATGGATGCTTCAGAGGATCCAACACAAAAAGTAACAGAAAAAGAGAATAATTAGTTCTTCAAAGAGAGAAACTTTACACAATTTCTCCAAGACAAAGCATGAGGAGGAAAAAAAACAGTGTGCTGAAAAGGATGTAGCACTCGTGCTGAAGTCAATGGTGGTGTCTTCTACCTATCAGGAAAGGGTTCAGAAAAGGGAAAGGAAAATCTGAAATGGATTGGTAGACTAAAGGAATCCTGCTGAACATTAATCACTTGAAACACAGCCTTTCAGAGGGAAAAAGGATCCAAATCCTGTAGCAAATGGTAGATTCATTGAACGTAAGACAAGAAAAGATCTCTGAGCTCCCACATAATTCCCACCGCCTGCCCCAGAGTTCCTGCGCCATAACTCACGAGGGAGTTCACGCATGTGTTTTAGAAAGGCATCCCATCTTGATTTCAAAGGGAGAACCTACACCAGCCTTAGGTAAGTTGTTCCTGTAGTTAATTATCCTATTAAAAGAGAAAGAAGTGTGCTTTATTCCAGATTGAATTTGTCTGGCTTCAGTTTCCAGCCATTGGATCTTGTTAAACTGTTGTCTGCTAGATTAAAGAGCCCTCTGCTGAATACAGACAAATTGGCAATCTAGAAACGAGAAGGTCCAAGGCCAAGTCCTGTTCTTTGTTAGACTTGCACAGCCCCGCTAAAAGGAGGAGTGCAGCGCCCAGGGTCGCAGCGCGCCAAGCCGGGTCACCACGGATGCCCTCCGCAGCCACCTCCTCCTGGCTGTGCCGCCTGTGAAGTCTCCCCAGTTTTTGGCTGGCAGGCCAAGACAGTGCCAACAGATGTTAGGGGAGGAGAAAAAGCAAACAAGCCTTCACCCCCCACCCGCCTTTTGTTTGCCATAGACTAAGAGAGCTGGGAGAAAGATGAGAAATTCTTGGCACCGCAGCGTGTTTGTTTTGCAGAGCTGAGCCACGCTTTAGCTCCATTGTGTTGGGTTGGACGCCCGAGTCCTAGAGTGGGAATGCGCGGGCCGTGCAGGGATCAGGCTGCACGGACATCACGCTTCTCGTCTGGCGCAGATGCTGGCAGACTGAAACATCTCCCAGTGGCTTTGGCAGCACAGAAAAAAAGAAATAGTCATCCTAAGAAAAATAATGAAAAAAGAAATCCAGCTAATTACTAAAGGCAAAATCCCATCTAATTCAGCCTGGGCAAAGCAAAAGGCCTTGGAGGAGAGACTGGTAATCGGGATCCTGCCATCCATAGATGCTGGGCAGGGCACGGCCTTGTGGTTTCCTCAGTAGGTGGGGGACTGGGCACAGCCTCCAGCAGCTCTAACGCTGACTCCACGGGGAGGGCAGAGAGGAGACACATCCAGGAGGAACCTGGAGTGAAGGAGGCCAAGGACGGAGCGAAGGGCCCCAAATTGGACAGCGAAAAGAACAGTTGTCCCTCTCCACCCCCCTTTCCCTCCTCCTCCTCCCGGGCTGACGCTAAGTACAAGCTTCCCCTCCCACAAAATAAAGGCCTTGATGACAGGCTGCCTTCCCCTGAACGGAGTGTCAAGTTGAAATCTGGCCCTGAGGATTTGTGGTGGCTCAGGGCAAAAGTCAAAACAAACACAAACACATTCCCCAGTGCCGACGTCGGTGTAGCCCTGAAGAGGAGCCGGTGAACCGGAGTTAATAAGCAGGAGAGATTTTGTTTGTATGTGCTGGGGGGACAGGGAGGATGGCCAGGAAAGCAATGGGGCAAATCGTGACTTTCCTTCTAGTTTATGAGGCAGGGGGCTCGCATCATTAGCTTCTGCAGAACATGGTTTTATTGCCTTCTTTCCAGTTGCAACATTGGCGCTTTTCTTTTCCCCTTCCCTTGAAATAGCTTTTTGCCATGCGGGTTCAGTGGTAGTGAGATCTTGCGGGCTTTGCCAAGAGGTGGCAGTGCTGGAGCTCTGTAGCCTGGATAGGCAAGTGTCTACGCCAAGTGCCTACGTGTGTCTATGCACAGCGTGAGTGGTGTTTTGGGGCGAGGCACGGGGCTGGGAGTGGAGATTTTGTATTGCAGCACAACCAGAGCAGTACTTATTTAAGACAGGATGGAGTAGAGTACAAAAGGCTTTTCCTTTAATAAACTGAGTGGCTGGTCAAGCGTTGGCTCTGAGAGTGCTTGCCAGCATGAGCTGAGGTCTCTGGATTTTTAAACTCTTTGAATATGTAATTCTCCTACTCTGCTTTTCAGTCTGTTTTTTGCAATGGTAAATGAATGGTAACATCTACGCTATTGTATATTTGGTGGAAACAAAGGCTGAAAAACATTCCTTCATCCTACTCAGAAAAGGGGCATAAGCTTTGGATACCTGGTCCGTCGGGGGAAATGACGTTCAGAAACCCTCAAGGAGAGCTCAGAGAAACTGAGGTTTGAGCAGATGTCAGCTGAGGCTGTGGGCAATGGTTGCTTTAGGGTATCTTTGCAAGGGTTTGGGTTGAGGACAGGGGTACAAACAGCCTTTGTCATCATTTGGATAACTCATATCCATATACCCATGCAGGGACACAAGCTATGATGGCCATGGTCTGCCTTGTGATCTCCAGGAGAGGCTGGGTGGTGGAGGCTGAAATGCCATGTTTCATGGGAGCTCAGCTGTGGATGTCTACACTCTAAAGCCAAATACATAAATGGGGTAAGAGGGAGACATTTAAGATTGAGTGTTCATTGCAGAACAAGCAATGCACTCACTTAGCAGTCAGTCATAGCATGTGTGCAGTCTTTCACCTGTCTTCAGTGCCATTTAGGATCTCAAATGATTACAGTAAGTCACATAGTTAATAGTAAGAATATCAAACATTGTACCCAAAATTCATGTCGAATGCTTCATTTAGCTCTGGAACTCTTTAGGAAGCAAAAGAGAAGCTGTCTCCTACTAGATACCTCCCCAAACATAGACTTTGCAAAGCCCTCTCTGTTAAAGCATAGTTTGGAAGCAGGCAAAGAGGCTTGCAATATTTTATGTGTAATCAAGTGATTAATGTAAACCATGTGGTCTAATGATCTGTCATCTAAGTTGTTACCCTGTGCCACTTAAGATGCTGTGGTTTGAAAGAGCACCAAGCGGAGCTCGGCTCTCCCCTTCCTTATGTTTACAAAGTTTCACTGGGTAATGCATTGCAGCGGGTTTCTGCAGTGCTAGCAGCAAAGGATGAGAAGCTGAGCTATTGTAATAACAAGCAGTGTGTGCACGGCTCATCCAGCTCCTGTGACAGTTCACCAGTGAAAGAAAAAAAAGCTTTCCTCATTTCTGTCTGTTCATTGTCAGGAAGGCTTCTGCTCATCGGGCAGTTGGTTTGGGCATTAGGAATAAAAGGACCTTTGAAACTTTTTTTTTCTCTGTTCCTACATGTTTTTTACTGCCACAGTACCTGAGGTAGTATTATTAATGAATTAATAATGCATTTCTCCTCAGAGCACTGCAGGAGGAAAGGAACTACAGCCATGGGGAGGCGGTGTGCCCAAAAAGCAAAAATATCTGCCTATCTAAATGGTGACCTCCTCTCAGATCCCAGCTCTGCTTTGAGCAAGCCACCTCCTTTCTTTGGCCATGAGTGCTTTTCTTGATATCTACTGAAAATTAATTTTCTTTCTCCCTTCGTCAATGTTTTGGACCATGGGTTAGGACCACTGGACCCACGCCAGCAAGCAGAGAAGACATCTGAGAAGAGGGATACTTTGAAGCTCTGAGGGATATTATGAAGATTTTAGGAATACTTTTAAGCATTTTTCAGATTTTGAGAAGGGAGAAAAACTGCTTCCAGACTGCTGGGGGCATTTTGATACAAAATGTTTGCTTTTGAATCCATGCATGAAAATGTAGCTGTGAACTAGCCCCAACACTTTATTTGCCTGAAGAATCAGGATAACTATAGAAAGATACAGAATACCTGGGCTGTGTTCCTCTCTTTGGGACAGACCTAAACCTAAAACTTTAAAATTTAACTCTCTGTCCTGCCTGACCTTTGGGTGAAGCTGTCTCTTTGTGCACTAGGAAACCTGATTTATTAACCTATTCCCAAACTAACAAGGCTGATAGCACATTTACAAACCAAAGTGATCAAGGGAGGGATTTGTTTCTTTTCACTTTAAGCCATCTAGCAGTTATTCATCTTGTCCAAGTCACCTAGGCTTCCTCCAAGAGGAAGGGGCAGCTCTGTGGGGCAATCCATCCGTCCATCCATCCGTCCATCCGTCCATCCACCCATCCATCCAAAAGCTGGGGTCTGGGACAGGAGAGATGAATGACCCTGTGGCAGGCTGAGTGTTGCCTGTGATGACAGCGGGGTTTAGACAGCGGGGTTTAGACACCTAACTGTTAGACAGCAACACTTAGTGAGATTAATTCCACACCATTCTGAAAATCCCCAAGTTAGTCACCTTTAAGTAGAACCCATGAGTCCTGCCTCTATTTCTGACCTTAGCTACCAGATGTTGTTCCTGATTTCTGGATTATAGTACCTTGGAGAAAGAGAGCTCACCTTGGACGTCCCTCTGCCATATTGCAAGGTGAACTCTATACTATTCCTGTCAGGTGTTCAGGGCAGAGAATGGTGAAATAACACATAAGCAAGGACTTTCTTTATCTTCTGCAAAGGGAAAAGGTACAATCTGTCTACTGGGAGAAACTGGAGGTCATGAGAAAATCCACTCTTCTCCCACTCTTTTTCCCATTCAGCTTACAGCTGGAGACCTGATCTCAGCCCAGGTCTTCTGTGATGTTGGTGAGAGGCCGTGGTTCCTCTCAATGGGAACAAGGAGACGTGAGCACTTCAGCAGCAGCAGAAGACACCCTTGTCTGCATGCGGGCTGAAACAGTTGATAAGGAGATTGCCAATCTCATCACCACAAGATGTTGCTGAGGCCAAGAGTTTTGCAAAAGTTATTACAGATAATGATTAAAAAAAGTTTTGCAAGGAATAATCAAAGACATAGCATTTTCAGGGTTTATACCAGTTTCTAAGTACCAGGGTTAACACAGAGGGCTGATACTCCCCCACCTCTCTTCTGCAGTTATCCTACACCGTCCTCAAAAAACGCTGGTGTTTTACGGGAGAGATAGGATATTTGTCCGACTGGACCTTGGGCCAATCTGGCTTGACATCCCCTACCATCCTTTCCAGTCAGGGGCTCTGAGAAGATGCATTTCATTCCTCCACCAGTGTCTCTGGACCATTTGGCCAAGCAGAGGTCAACAAGGTTCAGTATTTTCTGTGGGGAGAAAAGCAGGTTATCTTCCTCTGGGCAGGATGTAAAGTGTCCTGGCTCTCTCTGCCCCTCCCCTGCCCCAAAGTCAAGCAGACTTGCAGCATTCCTGAGCCCAGTCCCCGCAGCTTTATAGTCATATATTTAGCATTTAAAACACTATATTTTGCCATGAACTTTAAATTGTCCTTCTCCTCACTGCTTCTGTCCTTTCCCATCAGTGACAGTTGTAGTCTATTTGATACAGGCCAGGTTACTGAACCATGACCGTGTAATTATGGTTGGAGCCACAGAGCTATTTTTATGCCCTGCCAGAGATTATTCACTTATCAGGAATGTATATTTAAGTGGCAGGCTCTGAACTGGCCGCTATAAATAGGCAAACCCAGCGCCCTCTGTGTTTTCTTTCAACTCTGTCATCTATCACGCCTTCAATTTCCGCAACCACATCAACGTCTGTGCAGGGCAGGACAAGTCAGACCGGAGAGGAGCAGCTGGTGAACTCGCTTGGAAAAATAGGAGAGAGGGGAAAGGGAACGTAACGCCACCTTTTCTTGAGTGTGGTGAGAGCCTGGAAATGGAAGAAGGGCTGTTGTGCTGCCTGCTAGGGTTAGCTTCCCTTTCAGTGTGGTTATTGCTTGACCCCAGGGTCTCTGCTGCTCCACGTGACATCTTCTCCCCATTGCGATCAGGTGCCAAGGGGTGGCATGAGGTCATTGGTGCTGGGATAAACAGGACAGGAGATGACAACACCTTTCGCAGGGCGTCTCTCTCTGCAAGCATCCATATTATAAAAGGTAATAGGGAGAAGGCAATAAAAATGCTTTCTAGCAGGACTGGGAAGGTTTGTCCAGGTTTAATGTCTGCAGCCTATCTGGAGTGCCAGCTGCTTCTGTTAAATACAGGTCTGGTGTCACCAAGGTTGTTCACAATCTCTCCAACGAGTGGCCCTCAAGCATCAATATTTTCCCCTAAGTGATGGCTGTCCTGTGGCTGCGTTGCACCTCCTGGGACATTTCCCCTGGTTTGCAGCTGGCAGCATGGATGCTTCACACTGGCATTTCTTGGGCGTGATTCCAGCGCAACAGTAGGAAGCCTCAGGGGGTTTTGGTGTTGGTCAGCCCAGCAAGCTGCCTGTTATTTTGTTGGATTGTGCTGATGGGGAGAAGAGACCCTTTTTTGCCAATCTGCTGGAGGGCAGCAGGCATGGACAGGGTTTTTCTTCTGCAGCATTTGCAAAATTTTGATAAGCTATAGCAGAGGTGAAAATCATTTCGTAGGACGAGATATCAGGTTGGCACCTGCTGCGCTGAGCAGAGCCCTTCTCTCTCCTCGGCGCATGCCCTATACCCTTGTGCATGTGGGTCCTTATGCTTGGAAAGCACTGACCCCTGTGGGCCCATCCAGGCTCCTCATTGCATCTCCAGATCTGCCCCATGCCATGTTTCTGTAGGAAGTTTAGTACCTCGAGTTAGAAATCTTGGATATTTTCATTCACTTCAGACAGTATCTGATTAACAACTTATATGCATTTTTGGCTCTTCTTCTGGTTTCTGGGCAAGGCAGGAAGTTGGTACGCATGTGAAATAGCAATTATTTTCAAAGCCTCACAGTTTCTCAGGTGCACTCTGCTTTCTGTGACCTGAATGAAGGGCTCGGGCAGCAGTCGTATCTGGGGCAGACTCATTGCAGGAACAGGGATGTAGAATTTGGCAGCATCACTTTAGGAGAAATGAAAAACCAAATCTAAACACTTACAAACAGCAGGGTGCATCTAACAGTTTGCTCAGCCTTCAAAGACATCCGTGGCTGCTTACTGGATATCACACGAGTAAAGAAAGCCTCATTGCTTTGCCATCTTGGATTCTCAGCCCAGGAACAGCCATCCAGACCATTTCTCCAACTTGTGGATTTACTGAAGCTGATAAAATATGTTTCCTCCTGTCTTTCGCATAGCACATCGTGTCCCTCCTGACTCTTTCTCAGAATTTCTGGCTGCACATTCCTTGGACTCGCTGCTCAGTCCCCTTTTAGCACAGCTGATACTGTACAGTAACTATGGTGTTCTTTCCCTTCCAGACTTCTCCAAGTTCCAGAGGAACTTGTGGTTTTATGCAGACCATTGTGACTTTGTTGTTTCTTTGAAAAAAAAAAAAAAAAGACTGGCTGTATCATCACTGAGCTAATCTCATAATTTCTGATAATGTATTTCTCGATGCTGGTAAGAGCGATGGTGTTGCACATTCCTGTGAATCCCACCATGGTTTTGCATTTTGACACTGCCCAAGAGAGGGATTGCTTGAGAGATTTTCCTTGCATTTTTCCCACTTGTTTTCCCCAAGGAGCAGTAAGGTCAAATACTGGACTCTCAATGAAGCAGAGGTGTGAATTTGGGATCAGTTTCGGTTGCTGCGGTGCAGCTGTTTGGATGTTATGATGAAACTTCTGGCATCCTGTGACAACGGCAAATCCGTTCCTTTCACCATGAGTGCACCTCGCTGCTCGAGCGAAGCCGAACTCCTCATCTGTGCACTCTGCAGGAGCTCCTCCCTATTGCTTTGTGCTTTCACATGCTGCACACTGAGCATCTCCTGGCAGTGTTATCTCTATTTTCCATCCCACATTTTGGTTTTGTTTTGAGGGCTTTGGGGTCTTTTCTGTTTTGAAAAGTCCTATCCAGACTGCAGTCCCAGGACAGCCTGCTGTTTTCTGTCTCTGTTCTCATCAAGGCCTTGTGACCGATGCTTAGATGTGAAATACCCTTTTCTGATCTGACAGTTTTATGGGACTTGTATGCATTCACCTTGGATTCTGTCCAAAACATCCCTTTTTGGAGATATTTCTAAGCTAATACTGTTGTTCTGTGTTGCTTGGCTATTTTCCTATGCTTTTAGGTTATACACCCTGCCTCTCAGAAATACCACTATCAGGCTTTTGTCACGACCTTTCCTACTGATGTCATGTTACTGATGGGGATTTCTGACACTTATCAGTCCCACTGGTATTGCATGCCTTTTTTTTCCTGGAAGGGTGTCTTGTGCCAATTTTACGTCAAAAGGGACATTTTCTTCACACCAAATTCCAAAGCAAATGCTGAAAACAATTAACTTGTTGCTGCTTTTCTTGACCTGGAGATGTTGATACACAGATGGAGAATGAAGTTTCATCTAAATTTAAACAATCTGGATATAAATTAATCTAAATTCAGCCAGGTTGCTAGTCTGAGCCAATCATCTTTGCTCTTTCTCTGGTCAATGGAAAGAAGTTGGTACTTCTAGAAGGTGCTTCATTCCATAAAAAGGTAGCTGTGTCTGACAGGAGGATAAGGCTGTCTGCAAGCTCATGGCTGTACACTACCTCCATTTAAATGAATAATTAAGGTTAAGTGCCAAGGTTTCATTCTGCATGCAAATTAAGAGTTGAAAAGTGGAGAGTCTCCATGCAAGTGCGTTGTCTAAATATCTGCTACAGTCAGTGGAGATCTCATCAGTTCAGACCATGGGCACTAATCAAGGGCCTAAACATAAGCATTTATTGCCATTTGAGAGGTCCTAGAAAGTCCTTCCCTGCCTGTAGCAGGCACTGCAAGAAGGTCATCATCTCCTATTGATCCCGTGTCTCATCTGTCAACCTTATATGGATGTCTGGAATACACCCTTAAATCTCAAACTCTAGCCACCTACATTCAGGCAAATAAATCATGTTGTTGATCTTCATTGACCAGAATGAGAGGCCAGATGTCCTGCTCACCTGTAGACACCCACAAGTTACAAACTTAAGTGTCTCGGTCTACATGTCAATACCTTCCCTGGCTTTCCGATAAATAAGTAAATAAAAAAGATGACATCGACGTGTACAAGGAGGCAAACACATAGGAACAAGGAAAGAGATAGATCAGTAACTCTACTGCGATAGATGGATAGAAGGGTCCTGGGCCATGTGGCCTATCTTTGATCTCTGAAGTGCTCGCAGGCTTGTATGCCTCTCCTTTCCATACTCTCCTTGCTTTCTTGTGGCAGAGACGTGATTTTTTTTAATAGATGGAAATAGTGAATCGATTACAGCGAATTCCTAGATACATAGGACACTGGTTTGGTTCATACCCTACAAAAGTGTGTCATTTTTACAATTTATTTCATTAATACCTCCTACTTCCTGGAATGCCAAATATTCCTTTATAACTAACTGAGAACCAGTTCTGACCCAGGCCCAGACAGATCAGTTCGTTGTTGTTGTTTGTTTGCTTTTTTTTTTTCTTTTTTAGAGCAGCCTGTTTGCTTTCACATGCAGCAGAATTAAAAGCAGGTCATACATTGTTTTCCTTGGCTGATACCTTGAAATAGGTTGAAACATTTCTTCTTTCCTGCAGCAGTGAAGGGAATCATTTGCAATGGAGGAGAGGAGGCTGCCATCTGCCAAAGGGGAGGGGGAGGTCATGACTGCTGTGCCCTTCCCTCCACACATCTTCTCCCTCTCTGCAGAGGACGTGTAGATCTCTTAAGTGATGTGTTAACACGAAGAGCAGCCAGTATCTGAACCAGTGCCTGGCTAGCAGGCTGCCGTGCCTACAGGAACCACATCTGCATCTCAGCATGGCCAGCCACCACTGGGAGAAATTCAAAGAGAGCTGGCACAAAGATGAAGGGCCATGGAAATCCCATTCTTGTGTGGTCTGGACTTTGTGTCCTCTCCCTTTTGCAAGGGAAATTGCACCTCATCTGACCAATCCTCTCACTGCCATATGCTTCTGTGGGGAGCTTGCAGCATCTCAAAATGTTTTGCAGAGAATGGAGCCTCCAATTTTATAATGAGATGATGAGAACGAGAAAGAGGCTGTAACTGGTCCCGTATCTCCCAGGAAGTCAAACTTAGGAGTTCTCTTTCTGTCTCTATGGATGCTCTCTTCTCTTTTTGCACCCAGAGAACACTTCCTCCAAAACCAGACCACTGGCAGCTGCCCTAAATTTTACCAGATAGTTGTTTCTTATAAACGTAACTGGGGCTGTATGTTTTGAGCAAGTTCCAGGAGATTTTGTGAGAAGGAAGGGTCTGGCTGATGACATAACAGGAACTACATCTCTTTTCCCCCCTTATTAAAAGAAAATAGCAGTTTTTGCAGGATTTTTCTCAAACTCATGACTGCTTCCTTGCAAACGAAGATTTTTCCTCTTGACAAATAGCAGGGTGACCTACTGACAAGTGGGGTGACTAAGTAGGTAACATCCAAACTCTCTTTAACATATGATGTCTTTAACCAGCACTGTCAAAACCTTCCCCTCCAAAACATACATTCACTCACTTAAGAAAATAGCAGGGCCATGGGAACAATAAACCCTCTGTTGCCCAAATGCATTTATGTTGGCTCACTTAAGCCTGAGCAATGACCTTGAGACAAGTATATATTTTTTTCTTTCTTCTGCTCCTAAAACATATGGTCTTTTCCCATTGGAGTTAGGGGAAAGAGCCCCGTTAGCACAGGACTAAGGTTTTGTTTAGAGGCCTCCAAACAGCATAGAAAAACCTGCTGGAGAGTACTTCCTTCCAGGAGAAACTGGAACCTGCCTGCACAACATGTCTTCTGCCTCCTACTGTTCTCCGTTGACCAAGGAATAAGCAATACTTGCATCTGTCTTTGTCCCTGCCACTAACTTATTTTGATTCACATGGCTATGCCCCATCTTCCCTTCTTGTAGGCTGCAATTTCTCTCCCTGCTAGTGGTGTTTCCTCTATTTCTGATAGAGCTGGCTTTCTACTAACAACACAATTGCACTACTCCTTGAGCTTGGGAACTTCTGCTGCTCATGGACTTATCAAACCATCTGCTTTGTTTGACAGAAGGGAACAAAGATGCATTAAATGTGTCATAATTGTTTGGAAAGACCGAGATGAAAATAAGCGTTTTTTCAGTAACTGAAGGTTGCTGAAAACTGAATTTTACAGTTTTTTATCATATGAATAGAAAATTGAAACTTTTCTACTTTCCTGTGAAAAATTGCTTGTATCAAAGGAGAAAAAAGGGAAAAATATCTTTTGCATATATCCTTTTTCATTAATATCAACAGGCAGATGGAAATATTTCACCAAGAAGCAGGAGGCAATGCTATAGAATCAATGTTAACTGTGTTTACAGTTGAAAGATCAGTTGAAGGTCAGGAATTTCATCTTCTTAAAGCTCATGAGATCTCTAAATAGGAAGAGATATATGCAAGAATCAAAGCTTCAAGAAAGACTGGGCCAAGTTTTGATTCATTTGCAGATGAGCCATGTCTCAATAAGGAAAAAAAAAGACATATTAATCTAAGTGGAATATCATAAAAATGTCATGCCTGAGCCGTGTCAACTAGCAAAGTTGTTCTGGCACTTCCAGCAGCACAAGTGTGTGCTGAAAGAACATTTTCAGTCCTTAGATTTATCATTTTTGTTGCAGACATCCAATATGACAGAGGATATATTAGATGTTATTTTATTTCACTAAAACAAAGTGCTCTTAAAAAAACTGTGTTTATTTGACAACAGAAAAAAAATACTTGGAAAATTTTTGTCGTTAAAGTAAAAAAATAAATGAATGGTCAAAAAACAATAGTTTCAATTTTGAATTTCAACACCCTGTTTTGAACTAAGACTCAAGTTTGATGGGTGTTGGTTCTGACTGGTTTGTTCTGGTAACCAAACATTGGTTTTATTGTTGTGATGTCTTGAACTGGACCTGAACCCAGACTGCATACAAGTACACCCAACTCCAAAATCAGTGAAATAGCTGTCCATCTTTAAAAGACCTTCCTAACTCTCTTTCAGATTTAGTAATCTCTTATTCTATGCGACCAGATTCTGGCTTGGCTCCTCATCCAACAGGTCTCTGAAGATATCAGCACCACAAATGACAGAGTAAGTTCAGGGCTGGACCTAGCTGAGTTTAACCTCTAATATGTAAAATGTCTGTCAAGGCTGTTAGCTTGGTTATACCACAGTCCCAGAAGCTACATCTACATTAATAATTAAAAAAGATTAAGGCCTGTCCTTTGGTCCTAATGCCAGGTTGCTTAGCCAGGATAATGTCCTCATGGCTAAACTCTTGTTCTTCTGAAGATGGTGTCCTCATCCATTCTATGAGTTAGGAACCATCATTACTGTCCTATTAGTTGTGCATGGGTATGCCTAGAAAAGTGCCAGTTGACAGAAAGCATGCAAAATCATGTCTGGAGGACCATGTGCCAGTGCACAAGACCATGCCCTGATTACATCTTGCTTACTAGTATAGACATAACCAGATAGTCTAACCTCCACACAGGAGAAGCAGAGATGCTCAAGCATAATCCATCTGGGTACAGGAAGACACATCATCAATGTTTTGTGCTGAGCGTGGTCAGGCTCTCCCCCTCCTGAGAGCCTGGAATTGATCCAGACCTGAGCATGAGCTTGAATGTGAACCATGCAGAAGCTGAAGGTCAGTGGACTTGGGAAGGGGTGCAGCCCACAGGCCATATTGGTGTAGATACACTCCACGTGGGCAAGGGCTCAGAGAGCCTTTGAACAACTCGCCTTTCTGGGAAGAGGCAGCAGTGGAAAGGGCTAGGCTTCCTAGCTAGGCAGGGAGTTTTCCCTGCAGGCAAGAAAGCTTGGCAGCCATTTCACAGAAGGTGGCAGGTCTGCAAATGAATTCACCCCAGCACGACTCTATCAAAGTCAATGCAAAATAACCCCTCTGAGGTCAACTGACTAACATCTGGGATGAATTTGGCTTACTGAAGCTGTCTGTATTAAAAATAAGCAAACAAACAAACGTGCCAATTAACCCTGCTCCCTCCAACAGAAGTACGTGTTGCAGGGTTAACTTTATGGGTTATTTTATTTAAGGCTAGAAAATCAGCTTGCTAGCCCCAAGCAGAGGCTGGTTCTGCATTTAAGATCCAAGCCAGGAAGAAGATGATTGGCTTTGATTCCTCCTGATCCCTGTCCAGAAGAACTTGTGTCTTAGTTTATTAAGATTTAAGGGTCCAGGCTTGACTGCTAGCCCGGACTCAGGAGTTTCCCTTAGAGATTCTTTATATGCGCTCATTTTCACATATAGCTAATAAAGAGCCGTCCCCATAGTTTATGGCGACTGCTCCTGATTTTATGAACAGGAGAGAAAAACATCAGAGGCTGCCTGGAACATGCTAAAATAATTTAATCTAAATTACAGTTCATGGTTCTTTTTTTGCTTTAGGTTTCATGGGATGACGAATTAGATATCGCTTCCTTACCAAGAACCCGTGCTCCCCCACCCCCATATGTTCATCTCTCATTGAAACTTCATGGCTTAAATATCTCTCCTTTCTAACAGGTCTTCTTTCCATGAAGTGACTTCTTTAGGATTGGGAACCTAAATCTTTAGCCTTACCTATGACTGCACACACAAATGGAGCCATTTGTCCACAAAATAACATTATTTCCCATGCTATCTTCCTTGCATCATTATTTATCTTATAGAATCATAGAATCATTTAGGTTGGAAAAGATCTTGATGAGGGACAATGCTATATGTGTACTACATTAGTGTACTATAAAACTGTTTGTCCGAAACGGATTCCCCCAAAACAAACACACACATTTATGACATGTACAGTGAAGAAATTCTACGATTTTGATAGGAGATAGAAACAATAGTATTCTAACCAAAAAAGGTTGACCTCTAAGAGATGTTTCCAGCTCTATTGTGAAGCACTAGAAAGTTAAAATAAGCATCCAAATATTGCTTACCCATCTAAACTGAATATACAGACAGTCCTCATTGGTTAAAATGCAGTTCACTGGACTGTGATAGAAGGAATAAAAGGAAAATAATTCAAAATATGAAAAAACTTAAAATGAGATAGATTTTTCCCTGAAAGCAGTATTTTCCCCCATGAATGCTAAAACAAAAAGAATCAGGAATTATAATTCAGATTGAATTATTTTAACATATCCCAGTCCACGGAATTTAAAAGATATTAGATAAATTAAGGAGAATAAATCCATCCATGGTTATTAAGCATGGTAGTCCAGATGTAAATTTAATCTTAGTAAATTCCTAAATTTGTGACTCCCAGAGCCTGAGGGTAGCACAATCCCAGAGGACTGCTCTAATCTCACTTTCATCCTTAAGCACTTTTCCTAGTTATCTGGTGCTGGTCACTGTCAGAAATGGAGGAAGACCTTTAGTTTGACTTGGTGTGGCTGTTCTCATGGTCTCAGACCGGAACTGTAGCCGTACGCAAAGCAACTTCAGCATAACTTCTGCACGCACTAAGAAAAATAGGCATTTTTCTGGCATCAGTTGTTTTATATTAACAATTATGCAAGGTTTGGAGGAAGAGGTAATGCTTTGATTGAAGCCAATGACGTATTTTGACAAAAAATCAGACTAGCTTTCACGCACAAGTTCTTTTTCAGGGTTGAAATAAAAGTAACAATTGTCTCAGCTAAATTGTTTAAGAGCAATTGCTCGCAGTTGAGTTGATCAAGTTAATCAAAGCATCTGAAAGTGCAAATGGCTAGTACTTGTAACAAAGAAGGAGTGTTAGGAAGGTGAAATATATCTGTAAAAAGACACGTTAGTTACGGAGGGGAAACATAAAAAAACTGTAAATCTATATTTGAATCCATTCCCTTCACACCATTTTTACTGGCTGAACAATCATTTTTAATAACAGGTTTTAAAATGTCTCCCTCTAAACCAGACTATTACTAAAACTTTTTGGAAAATCAAATTTCCATCCCAAGGGAAATGCCAACATTTCTACTTTTGTTTTTATTCCAAATTGGAACACAGAAGTGAAAATCTGAAACTTCTTGTGAAATGGCATTTCCAAAAAACTCTAGTTGGAAATACTGAAATATTTCTTGTCAATAACATTGACTCACAGCACTTCAGCATGGTAAGATTATTTCTATTTGATAGTATGTGATTGTTTCATTTTGACAATGCTGAAGATTTCACTTCAACACGACAAAAATGCTTTACATCAAAATAACAGCATGCTAGGAAATATTAAAGCCATTACTGAATGTAATTTCTAAAAGTCAAAACAAAATTAAACAAAGCAGCGATGTCTACATACATATCTTTATCTGATAAATGCACTGGCAATCCTAAAGAAAAGGAGAAAGTTGAAATGGTAAATTCAAAGTTGCAGTGGTGCTTTTCTTTTTTTTTGTGACAATTTTTGTCGAGAATTTCATGGAAATTGAGCTACACCGACAAAATATTTGGGTTTCATTGACACTACCTTTGCCAATGGAAAATTGTCCCATCCAAAATTTTCCTCCAGACCTGCTCAGAATGTGCTTTGGCCCAGCAGCACAAGTAGGCAAAGAGCCAGGTTTAAGAAACCTGGGGCCCGATCCTGGCCTCACGTGGAAGTCCAAGAGGGACCTACAAAGGAAGCGAGATTAATATAAAACCACCTGGTCAGCCAATTCATGCTAAAAAACACCAGGTTAGCAGAGGCTGTTCTTCACATTGTAAAGCAGAGCTGTGCTGCTGCGGTTGGCAAGGAGCTGCCTGATGAACGTGTTTGGTTGGGTAAGGCGGTGGTGGTGCTGTCCATGGCGTGCAACAGCACAGGCTGGGACAGGGTTTGTGCAAGAGCAAGCAACATAACATCTTTGTGAAAAGTCAGAGTACATGGGTAAAGAGTTGGTCCTGGGGGTTGCTTGGAGTGGTGGGTGTTCAGTCCTTAGCAGGGTTGTACCCTACAGGTTTGAGGTTTAAATCCTACATTTTTTTGTTGGAGATTAAGAACATGCAAAACCTTCCCAGTGCATGAGCCTGAGTAGGTTAATAGATGCCTGGAATGGTAAAGCAACCACTTCCAACCCCTTCACTTACTTTGATGATTCACAGGTAGCTCAGACAGGTTTCCTGCAGCTTCCAAGGTGCTTGGGAAGAGAGAAGGAGGGGGGCAGAAGATGGGAGGACAAGAAGCCATTTCTGTGAGCTTTCCTCTCTTATTTCCACATAGAAGGGTTGATTTGGCTGGGGAGGTGAGAACTTTGTTCTCACGCTCCGCAGGCTGTGTCTCTTATGTCCCATGTCTTCACACATGGCTGCGGCCAAGCTGTCCTTAGGACAGGGAGGAGAGCATGCTACAGCCCCTCCAGTGGGGGTGAAACACGTACTGCAGGAGAACCATGGGAGCAATTCCACCAAAAAAATATCCAGATGGCCCTGTTTGCCGCCGACAGATCTTCAGGCGCGGCTGAAAACCAGAGTCCGTCTGTCTGCTCTGTTCCTGGAGTCCCCATGAGCCAACACCATGGAGCTGTTCCCAGCAGGCTCTCTTTTCCCATTAAACCACATCACAGGAGAGCAGGGCTGGCAAGGCCCGGGAAAGTGATCATTGCACCCATCCAGCTGTCCTGGGGCAGAATTAGCCGCTTCTAGATGATTGCTAATGATGCAGCCCTGCTTGTACCATGAACCTGGCTTGTGGGCTTCGGGGAGAGCAGCCCAGTAGGTGTCTATGCCAAAGAGCTCTTTGCCGCTGTCTAGGGACCAGACAACACATTCCCTACAGCACGAGCTGGGGATCAATACTGTCCAAGGTCCAAAAAACAGAATAGGAGGAAGCACGAGATGACGCAAAACCTGGCCTCAGCATCTCTCTCCAAGGAGGCTGTGTTCTTGGCAGCCTCGGGGCACACCGTCGATCCCCATCAGGAGCCGCGCTGCAGTCGAGGAGACCAGGCATCCCGCTCGTGCAGAGCCTCTCAAAGCCAGGTGGAAACTCCAAGGCCAGCATGGTGCCGGGCTTACATTTCTTTGAGGGCCTGATAAGCCTTCGTTCCCTCCCCCTGTCCCTGGAGAGATGGCTGTTTGGATCATTACTGTCCTTAATTGTTGATGATATATGAGAGCGCATTGCAAAGGTTTGTTATTCTTGGACGGGACGTGAGGTGGACCTTTCCAGCAATGTGTCAGGGCTCAGTGCACAGAGCTGTGCTGCTCTGGGCCCTTTTTCAGAGACAGAGCTATATTTCAGCTGGAGGCCATGTGGGATGATAGGATGTGTCTGTTGGAGGTACCAGAGTGTGGTCACTTGTACTCCACAAGGAGGAATGGCTATTTGAATGTTTCAAGGGTGGACACAAGCATCAGTCTTTTGCAGGGAAGGGAAACGGTGGATGTAGGTGACAACTGGTGCAAGCCCTCAATCCTCATCATCCCTCCCGCTATCTGCATTTCTCCCAGAATGAAGGTACAATTTGAGGTGGGATGAAAATATGGCCTCTCTTCCTTCTGGGAGGCATTGTCTTGGATGTCTTCTCTGTTCTCCAGCTCTCTGGGTCTGTAGGTTGGTGCTGGCTTTGTGCATCCTTAGGACCAAACACGTCTTCCTTCCTTCCCTGCCTGCCCAGTTATGCATGTAGAGGAGCAGACTTGTTTTTGCAACTTCTTCTGAAAAACAAACTTCTGCAGTAGTTCCAAACACAGACACAGAGGTACCTTTAAAACTGCAACAGATCCCAAGTCCTTCTCTTTATCCATATGTCTTATGGGAAGGCAGCCTGAGCAGTGTGTTCAACTAATAATAACCTCAAAGATTGTCTGCATTTTTGAATATTTTACAGTGGGAATGGATGGCACCAAATCAGAGTAGGTCTCTTATTGCTCTTAATGACTGTCAGAAAGGACAGGGGGCCTATAGGCAGTGTACATATTTGTGTGTGCTGTCTATACCTGCGGTGGTAAATATACTATGCTAACAGGTAATGTGTGTATGGGAATGGATGAATGAATAGACAAATGGATAGATGTGAATAAAAGAGAACAGGAAGACAGAATCTGAGGGCATATATAGCTAGATCAATGTCCTATTATTTAGTCTCCAGTTTATATTATGTTATAAATAATGTCTTTGTTTCACTGGATTTTGGAATGATGATGAGAAGCTAAATCAGAATTTTCTGGAGAGCGGGAATGTTTGAAGCAAATATCCCCATTGGGAACATTATGGCTATGTACTGAGAATAGCGTGGCAGGGGCACTTTAAGGAGCTGAGCTACTTAAATAGCTCTTGGAGCCAGGATCTCAGTTGCATCCCCATGATACAGCCTCTTCTCACAATGTCTGTCACTCCTTGGATGCAATATAGACATCTCAGCGCTGCTGAAAACCAAGGTTTTGGTGATGATTAATAACTAACAGATTTTTTTCCACCAGGGGAAAAAAACAAAACAACTCACAACAATCAGGATGGGTTTCCAGCCTGTGGGCGTTTGCTGGGTCTGATGATCAGAAGTGTAAACAATACTAAAATAATGTCCCGCTACCCCCCGGGGCTTTCTGTGGAACAGTGTGTCCAATTCACTTCCATTTCAGGGTAGGGAAGAGGCAGTGCTGTTCCTTATGGTGAGGACAAACATACGTGGAAAATAACAAAGGGAACCATATTGAGCAAAAAGGCTGTAGGAACAAAAAGAAGTGCAAACTAGAGAATGGTCAGATCTGGGGCAAAAAGTGGCCTTTTGCCTCCAGCAGGATATGTGTTTGAAGAGCAAACAGTAGCAGTGTGCTCAGCAGCACTTTCCCCAGTACTGTCCCAGGCACTGTGAAACTGGTGCTCAGCAAAGGCAAGTGTGGGGTGGCTTGTGACTGTCCTGCACACACCTGGCACAAGGTCTTGCCCTGTTTGCTACATTCTTCCCCAACGGGATTTCCCTCTGAGGGTAGATGGCCCCACTGTTCCTCCTAGCACTGAACTATCTTTGCATTCAGCGTGGGGCTGATAGACCCTTGCCTGAGTGCCAAATTCACTGATGAGACACCTGTGAAATAAAAGCATCCAAGAGACTAGAGATGTCTTACGATCCACAAACTTTCTGGTACACCACTTACACATGCCAAAGAAGTAAGGGAACTGAGAGCTTTGGAAAGATTAACCAGGGTTAGATTTACCTGAGTGCACAAAGATTTTCTGTATCTAGCAGATAACATAGCTGAAAAACACAAAAGCCTTAAAAGAACGAATCAGCTCAATGAGTTGTTGAGTGATCAAATCAATCAAGAGAATTCCCTGGGTCTGCAAAAGGACACTTGAGTGAGATGAACGCAGTGGCTCCAGTGGGCCACCAAGCTCAGGAATGAGACATTGGTTGTGTAGACACAGGAGAGAGCAGGGACAACATGCAAACAGAGAATCTGAGCTAATCCTGTAGTGAAGGCTCATGACTTCACAGGCCTGGAGTGAGAAAAGCTCATGTGTGCATCTGTCTCTCCCTCTGTTTTTGAAAACTCAACACATTAATTCCAACTTTCATACATTAATCATATACTCTCTATATTAAGTTGTGTTATTAATCATCTACCTAATTGCATGTTGTTGTTTTATCTTATTTGCTTGTATGGCAGTTTTCAGTCATAATATTGCTAAGTGAATTTTATATTGCTGAGCCCTAATCCTCTTCCATCCTAGCAGTAAAAGTCTGCTGGCCACAAGCAAACCCCTGATTTCAGCAAAGCAAGTGTGGTAGGAAGGTAAAGTGGAAAACCTGGGAACAACAGTCACAGTGATTACGTTTACATCAGCACATCCTGCAGAGCAATAGGGCTGGTTCTGCAGAGTTAGAGGGCTGTTGTTCTGGTCTTCATGGCCATACCATGTCTGTTTGCAGTGAGTAGTTTGAACTAGTTTTAATCAGATGCTGTGTCTTCAACGTCCGTTAGTCAGAGCACAGTAGCTCTACACTGGTAGCAGGCAGTTTGGGTTAGTTTTACCCGAAACGAATCTAATTTATGCACTTTGAGATTGCCCCACGACATGAATCCAAACAGGGTAAGTTGGGTGAACCAGGAGATTCTCTTCAGAAGTGCACTACTCCAAACCAGAATACCAATGTAATTGTACCCCAAATGTCTCAGGCATTACACCAGGAAGGGCTGCATCAGCCTGACCTCCAGCATGGTGGGAGCTGCTGTTAGGAGCTGCAGGTCACCCTGCAGAAATGGGCCCTTCAGCTGGGGCTGCTGGGGCTGCTGATGGCTGTGCTGATGGTGTTGGGATCATGCACCAGACACAGGAATGGGGGAATGAAGGTGCATGTCTGCTTTGGGCTTGGGTGCCCATGGATGTATTATGGGTACGCCAAGGAAGCCCATCAGATGTTAGGAAGTCAGTTTCATGTCGTTTATGCCTAATGGAGGGAGCGCCTGAGATTGATCCTGGTGAGTTCTTGGAGTCAAGCTTTCTGCTCTGGAGGTCACAGTCGCCAACTGAGACAGCAGTGTCTCTATCAAGGAAGCTGCCCTCCACAGCAAGTTCCAACTGCTGATATATTACAGATAGCAGAGACAGGACTTTGTCCATCTTTAGCTACGTAGGGACCTTGTGTATTAGAAATCCCACCCTCTGGAGATGATCCTTTCTCATTAATGGGGCCAGAAAAATGACTTAGACAAGATGACCACTCTATCAGCAACCACAGACTGTAAGGTAGGTCTTACCTTACAAGCCCAATCCATGCTTGCTTTTACTAAATATGGAGTAAAACTGCATATTTCCAGGAACAAGGGCAATTTAGTGGAATTTGACTTAGGTAAACAGCTAGAAAAAAATGGGAAGATGAACTCTTCTATTGTATTCACTTCTGGGTTTTGGCAAACAACCAACCAAACAAGAACCTGGGTGTTGTTTATTTAAACTCCTGGGTCTGTAGATTTTCATCCCCTGTGAAATTGCCAGTATTTCCAGCTTCCAGCTGGTCCGGGAATGCCCAGGAGAGGAGAGGGTTCTTTTGTGGGTGTTTTGTTGTTGTTGTTGTGTTTCTTTATTTTTCCCCTCCAGAATTTTGGCACATTGGCTCACGATATTGGTCTGAACTGAAAACTGTTGAGGTACAATGAAAATATTGAGCAGAAAAAGGTTATTCAAACTTTTTCAAACCTCAAATAAGGTTCAGAATGGGTTCATTTCATGCTATATGCAAGTTTGGCAGAGAGACGTTTCTTCTTTTTTAATAAAAATCTCAGTTCTTACGGACTTGTTCTTGTATGAAGGAGTTGGACCTGGTTCACAGAGGTATTGGTCTCAGCATGGAGATTTTGTTCTCGATCTAAAGAAAACCTTCCGGTTCTTGAAAACTACCCCATGGTTGAAGAGTTTGGAAAGCGTCAACAGAGGACTAATCATCTATATGGAGAACAAAATGACTGAAAGCAAAAGTAGTGAAGGAAATAGGCAACAGTTTTGGAATAACAAAGGATGCTTTTTAAATTGGAGCACCAAACTGACATCTGACTAAAATCTGGAGAGAGAGGAAAAAGGAATACATGGGAATGTACCCAATAAACAGGTGAAACTATCTTTTTTTTTTTTTTTTTTGGTGAGAGGTTCTCATAGCTGCCTTTAGAGTGTTTGATACCTACATCTCTGTCAGCAGATGCTCCCGTGGGGTGAATCTCTGGTCTGATCCAACAGGGAACATGATGATCTTCCCCATATGATAGACACTCAGAAAATGACCCATTTTGGACCAAAAAAGTTATTTTCGTCTAGATTTTAATGGAAAGGTTTATTTTTCATTATTAAAAAAAAATCAGGAGATTCCAAAACTTGTGGTATTTTTAAAATAAAATTCCAGACTTTAGAAAGTGTGGTGGTTTTACCCTGCTGGGCAGCTGAACTCCACCACAAGCGCTTTCTCACTCCCCCTCCTCAAAGGAAGAGGGGGAGAAGAAAAAAAACTCAAGGGTTGAGATAAGGATAGTTTAA
>VXAA01002975.1:421724-435747 GCA_013399115.1 Anseranas semipalmata | reverse complement strand
GGGAGGACAGACGTCTTCACAATGAGAGCCCCCCCCTTCTCCTTCCCTTTCCCAGCTTTTATTGCTGAGTGTGAC
This sequence comes from Anseranas semipalmata, assembly GCA_013399115.1. Lineage (NCBI taxonomy): Eukaryota > Metazoa > Chordata > Aves > Anseriformes > Anseranatidae > Anseranas > Anseranas semipalmata. The sequence continues at coordinate 435,672 of VXAA01002975.1, read as the reverse complement.
ATCATATGGTATGGAATATCCCTTTAGTCGGTTTAGGTCAGCTGCCCTGGGGATGTCCCCTCCCCACTTCTTGCCCACCCCCACCTACTGGCTTTGGGAGGTCTGGAGAGAGCCTTGGTGCTGTGCCAGCACTGCTCGGCAGTAGCCAAAACAATGGTGTGATACCAGCACTGCTCTAGCTACAAGGGCTGCTGCAGGGAAAGTTAATTCTATCCCAGCCAGACCCAGTACAGAAAGAAACTAATTCTTTTGTTCTTTCCCTGTATTCCAGCTGAAAAATGTTCCAGTGGCAATTTTCATCTACCTCTTCTCCTTTCCCCTGCCTCATGTTAAGGTTGCATAGTTACTGTTAGCTATTTCCAACAAACCCAGGAGGCATCTAAGACATCTGTATGATCACAGCTTCACTTCTCTGAAACCATTTTCTTATTTTTCTTAATTTGTATAAGTTTTTCTGATGCTGCAATTTATCTTTTTCTCTGCTACACCTGAATTCTGTTGGACTCACTCAAGCCCTTTTCTCCTTCTTCCATTCCCCAAAGTTATCTGTGGTCTTCTCCTCACTTCTCTGTTTTCCCAACTGACCTATTAACTGACATACCAAAGAAGCAACCTTCAGTTAAAATGTATTTTTCCTGGTATATTGTGTGTGTTTTACTTATTTGCTTTCCATGTAATAAAATGTACAAGAAGAGAACTTTTGACTAAACCCTAAATTTTAAGTAAGAACTGTTGTTTTGACTGGGAAAAGAACATTATTCTTTCTCTATCTGAGCCAGGACCAGGCTGGTCTTCTACTGTTTGCCAGCATTAAACTATTCCCAGCAATTATTTTATACTGTGCACTGACAAGCCTTAACACTCCTTTGCCCTCTGCCCCAAAGCTTCATTTTGCTTGATAGCCAAGGCAGAGCAGTCTTTGCTTGATGTATAGGTAAGTAAGAAACAAATTGCTTTGGAGGAGGTCACATTAGGTGATCGGGTGGTTCCCTCTTTGTTAAAATGTGTGAATCTACATATGCAAGGTTTATTCCATCTTTTTGGATAGCTAACAGAAGGTTGTGATGCTCAAAAGCCTGTAGTTGCACTTTTTCCCCTGAATTTTCTCAAAACTGCTTGTCTTCTGCTTTCTGCTCAGAAATATCGCATAGCCTGATATTCTGGCCCCAGTGAGAAACAACAACAAAAACCAGAAACAGCTGCAGCAAAATAAGTAGAGCGCGGCTTTCCCAGATTTCTTGAAAACCTATCAGTTCTTCCTTGCTCTGAAGACAATGTCCCACCTGTGACCTGCACTTTCCCGAACATCAGAAAAGTTGGTGTTGGGATCAAATTGCCAGAGTCAGGCTGACTCTTCAGTAAGGAATGGTCTCCTGGGTTCGGACATGAGTGAGCACTCTTGAAATTTGCATCCAGAACAAAGCTCGAACCACGTTCCTCAGAGCTTTTTCTAATTCCTGTGTCCTGATTAGCTGGACAATTGTACATCCCTTGAGACATGCTCATGGTACAAAAGCCAGGTTCCGGAAGTCGCTCAGCTAGGTGAATAATAATTTAAGAATGAGATGGAGAGAGAAAATGAGTTGCTGTGTTGCGATTTTTTCATACACACTTTCAGAATTCAGGGAAGTTTGCCTCTCGGATGATTTGTATCTAGCATGTGCTGTCACGTCTTCTCATGAAAATGACGTTTTGAAGCCCTTGGCAACCTGACATCACCATGTAAGTGTAAGTGCAAAGGTCTTCTCCTTCTCTAATTTCTTGGAGGCCTTGAGTTAGCCAGGATACAGAAGACAAGAAGGCTCCATTAGAAGGAAATATTTCATCCTGTAAAGGGGAGACTGTAAGGAAAACAAAATGCATTTACCTTATTTAATAAAAGTAATTAGCTGGAAGGAAATGTGAAAGGCGTTATGGACAAAAAAGAAATCCTTTTTCCTGAGGTGGGAAGACCACCAATAGTCACCAAAGGGGAGAGAATTTATGGTAGTGTGGGGGAGAGTCTGTTTGGAGATACTTTAATGGTAATTTTTAGGAAGAATTTACAAGCATACTCAGCTACCGAGTGGAAAAATACATTGGCCACAAAGAAATTGCTGTTTGCCAAGCCTAATGATTCATTTCTGAGTCATAAATAATAGGTCCCTAATGACAAAGGGTATAAGAGTGGTCGTCTCTTGCCAACTATTTATTAGAAAATAGAGCTAAATCATTAGCTGGGAGCTCTCTTACCGGAAAGCTGAAACCACATTTCTCTATGAAAGGTCATAAGCTATTTCCACAAGAATTTAGACAAAACATTATTGCATTTTAAATCTTTCATCTTTAGCACTGAAAAAAAAAAACAGGGAAAAAAATGCAATCGGTTCACCAGAGAACTCCAATTTGTCATGGGGCATCCCCTGAGATCCAAAAGGGTAAGTAAAGAACAGGGGGAGTTTGGAAACACCAGCAGCAGTGTCTTCTGAGGGAATGGAAATTAATTAGCTTCACCTCCTTTGGAGACCATCCCCACCCCACCCTCTGCAGCCCACTAGCGTGCTGCAGCACTCGGGGCTGGTGCTGGCTGATTTTAACCATTTGGTATCAGCAGAGCCACCATCAATCCTTCACACATGTTATGAATAATGGTGCCCCAAGCTTCGATGGCATGCGTCAGCCACGGTTCTCAGAGGACTTCTTCAGCATGAATGAATGAGTCACTGGTTCAGCGAAGTGAGTTGGTGGACACTTAATTCATGTGGACTTCAAGGAGATGTAGGTGAACATTGTAAGTTAAGCCCACATTCAACATGCTTTGCCAAAGCAGGTTCTCTTTTCGTGTTGTACTGTGCCAGGGGAAATGGTGTGAGTAGACTTCAAAAGTGAAGAGGAACCAAGGAATGGAGGGACGTGGCCTAAACCACTTGTATGGCTGAAGCAAGGCACCTGTAACAGCTTCTCTGGCTGCAGAGGGAGGGGTGATGTTTGAAACAGCACAAAGGCTATTATAAACCTTTTATATACCTAAATCTGGCTAAAACAAACTCTAACTCAGTCATATGCTTATCCCTGGGAAGAATATCTCTGCCTGTCCCAGTTCCTGAATGCTGTGTATAACATCTGACTAAAGCAAGTGCATCTGAAGGTATGTCTCCATCTTCAGACTGATCTGTCTCTACAGAAGTTAAACAACTGCGATATTTAATTCTTTCCCATACATCAGCTTTATTATCCGTTACTCAAAAGAAGTTAGTCTTGATTTCCACCATGATAAACGAGAGAACAGTTTGCTCCCTATGTCAGTGACTCCATTTTAATTTCAACAGTGTGCTGTCCATTGGTGAGTGAAATTTCAATTAAATGACAAAATCAAAGTAAGATCTGACTTGCCAGTGGAAGAATTGAGGAAAATCAATGCAAAGTCAACTTTTGCATGGTCTCACAACGCTTAATTTTGGGGGTAGGGCTTTTACAATCACAGTTGCTGGAGTGATGCAATTATGTGTAAAACTCAGGTTTAATTCTTAGAGAAAAAATGTCTAGCTTCCACAGGGTGAAGAAGATTCATTAAAAATGTAAGTCATAAACCTATAAACTAAATATATAAGTATATTTCTAATTTTTAGAATATCAGGCATGTTAAAACACTCTCATGATTTTGCTCAGGTTATTTGATTTTTGTAATAATGTAAATGTTTTCCACACGGATCCATCTGAGCTAAGAAAGAACAGACAGAAGGCATTTTTTCAGTGAAACTCTTTCTCACAGCTTGTTCTGCTTTTCCTTCCAAACAGTTAAAATCATATGTGCAAATGAAGTTTTGAAGTCAAACTTCTGGGGGAATCTCTTTTCAGCAATGTGCGTCAGGCTTTTGCTGTCTTTGACCTTCTAAGGCACAGAAAGGAACACAGGACTTCCTCTTTACATTAGGATAATGCACGAGGTGGAGGGGAAGGCGGGCAGGGAGACGCGGTTCTTGGTCAGGGGCTTTTGTGTTGCTCTGCCTGTGTCCCACTCCCAGCACTGGGGGTCTGAATCAACTACAGTAAAATAATAATACCGATCCATACCGACACACATGTTTGTGTGCTCACCTTTTTAAAAAAATAAACCTTACATTTAATTTACTGAAGATATTTTTCATTTTTTGGGACTGTTTTCCCTCTAGCATGGTAGATACTGGCCTGAGCAGCTTTTGTTCAGCCCTCTTGCCTGCTTGGTTTGTGCCCTCTTCCTGGACTGCGGCTGCTTCCTTGGGCTCGCTCTGTTATCTGCCTGACTCACTTCTCAGATGGGGTTCACGGACCATACAGGAAAACAAATAACAGCTTTGCAATGCTCATCTATAGGAAGATGATGCAGAAATAGTCGTTTGACTGCCTCTTTGCCTGTGCCTTGAGCCAGCCTTGGTGGTTTTATTTACAAGTCTCACACTACCTGCCAGAGGTATCCAAGGCATAACAGCCTAGCCCAGATTCCTGAGGAATGAGTTCTGGGGTTAGCAGCTGTCCTGCTGGGAAGCAACACCCTGCTTCTGCCAGCCGTCACTCCCAGGGGCTCCAAGGTGTTTGCTTTCTGAACCATCCATGAAGACACCTAGAGAGCCAGGTGCCCGAACATCCTTGAGATCTGAGACTGCATTTCAATCAGCAGGGATCTCTTTGAGGCCAACAACGCTAAAGGACGAGTCACTGAGATTAAGGAGATCTCAGAATTGTTTGACCCCCAGAGCCTCTTGGGAGAAGTGTGCGGGACCAGCCCATGGCTGACCCATCCTGCACTTTCCTGAGCGCACACACATGTGCTCACACACCCAGACCCCAAACCTGTGCATTTCCACCTTGAGAGCAAAGTGCAAACTGCATGGAATAAAATGTAATTGCTGCATTCAAAAAATACAGGAAACCTTGTAAATCTTGAGGAACGTTTCTCCATTGACTGAGCTGTTTTTTTCTGGTTAGCCCTGATTCTGCTGCATGGAGCTGAGGGATCTGCCAGAGGTTTATGATCATTCCAAAAGAAAAAAGCCAAGTGTGGCCCTGGTGTTGGGTGTTGCTCTGCTTTATTCTTTGCAGAAGAAATTGCTCTCTGCCTGTCCTGATAAGCTAGCTTGATTCGGCGCAGCACTGAGTCTGCCTTGTGTGATAAGTGCAGCTGGAGCCAAATGCATTTGCCATGGTGTTTCACCGTATGGAGACACTAAACTCCCTGTGAACTCTGAGGTTTCAGCCTTTACAGAGCAAAAATCATAGGGCCATAATTCACTGGGAAGGTAAAAAGTGGAAGCTGGCTAGCATTACCACAGGGGTTCTGCAGAACATCTGGGAATGGGGAGCAGAAAAATGCGATGAACATAGCACCCTCCTTTCAGGGAGAATGTCACCCCAATAACAAATAAAAAGGTGTGAGAATTACTGAGCCTTCCATCCGTCTGCTCTTGGCCATTGTTGGACATGGGGTACTGTGTTAGGTGCTCCAGCTCAGTACAGCCACTCCTCGCTCTTCTCTGACCTTGATGTTTGTCTGTCCAAATACCTTGCACATTGCCACTCTGCTTATCTATGTTAATTTGTCTGATGTCTGTGCATCTGTCACTCCACCCTTGCACGTCAGTGGGCATTTCTACTATTTTGATTCCTATCCGATCTTGGTCTTTCTCTAGCTACTTTAAAACTGCTCATTATCCTGAAAATGCTGGCAGCCCAAAATGAGTGACTGCTTGTGAATGGCAGAATCCTTGTCATGGCTCACTATGCCACTGCAGCAGGAGCAGGAAGAAATACAGTCTAGAATTAGCCAGCAGAGAAATTTTGCTTTTAATCTGTGGGCAGATGGAATTCAATTGTTTTGAGGGAAAAATGTCACCCTAAGGCCTTGTCTCAGCAAATGGGTTTCTGCCTCTCAAGCCAAGCTGTACCTCCTTGTGAAGGTGCCTCGTACAGCGAGAGGCAGCCACAGCCTTGAATGCACTTTTCTGTCAGCGTAATTGCTCTCGAAGTGTGGATTTTGCAAGTGTATTCTGGCCGCCTTCCTACAGCCCCAGTTTTGTGGGTGCAAAGCTTCTAGTGCTGTTTCCTGACCAAAACGAGTGGTCTCAAGAAGCACATGCTAAATAGGAGCTCAGATCATCAGATCAAAATACATGTTTTCCTCTGGGCTCCAGCGGGAACCACCTGTCCTTCACTAGCCCAGTTCAACGTACGTATCTTTCAGATGTTGGTAAATGAGCATCTGTCTTCTTCTGTTCCTCTGAGAACTTAACTGAAACACAGCATCTTCCAGTATGTTGTCACTGAAGGCAAATGACAAAATTCCAACTCATGAGAATAAAAAGAAAAATAGCTAGATACCTTCCATTCTTTTTCACAGCACAGTATTTCCTGGTTCTTTCAGAGAGCTTCAGACCAGTAGGAAGAGTCCAAGGCTTTAATTTGCAACATGGGAAAAAAAGCAAATATCTAACATAACTGTATTCTGCCCCAAAATAGATTCAGTCTGATTTTCAGAGGTGAAGTGTCTCCACCTGTGATTGCCACACTGAAATGAAAGGGATCTTCCCAAACTCAGCATTCTTAAACAACTATCTCACATCTGTTTAGAAGTTAAACATGAGAATTTGGGGGACTATGTTTAGTAGCCATATCTGAAAATTTCTGCCTGATATGTGTCAGGAACACAGGGTTAGAAGGAGCATCTCGGCTCGTGCAGGGAACCGTGTCATATCATCTCCTTCATAACCTTATCATAAGTGCCAGAAAAGCACTTAAACACACGCTTAATTCCCACATACGTCAATGGGACACACACACGTCCTTCCTGACTCATGTTCTAGCTAGATATGCACTTAACTGCTTTTCTGAATCAGGGCCATAGGTATCCTGGGAGTCCTGCCCCGTCAGAAGCAATGCAGCCAGATCGTGCATTAGGTAATAGCGTACGACAGCATGAAACAGCTGCAACCTCCCACAAAAACAAAACCACTGCATTGCTGCTCATGGCTTAGCAAAGCAGAGTCTCCCTGGCTGCTCTGAGAGGCATGAGGATAAACATCAGCGTCAAAACTGGTTACTAACATGCAAATTGCTTTTTCCTTGCAAGGCCGAGGTTTATTCCAAGACTGGAGTGGGTTCATCCTAGACCCCAACACAGTGTGAGGGTGGTGGTAGCTCCCCTGCATGGAGACCGGCACAGTCCCAGCTCCTTCTCAAGCAGCTAAACAGGGGGTGCCAGGCTGATCTCCGCAGGCAGCCCCTAAAAGCCAGTGGGGAGTGCGCAGAAGTACAAGTGGGAATGACAGGAGACCAGCTTGTGCACAGCTAGCGTGAATACCCTCCAGTCGTAAAATAGGATATGGGAATTAGCTGATGTGTGGAGAAGACCAGATGCTCAGCTAGGTGTCAACAGACTCATCTCGATTAGGACCAAGGAAACACTTTCTTTGCTTTCAGGAATATATTCAGGTTGTTGAATTTCTTGTAAATGTCTGTGGTGCAGAAGGTCGGCTCATCTCTGGGGGAGGCACAGCAGCCCTTGCTTTGTGGGAGAAACAATAACTTTTCTTTGCCCATGGTCAGCTGGGATTTACAGATCTCTGTCCTTCTCCAGGCACCGTTTTTACAGGCTGAAACATCTTCTACCATTAGATCTTCCTTCAAAGACCTTAGACTAGAAACCTGAGTTTTAGTTTCTCAAGTGGATCAGTATATCTTGAAGCCTTTTGTTTAGCCAGGAGCTGGAGCAGTGCAAATCATCATGATTGGATTGACACAGCAGAGCAGAAGCACTTTTTGTAAAAAAGTGTTGGAGAGATTGCAAGAGAAACAGGCTCCATTAGGAGATACAGTCTGCTGAAAGTGGAGTACTTTGCACAGTGACATGTTTCACAGACACTTCATTTTGGAAGAAAATCTTGAGAAAAGATCAGGCCAAGCAGAAATATCCCTTGTTGATGTTTTCTGAACAAAGTATTTGAATTGTTCACTGCAAAACGTGATTTCTTTCTTTCTTTCCTTCTTTCCTTTCTTTCTTTCTTTCTTTCTTTCTTTCTTTCTTTCTTTCTTTCTTTCTTTCTTCTCTCTCTCTTTCTCTCTTTCTCTTTCTTTCTTTCTTTCTTTCTTTCTTTCTTTCTTTCTTTTTTCTCTCTCTCTTTCTCTCTTTCTCTTTCTTTCTTTCTTTCTTTCTTTCTTTCTTTCTTTCTTTCTTTCTTTCTTTCTTCTTTTTAGCTTTTGGTGTATAAATGCTTTATTTTTGTGGCATTAGTTACTTATATCCACATCTATAATACACAGTCTACAAAAGGACAGAAATCATAAGAAAACAGGTCTTTTGAAACACTTGAATTAAACCAATGTTTTTTTCCTTCTTTCTCTTTGCAAGCATTTACAAAATTCTTTATTTTTCTTCCCTTATTTTTATCCAAACCACATCTCAGACACTTCAACCCCATCCAGAACAAAACTTATCCTCTTCACACAGCCCTTTCTATTTCTCCAAAGCCATCTGGCCTGCAGGAATATGGACATACTGCCTTATTCCCTTGTAGTCCCGGTGTATTTCATGAATTATAAGTGTGATGGGAATCAGGAGCTCTTCAACACCTTATAAATATGAAAACATACTGGGCTGCATTGTGCTATGCACACTTGGGACTGGAAGCATACATTTTTAACAAGATATTGATCCTTTTTCTTCTTTTTTTTTTCCTTTTTTTTCCTTTTTTCCTTTTTTTTCCTTCTTTCCTTCTTTCTTTCTTTCTTTCTTTCTTTCTTTCTTTCTTTCTTTCTTTCTTTCTTTCTTTCTTTCTTTCTTTCTTTCTTTTTTGAGTTTATTTTTTATGACTTATCTATATGGGTTTGAGTACATCTGGTCCTGAAATCTAGGAAAACCTGCTACTGTCTAGTGCTGTGGTGGAGGTCCACCTGTTTCAGCCTGAATCCTGTAAATACTAGCACAAAAGGCTTGATCAAAGACCTGGCAAACCCTCTGCTATGGGAGTTGAATGTGCTGGGAGGCTCCATTTAATCCTGTCATCATAACAGAGAAGATGAGAATGGAAGACGAGAAGCAAAAGAATTGCTGAATCTAAGGTACTGTCTATTAGACTCTTGGGACTTGTTGGTGAATTTGTCTTGTAGTAGTACAGAAAGGCTTCAGCTGTGGTCAGAATTTCTTTGTGCTGGACTTCCTGCTGCCTTGGGCTGGGTTCTCGCACCCTGGGACCCTGCACTGCTCCCTCTCTGCACTCAGGACTGAGACAATCAACAGGAGAGAGGGTAGAGGTGATTCAGGAAGATGCTGAAAGGATAATGCTGTCATTAATGAGGCAAGTGCATTGTCGTGGTCCTCGGAAGACTTTCCAGCCTTTTGCGACGTGCGGTTCCTGAGTGAGAAGCCTTTGCATTTAGCAGACCTTGAGGAGCTTTCCTCCTATGAACTTGTGCCGTTAGGTTTTCAACCCATGCGGATGCTTAACCTCCATGACATCTTTCTGTGAGGTGTCCCACAGGTTAACCACACACTTTGAGAAACACCACTTCTTTCCGTATGCCTTGAACCTGAAAGATGCTCTTTTCATTTGATACCTTACAGTTCTCCTACTGAGAGAGAAATTCTCAATTCCTATGTCCTCTCTGTGTGCCTCCCAAGATTTGACAGACCTCTTCCCTGTCTCGTCTGTTCCAGGCTCTGAAGAGTCATGGTCCATCTGGTAGCTCCTGGTGGCCACTGCCTTGCTCACCATACTGGGTGCATCATCACCTGCTGCTGGTCACAACAAGTGCCCAGGCTTCTGTGGCTGGTGGCTCTAACTGCTCACGGCCTCTCTGGACCATATCTGAAGGTGACCACTGAGAGCCACAGGGGGATGTGGGCTGAAGGAGAGGCACCCCTGGGCCCAGGAGGATCAGCATCTGAACAGACTCCTTAGAGAGAGCAGAGATGACGTGAATGGAGGAATTCACTTCACAGCTCTTTGCGTCACCCTTTACCAAAGGATTTGAATCTAGAGATGGGGTTTAATTGCTGGATGGAGAGACAAAGGGGAAAAGTTCTTCTTTTAACTCCTTTATTCTTCACAGGTGATAGCAAAAGGGAGAGGAGAAATCCTTACAGGTCCTGTTAAATTCAGGCTAAAAGCCTTAAGTATACAGGCTGGACTTGGGATGAGCCCCCTCATCAGTTCCTGCTGGACTGAGCGGACCACCTCCAGCCCAGAAATTCGTCTCCCGGCATCTGTGTTACCATCACATCAGCTACTGGGCAGAGGCACCATTGCTCTGCTGTCCAGGAAGACAACACTGATCCTCTCAGTTGAGGTATAAAGAAGAGAGAGGTGGAAAAAAATTACAAGTGAAAAGGCAAAAAAAGTTTCTGACAGCGTGAGACCAGCCCCAAACCCAGAAAACCTAGGGAAATGTTGCAGAGACTCTCTGAGACTACTTCTGATTACCTTCAAAGGACAGATATCTTAACCAGATCTGGTTAATCTTTAACCAGATAATCTTTAAGGTCCCTTCCAACCCAAGCTATTCTATGACAGGAAAGAAAGAGGAAATTACACATATAGAGATAGGAGGGCTCAAGAAAAGAAGAGGAAGGATAAGGGCAGCTGGGGCGATGTTAAGAGTAGGCTCAAAGGGACCTTTCCAGGGTCCTTTCATGAATGCCCACTCTCCTGCCCCGGTGTGCCCGTACCACCTCCCACACCTCCAGGCACCATTGCTGCCATTTCACTGGGGGAGAGATGCACCGGAGGGGGCTGCCTGCAGGTGTGCGGGGGGGAAGGCAGGCAGGGAGGCAGCAAGGATTTTGCCAGCCAATTCCTTCAGACCAACACAAGCCTTCCTGCTGCACCGACACCCAACTACCCTGTACGCTTGCATTTTGTCTTTTTGAAAACACCCCAACGCTGTGATACAGCAGCCAAGACACCATGCCTCTCCCCCTGAGAGCAGCCTACTCAGAAGCAGCATCTGTTTTGTCTTAGCAGAGTTTCTGCTTTCCCCAGTTTTCCATGTGGGAATGACAGAGACACGGGGTAACGTGACTTTCCAGAGGCCACGTGGTTTTGCAGTGGCAATGCTCAGAGTAATTTCTAACATTCCTGCCTGCCCTTCGTTGCTGTGATGTGTCTTCGTCGCTGCTGGCTGGGGAGACCAAAGTCCCGAGGGGCAGCATCTACCCTTGGCCAAGGCGTCGTGACACATCCATGTGGGGATGCTGAGCTTGCTCTGATTTTCTTATCCACATACACGGAAAGAGTCTGAGGGTCTGAAAGCCACTACTGTATTCTCTGTCTCCAGGGTAGTAAAATGCACCCTTCCTGCAGATAGTGCAGCCAGCACTGTCTTATTTAACCGCTCTATTAACTTAAGTAATTCCAGCCTTAAATCCCTGCCCAGAAAAAGACACATTTTGAATTTAAAGGGGACAGGCAAATGCACAATGAACCCATGGGATCTCACACGAGGAGGGCTTGGAAAGGCCCTGGGGGAAGGGGAAGGGCAGAAGGGGTGGCATGAAATCTTGTCCCCTGCCAGCCCTGGTGCCATGAATAGGGCAAGCAGTGGCTTCTCACTGATCGCCTTGCTAGTGTGGGGCTGGCGTCCCTCCCTGCACATTCACTGCCCCAGGGGTGTACGCAGGTGTGCTGGAACCCCATGACAGAGCAGTGAGATCTCTACACACCCCTGGTCCTCGGGACATGTCTTTGAGCCAGGTTTATGGCAGAAGCAGCTGCAAACTTCTGGCTTGTGCTGTATGCCAGGCAGTGGCAGATGGGAGGTGACAAACATGCCTTGTTGCTGCTGCACAAGGATGCTCTCATGTGGAGTTAAAAATTATAGGGATGGAAAACAGGACCAGTTTCTATACCAAGCCCTGTGACTGACGTAGGCATGATACTTTGGCAGTTCTGTGCTTTATGTCCCCCTGTGCAGCAGGTATGGGGCTATCTGCTTCTCCAGGGTACCCCACCTCCTGCCTGCAGGTGAGGGCTGCTCTCTCCCCTTACCCATCACAGCAGTTCACCCCAGCACTATCAGAGATCTCCCAGCACATGCTGCAACCCCAGGAGTGGCTTTAACATGAGTCCTAGCTAAATGCAAACTCTTAGTTTCAACAGTTGAATCTTCTGCTTTAATTTCTCCAAGTGTGTTAAACTGGCTAGTGTGCACAAAGGAATACAATGCTGCTGAGATTGCCAGATGCCCTTCATTTCGGTGCACCTAGCAAAGAGGCATACAACACACATACTATGTAAGGCACTCTGGCATCGCGGGTGTCTATATGTGTGAATACTTTATGGCCACCACAAGCGCAATATTCTTTCTGCAGACATTTCAGCTGGAGCATGCAGAGCACAGACAGGAACTCCTCGTGCGTGTCCCCAGCTGTCTGCTGTTCTTCCAACCCGGCAGCGCAGAGGTGCAAACATCTGTAGCCCCTGATCTGGCCCAGGGACTGATGGCTGCCCTGGGAACTGTTATTTCTGAGGCTGCTGCCTGGGACCTGGCTGCAAGGAAGGGCTTAGCACTTGTGAGGCTCCCACGGCATCAAGAGGAAAACCAGAGCTAATAGCAGCTAGCAGAGGTAGTGCCAGTTCCTGGGTTCTGGCACCTTTCACGGGACAGGAGCAAATGCACTGGGCTCACAAAAGCCCCCCTCTCTTCCTGCCCTGTGCTTTGAGGGTTGTTTTGCAAAAGGGAAACCAAGGCAATCAGTGATGGAGAGACTCCCTTGGGACTGATGGTGCAGCTGTGGGAAAGCCAAGCAAAGAAGCTCCCTTCTGCATCCTTCTTCAGGGCTATCCCCTCTGCCTGGTGACCCAGCGTGATCGCTCATAGAGCTAAAAATGAGATTCAGGAGTCACCGACATCAAATTGCTCCAGCCTGGCTGCAAGAACACAGAATACTTCTGTCTCCTGCCTTCCCTCCTGACCTTCTCCAGGCGTCGTGTGGAGACCCGTGTGTTGGAGCTGAACGTGACTGAAGACAAGGCTGAATTGTTTCCCCGTAAACAGCCCGCTCTCTGTCTCCGCTGCCTCTGCGGACCCCAGCCCCGACGCCTCGTGCCAAAGGGCAGCGGGATGGGCGGTGCAGGCGCTTGGTGCGGGCGGGAGCCTGGGTGTTCCTGGAAGCCGCAGGAAGGCAGGAGCCCTCCTCCGGGGGATGCTCTGCTCCCTCGCTGCTGTAGGTGGAGGGTTCGGAGCGTGAAACAGCTCTGGCTGCGCTGCAGCTCCTCCACCTGCAGAGCTGGGGCGGGAATCCTGCGGGGATTCCCAAGGGAAGATGCTATGTGTCCGCACGGGAGTTGATGGGGCATGGGGAGTGCAGAGACAGGAGTCACATGGAAAGGCTTCAGTGGGAACCAGGCACCCCAAAACTGGGGATTTGGAGTCAGCTTCCCCAGTGGGGTTGAACACATAAAATGCTGAAGTAGCATATGGGAGGTGGGAGTTTGATGCTCAGCCCTTTCCTCCTCCCTGTAACCACCTTCTGCTGCCTTTGGGGAAAGCCAGAAGCACACGTGATGGTGTTTGTAGGGGGTCAGGCCCTGCTCTGAGCACTCTCCCACAATTAGCCACACAGGTCAATTGTCAGTGCCCTCCCTGGCATAGTTTTCACTCATGCAAACAAGCACCATCTAAAGAAAACCAGTCAGAGGTCAGGAGACAGCCAAAGCCATGGTATGCTCCCACCAGGAATTATCACGGGCACCCTGTTGGTGGGGGGCACGAATTTATGAGTACAGCACAAGTCCCGGGGCATTTGTTGCACTCATACTGATGTAAACAAGGTTTCTGCCAGGGACTAGACTGTGCCAGAATTTATGATGATGCACCCAGCTATGCAAAACCCTTACTCTGTCCCAGTGTGGCCATTCTTGTTTCCTTGGCTTGCTGTGAGCCCCTGGGGAGCCCGCTTCCCTGCCACTTCCCACCTGATGACAGTGACCTCCGTCAAAAT
>VXAA01002975.1:363285-421711 GCA_013399115.1 Anseranas semipalmata | reverse complement strand
TATAAAGTATCTCACATGGTCATGCTGTTATCAAGCCTTTTTTACTTTTTTTCAGATTATGCCACAGAATCTCAAAGGCTGAAACTGCCTTTTAGCAGCTGGCTTGCAGCATCCAGGCGCTCCGATCTCAGCGGGGGCTTCTGCGCACTGCTGTGCTTGAGGTAATCAGACAACCGGCAGAGTGCTGAGATTTGGGCAAGGAAGTCTGCAGCCAACTCAGAATTCAAGGCAAAGGTAATACTCTAAAATGTTAGAGCAAACAGACTTCGGTTCTGCCTAGCCAGTCCTTGTGCGGCAATATGGCTTTTCCTATTATTATTTTAATTTTGATGGAGTTTACTCTTTCCAAACTAGACTTTACAGCAATTGACACTTAATTGGCAGCCCATCCAGGGTGGTGAAAATCTTTCGAGGTGAATATTCCCTGGACTGACTTGCAGCCCTGGCTATACTGCTTTATCACACCCACACTTGCATTACCTAAGAGGACAGTTAGGCTTGCGGTGTACCAAAGCCACAAAAAACAGTCAATTAACTTGTTAGCTTGAATCAATAGAGCAGATTGTAATTAGTTTGGCAAACAGGCCTGATAGCACACCTCCTCTGCTGTAAACCTTCAGCCAGAGCTAGAATAGAAGGGGGACCTATCTCTCTGTCTGCCTGTCTACCACTGTCCTGCAGCTTTTCCACTCACTGTTCTCATCTCTTTGAAGGCCAAACTGTTTTTTAAATCCTCGTCCTGCTCTATGAGGCATTTAGGTGCTAATGCTGGTCTGTGGGATGGCAGGTCCTCAGTGGCCACCTCTGTCCAAGGCAGGAGTAAGCTCTGGGCTGCGATCACGGGATGCAGGCAGAGCTGCATCCAGCAGTCTGTGTGCTGCAGACCACGTTATGCACAAATCTGTGTTATGGAGCTTTTTTTTTTTTCCCCTCAGGATTTGTTTGCTATGCAAACTGGAGGATGCAAACTAAAACTATATAAAGTGAGACCAAAATCACCTTGGGGAACACCCCATCGAGTGGTAATTACATTCTAGTGCCTGGACACTACCTTGGGTGCTGTTCTGGGGACAAGAAGGAGGGGGTGAACACTTGTCCATGGCATCTTCCACCAGATGATCTTAACCCTTTCTGGTGTGTGGAATTGGTTTCTGATGAAATGTTCCTTTCTCCTGGAGAAAGAGAGGAAAACAAATCCTTGGTGTGTTTAAGAGAATTTTTTAAAATTTAATGAAACATTTTCAAGTGGGAAGAAGTCATTTTTTATTTTAAAAATCATGCTTTTTTCCCCACAATTTTCTGTCTTTTTCAGCTGCCACCAGCAGAAAACAGTTTCAAAGCTGTGGATCACAGGAAGAGGAAAACCCATTCTTCTAGATATACTTCCCATTTTTAAGAAAACAAATTTGCTGTCTGCTTTACCTCTACCTTTTTTTTTTTTTTTTTTTTTTTCAAGGGAGATGATAAACTCTGTAATAATTAAAAATTCGGAATTGGAGACGTGGGATATTCTGTCTTTTACCTGTGATGCCTTGCTTAAGTTTAAGTTGCATCACTTACTGCAGATAATTTGAAGACAATGAAATTAAAAAGTCTGTCTGAGATATGATCCGTGTATATATTCCCCCAGGGTCATTTTTTTAAGGGAAAAGAATACTTCCCTGTGGTTAAAGTAACTTGTGACACCATGCCCCCATCTTCCCCCCCGCCACCTCCTGTGACCACAGAGAGCCTAGGATTATGCTAACCAACTATTAAGCACTTGGTGGTGTCAGATTTCTCGAAATATTGTGCACAAACATAGCCCAGCACATTATCCTGGCAGGAGGACATTCCATCAGTCTGGTTTGCTGGGCTTTTTCCCGGTCCAGGGAAACTGTGTGGCTCTCCTCCCTCCTTCTCCTGTGCCACCCCCTCACTACATGTCCTCTAGCTCCTGCTCCTCCCACTCCAATTATTAGCCTTGTGAACACTGGATTATCTTATGGTTTGGCCAGGTTTATGTCATGCAAAGACACGGGATCGGCTCGGGGCAGGAGGTTGTTCAATCATTTGCATGGCTCCTGTTGCATGCATTTTAAGGCATCTGTTCTGTCTTTCCCTGGTTCTTGTTTCAGAATACTCACAGAGGAGGGAATTCCTCTCCCCACTGCTAAGACAGCACCCTTGAGCGTTTGTGTTTCAATGGAAATAAGGAGCTTCGACTTCTCATTCCCTTGCCCCACTGCAAGGCAAACTACACAGATTGCCGAAGAGGCTTTTTGCCTGCTGATTGCAGGCAGCTGTCCCCAGTAGGAAACATGGCAATCTGTGAACCCCACCATGGAAGAGGTTCCCACATCTCAGGGTGGCAAATGGAAGTTATTTCTCCAGAGTGAACTGGGGAGTGGATCCAGAGAAGTGGGACTGGATCTCACCCACAAAGTTCGGGGAGGGGAAAGAAGTAATCAACACCCTTCCAAAAAAAACAAGTATAACAACACCACCCTTTGACCTGACACCCAGACTGAGCAGAAGGTCTCCCATGAGCACTGTGCTGTGGGTCTGGGTGCTGTGGGTTTAATGGAGACAGCACCTCTAGATATCCACACCCAGAGACCTAGCGTCAAGGCCTGGTCTCCATCCTTCAGGTGGGATTGAACTTCCTAGTTTTAGCCCTTGAAAATCAGTTTGCCCATCCAGCCTGGTCTTCTAGGCTTCTTCACAGGACCCCAGCTTGGACTTGAAGCCTAACAAATGGAGAGTTTGTCTGCCCACCTATGGCCATCTACAACACAGAACGCTGCCTCAGAAGTAAGCAGCACATAGGATTTGTTTTCTGTGTTATCCAAGGGATAGACCATTGCCTGCTCCACCACTGATAGCAAAGGGACACAGATTTCCTGGAGATGTCTTTGCTCTGGACAAGTGAAGTCAAGGGGATTGCATCCTGCTTCTGATCAGCTCTGAGGGGTAATGGGTCAGTGGGAACTAGTGAAAAGCTTCTCAGTTCCCAACACCAAAATCCCATCATCTTGCACTGGCCACATCTTCTCCCTCTTGTGCTCCTGCCTAGTCATACTGCATCAGGAGTCGCCTCCTCACTGGTTGTTTTTGTTGCCCCTTCTGCACTGTTCTGCTGCTGTGAAATGTACCTTCATTTTGCTCTGTTTGTCCTTGCAACAGGAGGACTCACCAGATGGCCCCGTACTGTCACCTGAGATGTTTCAAGGATGCAAAGAGCTTTTGAAAAAAGTCTGTTCTTGCAGCTGAGTAAAAATGTGGGTGGTGATAATAACACATATAACAAAATAATAAACAGTAATATTAAATAAATACATAAACATAAAACCAATAAAAATAATAAAGAATGACCAATGCTGCAAAGCTCTGAAATTGGGATCTATCTGTATTCAGAACACATAGTGTCATTTACTCCAAGTACCCTCATAAGTTTTCTGAGGGAAAAAACAGAAGGCATAGAGGTGTTTTTCCATCTCAATTGCAAAGGGAATCTGCTGAATATGACCCAGGCATTAGTGTTTTACTGGTCTGTGAATGTACATACTGTATGCATGGACCAGGTCCTCAGCAGGTGTAACTGGAGATGCCCATTGCCTGCAGGCAGGAAATAGTTTCAGGTGGTCTCTCCATAAGGTAAGACATTGCCTGTGTGCTGTGATGCTGAAAACGACAGCGACAAGTTTTACTTTGACTTTGCCAGGTTGCCATGAGCGGGTGACAGCCCAGATGCTAAGGCTACGCTCACATTGGTGAGCAGCGTGGCAGGAGCAGGGGGAGGCTCTGTGACCACTCTGACTTCCTCCGTGGTGTGTTTCATCTCCAAAGCAGGAGACGGCAGCTGTGCGCAGAGCTATTATCACTTGCTCCTAATTTATAGCCAAGGGCTGATCCCTAAATTCCTAAAAGCAAGGGGTTAAGATGATTTATTCACTGGAAACATTCACAGGCTTGCGCTGAGAGCTTTTATCATAATTACAGGTGTAAAATGTCAGTGTCCATAATTTTTCAAAGAAATTGCACAGATTACATTTCTCTTCAAAACCTGCCAAGCATTTTATGTGTGAATTTAGTGCTTTAAAAATGGAGCTGACTGACAGCCCTGCAAGCCTGAATTTTCTCTGTATCCCAACAAACACTTACCCAACACCAGTCTGGCCAGACCACTTGCAAGGAAGGAGTTTTGTTGCCGTTATTCCTGAATGACTCCATCTGGCTCTCCCCAGGCAGCGCCCACCAGCCCTGGAGATTTTTCCACTGGGAGAAACCATGAAGCAGATCAGCAACCCAAATACCACATGACAATGAGGGAAGCAGCAACTGGACAACTGCAAACTGGGGCCTCATCACCAAGAAATAAAGCATCTGGGCCCTCAAGGGGCCTATACCGGGTCCTTTGGAGTAGACTTCTGAGACAGGACTTACTAGCAGGGACTTGAAAACTGCATCAGAAAGGGGATGGGACAAAGCCATCAAGTGTCACATACCTTTGGTTCGAAGACCAAAGCTCAATTCAGAGATATACCACTGGCAGACCCACTGACCCACTACTCTGGCTGTAGGTTGCTTTGTCAGATGGCAGTGATCCGTCCTGTATGGTTCATTTTCCCATGTCAGAGAAGGGCTCCCGGATAAAACTGATGCCTCCTCAAGAGACAGTAGAGTCATTCCTCTGCTAGTCACCTGTACTGCTGGACGCAGGATA
The DNA here is from genome assembly GCA_013399115.1 of Anseranas semipalmata. Classification (NCBI taxonomy): domain Eukaryota; kingdom Metazoa; phylum Chordata; class Aves; order Anseriformes; family Anseranatidae; genus Anseranas; species Anseranas semipalmata. The sequence goes on along the minus strand of VXAA01002975.1, from coordinate 417,006 downwards.
GGGTAATAATGGAGAGGAGAGGAGCAGTATTTCAGGTTTCTTCTAGGTGTCATGGACTCTGGGAAACTGAGGAGGTGGAGTGATGGGGGGGATTTGATTCTCCACCAGGGAGTAGTGGTCTCTACTGCCAGAGCCATGTTAAAATCCACAATGAAAGTAGAGCAGCATGCATGTAGAAATTAAAAAACCCTACAGTGAGAACTACCGGTGGGCTTTCCTGGTAAAGCCAGCAATGACTTCTGTCACTGCTGAGCTCAGTGCTTGCTAAGTTGCCACCTGGCACAGTTCTAAAACCCTGTAATACACCTTCCTGTTCTTTGGGCCACCTCAATATCTCTAAAAATCCCTAAGGTCATCTCTTTTTTTTTAGACAACTCCTCAGTGGATGGAGTAGATATTTGCACTATTGGGAACTCTGTCCTACCAGTTTGGCTAACTCAGGACTCTGCAATGTCATGTTTTGCAGAGCTTTGTGTCCTCCAGTTTGATACAGTGACATATTCACCCATGCATCTCAGGAGAGATTAGCACAGCCTAAGAGGCTGGAAATTTGCCTGAGAACCATTCTGCAATTTTCCTGCTCCAGCCCATCCCTCCTCTATCCCTGTTTCTCCTCGTCTCCATCCTGTGAAGCCCTAACAAGGAAACAGTCAATAAAGCAAAAATCAGAGAGCTTGGAAAAGAAGCCTGGAAGACTCTCTGCTGAGGTAGAGGTCAGACTTTAATACAGAGAGGTTGGTACAGATTTGCATTCAGAGGAAAATAGAGCCTTTCCAAGCTGTAGTAAGGATTTTGAGACCATATGGCCACCAGAAATCTTACATGCCACCAGCTGCAAAATGACATACTAGAGCTGTTGGCCACCAGACCATGTGGAGTTTTGGGTAAGGTCTTGGTTGAGAGATGCTATGGAAGGGCAAGGAAATTGGTTTTACTGTTTATGCCCATGTGGGAGGATTGGAGAGCTCACAATTTTCTTGGATTTTGGATAGTCCTGTTCTCTGCAACACAGCAGCTCATTTGCTGTAGTGCTGTTGACCATGCCAGTTCATTTTCCCACGTTTCAACTCACTCACTATCTGAGAAAACAGGGCAGAAATAACAAACCACTTCCATTGACCTGATTAATTCAGCCCAGTTTGCAATGGGCTTTGAAATCCTTAGGAGTGGGTGGTTAAAGATGTGATGTTAGATGAGAGATGATTTTCATCACAAGTTTCCTCTGGGAAAATGGTGAAGTTCCTTATCCTCTTTTGCTACTGTTTCCTTTTGAAAGAGGGTATTTCTGTACCTCGCAGAATAAATATGTGAAGAACTTTGATATTTTGGAGCTGAGAACCAAGTCTATGCTCACAGAAGACAGTTATTGCACTCCTGTATCTGTTGGCAAGGATTACAGCCTCATCTGAAGCAGTGCTGAAGTCATATAAAACCTCATAAAATAAAAATGTTAAAAGCCCCAAACAAAGCTCTTTATTTATTGTTTGTGTGCAATTAGGACCCTGGCAGAGAAAAAAGCATTACTCCTCAGGAAATTACCTTCTTAAATTCAGGTTGAAACCGGACATCTTGCTGAGAGCTTGTGAATGGACAGTTTCCAAATTCCATCTTCTGTGCCAAAGTATTTCATTCCTGACATGCGAGAGAGCAGTCTGGTTGATAGAGCTGAGGGTGGGGAGGAGATGTCCATCGATCAATATTATAACGCCGGTGCATTATCTCAGTGACTGCGGAGGCTTCCAGAGTGATAAACAGTGATTTATAGATCACCAGGGGACGTTTTCCATTAAAGTGCTGTTAGGTCTTGAATAGGGAACCTGTAAAGATAACATTGTGGCCGTCCATAGCTGTCCTCCCTGGGTGACATTTACGGGAATGTGCAAGTATGGGGAAGGAGTTTCTGCTGTCCAGCACCAGTGGCTTGGCCTGAGATCATCCAGGTCCTATCATCATTGCCACTAACACAGCTTTGTGCATTTGGGTCCAGGGAGGGTAGCAGGCAACACACATGAGCTGGAGCAGAAGACAGTTCATTTGCCCAGAGCTTGGCTTGTGAGTTCAGGTCCTTCCATGAGAACTGGGAAAGTCCCGAGAGTCTGTTCAGTAACTGTGTGTGCAGCTTAGTTTAAAATGGGAAATCTCTTTTCTAGGTTCTCTGAGGCTTCATGAAGGATTAATTGTAATCTTTCCCATTTGTTGAGGCAGCATGTTATCTTTGTTGTCACCTACTGCTAATTTTCAGGAATCTTATACAAACAGCACACTCTGGAGACAAGTGATGAGAAATATATTAGAAATCTTTGAAGAAGCCAGGGACATAGACATGCTCACAAATGACAGTAAGATCACATAAGCTCTGCATCCCTGTAAGATGAAGCTAAAGGATGCGTGGCCCGTTAAATCCTATTACGATCATTTCAGGCTAGATCTGCCCTCCTAAGCCAGGTTCACCCACATTTAATAGATCCAACCTTTCTTTCCCTCCTTTTTAAACAATTTTTCCATCCTGATATTCTTAGTGCATTTAGCACTTGTCAGATTCATAGTGTTCCTCCTAGACTGATGCCTTCCTACCAGTGTGAAGAAGCCAATTATTCTTATACACTTCACTTTTGCCCTCTCACATACAATCATACCATTTCCATTATTTGTCCATAAAGACTGTCTACTTTAGCCAGTCTTTAACTGCTTTTGATGTCTCTTCACTGAGATCCTTGATGCAATGTACTGTTCTTACTCAGAGCCAGGTACCAACCTCCTCAGATGGCACCAGGACACACAGGCACCCTGGTGAGTTGGTGGTGGGAGGGTCATGCGGTAGCTCACGGTGGATAAAGGTGACAGATCCCAGCGGCTGCAGTGTGGTACTGGGGGATGGAGGTGGTGCTGGGATGCCGCTGGTCCAGGTTAGTCCCACAGGGCTGGCCTTGACAGTCATGGGACTTGCTGCTTCCTCCAGCCAAGGATGCAGCTAACTGTTGTGTCTGCACAGCACTGCTCTATCCAGCCCACCATGAAAACCACAGCTGGACCATCTGAGGAACAACAGAAACATTAGATGCACTGGCTGGACACGGTGGCCTAGACAGCATCAGCAGCACCTGGTTTTTGTGGCAAAGGCAATCTGCTGTCTATTCAGCCCAAAGGAGGACTGGATGCAAATTGCAGAGATGTACTTTGTTCCATTTTCTTCCAAGCTAGTGTCACCTTGGGTTTGTTTTTCTTCTCTACATGTCCTGCCAGCTTTTGCTCTTATCATTGTAGCTGTGAGCAAAGATGATCCCTGAAATCTGCACAATTTCAGGCTCTGACTCCCAGATAGTGAGTGATAGATTTAAGTCTTACTTTAAATATACTAAAGCTACTCATGTAAATACCCTCAGGATTCACAGTAGCTATGCTATGTTGCTTTAATTGTTAGACTCTGGATTACAGCAGTGGTTAGAAATTCTTGGAATAAAAATCTGTTCAGCTGCCTGGTCTTGCATAATTACAGTATTCTGTTAATAGCCAGTAATTTGGATTTATTAAAAAACAGAAATAAATTGAAAACTAAACTAAACTAAACTAAACTTGTTCAATATTATTCTTTTACAAGAGCAGATAGTATTCCAAGGCAGATATTTCTCATAACTAATTTAATCAAGTGACTTTCAACTGTTTCCATTCTGGATGCCATGCTGTAAGAAAAGGAAAGGAGAGGAAAGGAGAGGGAAGGAGAGGGAAGGAGAGGAAAGGAAAGGAAAGGAAAGGAAAGGAAAGGAAAGGAAAGGAAAGGAAAGGAAAGGAAAGGAAAGGGAAAAGGAAAGGAAAGGAAAGGGAAAAGGAAAGGAAAGGGAAAAGGAAAGGGAAAAGGAAAGGGAAAAGGAAAGAAAAGGAAAGAAAAGGAAAGAAAAGGAAGGAAAAGGAAGGAAAAGGAAGGAAAAGGAAGGAAAAGGAAGGAAAAGGAAAGAAAAGAAAAAAGAAAAGAAAAGAAAAGAAAAGAAAAGAAAAGAAAAAGAAAAGAAAAGAAAAGAAAAGAAAAGAAAAGAAAAGAAAAGAAAAGAAAAGAAAAGAAAAGAAAAGAAAAGAAAAGAAAAGAAAAGAAAAGAAAAGAAAAGAAAAGAAAAGAAAAGAAAAGAAAAGAAAAGAAGGAAAGAAACGGAATTAAAACATTTGGGGAATCTTTTCTCATCAGCATTGCGAGCATCAGCATCTTTACATCTACCAATAAAGAAAACTACAGCTGGCTGGAAAATGTTTGGGTCTTTTCTTTGCCGTTGTATAATCTCTGTTTTGTTGTTGTTGTTGTAAAAAACCTGTCAAAAGTTGAGAGGAAAGCTGTTGTTTTTCTGACAACAATTAGTCTGTTTTTCCCACCAACAGAGACAACACAGCCCACAAACTGCCCGATTTAATTAGACAACCCATTTTTTTAACCAATTAACATATCTAATGGGAAATTTGACCAACTTAACATTCCTCCCAAAACATATTTATTATGTTTAAAGGGGCCATGCTCCCCTAGCTGTGAACCTGTGATCAAATTTAATCTAGGATCCTACTGTGGAAATAGATATTCTCCAAACTATCATTTGTCAGTGAACAGCCCTTGCAGGCAGGAGGAGAAATAAGGGCAGCTGGTGCTTTTTAATTATACTCAGGCTTAGTGGAAAATGCCTTCCCTTCCTACAAATGCTTTTAAGACTTTCCTCACTGGGACAAAACCAAGATTTGGAAGTGCACATCGTTTATACTGGGGAAAGACTCAGTTTCCCATCACCTTTATGCCCCAGTGTTACTGATTTGTGACCAAGGGCTCAAGTAGTTGGGCAGAAAATTGCTCCTATTCCAGAGAGCATCCTTGAAGAGCTTCCCTGGGACAAACCTGCTTCCTTTCTCCATGTCCCAAGTCACATCAGGTCCTGCTAAGGCATGACACATCGTCTGTCCATGACCGTAGTGGGCTTTCAAGATAGACATTCAGCCAAGACTGCAGAATGACATCACTGATCAGAGCTGATAAGGAATAGGATGCAGAATACAAAATAATGAGTGATATGGAGGAAGGCATCTGGAAATTATTCCCTGGTAGTAAGGGCACAAAGTTTCAATCAGTAAAATGGAAGGGGAAGAAAATAACTTGCATTCAATATCATATAATCGTTCTACACAACTCAGAGTGAATGTTTGTCCCAGGGACTTAGAGCAGCATAGAGATTGAGAGCAAGGTGGGACAGGTGTTCACATGAGCAACAAGAAACCCACTGCTCTGAAGGGCCAAGCTGCTTTAAAAATGAGGTCAAACAATACTCAGTACGACAGAGGACAGGTAACAAGTTCCAGTCCTCCATCTGTTCAGACAAGATGAGAACACTCCATTGCATTTCCCAATATCATGGCCTACCTTGAGGCTCCAGATTTCTAAAAGAACCCAAACAGGCCAGAAATGAAGGCCATGATGAGTAACTCCTCATGTCCAGGGAGCTTTCTAATGTAATGGGACTATAATCTGTTTCCATAAACACACCAATGACCTCTTTGCTCTTTTCAGAACTAAGAAATTCTTTGTCCCTCCCCTGCCTGAGCTGTCCACGTCCCTGGAACATTCTTGTTTAGTCTCCTGAAATGTTATTAACATCCCCAGCAACAGAGAACCATAAATCCCTGCATCCCCCTGAACTTTACTGCACTCCAAACTGTTTGGATATTCAGTATCAACAAATCATCCCAATAAATATGATTTCTTTGATGGCATTTCATCAAAATAGTTTACGACTCTGACATTTTGAGCTTGGATTTACAGCAGCTGCAGCTTGTGCAAGACTGGCGGTCACCTTATTGAAATTCACCTAAGGGAAAAAAACGAGAAAAAAAAACCTTGCAGCAGCTCCTACCATGCTAAGCTTAAAGAGATTCTTCTTTTTCCTTCCCACACTTTCTTGGAAAAGGCAGGAGTTTGGGGATCCGCAAGACAAACATTGGCTTTGGCTCATCCAAATCATTACAATGATGGGATCAGGCCTCCAGCTCCAAGTTCTCAAGGATATGCAGGAAGAGGTTTCCAGATTTACTTAGCTTTACCCTACTCTAACTCAGTGATGGCAATAGGTGGTTTACCACTTGCTTCAGTGGGGAAATGGCTCATATAGTTTGAACATGTCTGCTGTACTCAACTGCTTCATCACTGGGAAGATTTCGAAACACCTAAGACATAAGAGAAAACTTTTGCATTGGAAGAACTGCTTCTGCTAGAGAGAGGGATTTAGTACCACTGAAAAGGGCACTGGTGGCATCGCTAGAATATATGTGGTATCTTGGTCCCTGGTGTTCAGAACAACTCTGAGCAGGGTAAGAAGAAAGGCTAAAGGTAAACTGGGAAGTGGAGATCTGGAAATCCATGAAAGAAAAGAAGATAGTTTTGTTTAAACATTCAAGCAAGGCCTAAGAAGGAAGACAATCTATACATGACTGCTGAGACCTATCTCAGGAAGAGAATAGCTATTAAATTCAAAGACAAAAGGACACTTGGGGTAGACTGACCATGAAAAAATCAGTCTAGTAGCTAGAAGCAAGTTGCTGAAACACCAGAGCAATGAAACTGTGAAATAACCTCTCATTAGGAAACAAAAGGGCAATAAAAGGACACCTGTCTGTTTATGAAGGGTTGTATGGGGCTGGCATTGTGAAGCAGACAGTGACTGGACTTTATGACCCAGGCAGTCTCTTTCAAGTTTTGAAGTGTTCAGTTTTAAAAAGAATTGGATAAGGCTCTTCACGTCCAGGTGAGAGGAAACTGAGACACAGTAATACACATCTTCAAAGACAGAAAAACTCTCATTTCAGATTCCAAATACTTTTTGGGTAGTTAGGTCTACATTGCTTGACCAAGGCCTTGTAGGCAATCCACAATATCAGCCAGAATTCAGGTGTCAGGACTCTCAGAAATGCGTTGTTATCCAGAAAACTATCCTTCTACTCCAAACAAACCTAGGAGAACTAAACCTGACCATAGACCTGCTCTCATGTTTCCATGAAATATAAACACTATGCACAGAGTCAGAGGAGTGACTCAATCCGTTAGCAGGATTCTTGCCTTGTGCATTATGTGAATACCTGGAAAACATCCAGTCTGCAACCACACAGAGAGCAGCTTTGCTTCAACAAGTCCTGGTGGGGCAGGGGACTCTGGCTGTACAGCACATCACCCCTCTGCCTCACCTACAATCACCAAGGATCTTTTTGGTGTCCTGTCCTCTGATAGCCCCTCGGTAGGACATGAAATATATGCTTGAGTCAAAGAATATTTCTTTCCCCATTGTCTAACTCTTGATCCTGATCTTGATCCTGATCTGACTTACATCAGAGCTTGACCCTGAGAAAACACAACTTCTTGGAAAAGGTCAATTTAGAAGAAATGGTTATTTTTAAGTTGCCTTTTAGAAATGCACTTGAACAACACATAAGGAAGGTATTTTTCAGGATGTCTGTCAGATTTTTAACCTAGATCATGAGGATATCCGCCGTTAGACTATTCTGGCTTTAGTGTAGCCTTTACAGCTAATGCTGTTTAATTTCTCCATCTACACAAGATAAATCTCTCTGTCCCTTTAGGGAGCATCAGCGTGATGCTCAGAGGCCTCCACTTAGCTATTCCCAACTGGCTCATGCAAAAAAACTTTTCAAGACAGCCTCATCTCAGAGAAGTCCATGAACAGTGGGATGGGGAAACTCATTCAAAGGCTTTTTGACAGCTGGAGGAATGAATGAAAGATGCCTTTCTTTTATTGCAATCAGGAACAAGGGGTATATGAAATGGCACTACTGCTTCAACGTTCAGTGTCCTAAATTTGTTTTATCCTTTAGCTGTCACCTTATACATTTTGTTAATTTTCCTTTTATCCCCACATGGCCTCCTTGGATATCAGAATCACACTGAAAAGAAGGAATAGGAGAAAAGAGTAATCAGTGATTCCCATAACAACATTAAGCAACTCAAATTGTAATGAAGGAAAAGGATCCTTTAAGCCACTGAGACTCTTTCTGTGTCTTGATGAAGCTGTGCCTCCAGTGGTTCACTTCCTAACAGGGGCTGAAATTGCTGCAGGCAGGATTTGGCCGCATCCCCAAATGGAGGGAATTAGGATGCAGCTGTGCCTTCAGGCAGCCGCACTGCAGAGTTCAACCCAAGGCAAAGTCTGATGCTTGTCCGCATTGATCTGTCTCTAGGTTCAGTCAGGGAGGAGGCTCAGGGGTGACGACAGGGGACAAAGCAGAGTTCATATCAGGATGCAGGATGTGTCTGATGCTGTCACAGAACCAAGCAGTCTCGACTGTGTGGATGTGACATCTGGGCCATTCAGGTCAGAAACTAGAATAAGTCAGGTACATGTAACATCATTAAGCTAATACAGCTCATAGAGAAAATAAAAGAAAAGCAACCGTGCAATTCAGTCATGGTAGAAGTTCCCCATCAATAATTTGTTGTTGTTGTTGTTGTTGTATTTTTTTTTTCTTTTTCATTTTGGAGAGACTACTTTAGCAAACAAACTCTGTTTAACTTTGTGACGAACAAGTAAGTTTGTCAGATAGAGGTACAGACATAATGCACTTGGATGGTTAAAGGTATTCAACTTAGAATTGCATTTTTATTCTTATTAAAATAATTAGATCAATAATGGCATACTTATGGTATCAAGAACAGAATGACTAGCAGGTTTCAGGGTACACTTATCACTAGAAAATCACTGTGAGCTGAAGGAGTTTTGAATGAATGTTTGCAGAGATCTAGTTCCAGTAATGTTCAACATTTTAATGTTGATCTGGAAATATACCTGTAACCCTGGAAAAGTTACAGGGAAAGTTCCATAGTGTCAAAAAAATGAAAAGGGCTGGGCAATCACAGAGCGTATATGAGTTAATACAGTATATTTTCTTCTTATTCTGATGCTAAGTCACACGTATATGTAGGGATAAGGAAGGCAGGAAGACCACAACCAGAGAATGACAGACCGAGAACACAGCAACTCTTTAAAGGATTTAAGGGTCAGAGAGGACTGGCAGCTCAACGTGAGCTCCCATTTCAACCGATTCACTGCAAAGATTAATGGGATCCTTAAAAGCACCAGCCATGAAGCAATGACTCAGAGCAGAGAAGGGAGCATGGTGCTGGGAAGACAGACACTGGGATTTGGTGCACTTAAAGGACAAACAAACATCAGAGGCAGTGTAGAAAACAGAGTATTGGTTGGAAAACTGGGGAAAATATCTTTGTTAAGTTGGGATTCACCTCTTCTAACTTCTGACATCTAAAGCTAATGTGAGGTGAATCCTGCCTGAAGGGGGTTAGAGAGCTAAAGGCGGCAAGCTCAGAAGAAAGGTGGTTGGATGGCATTATGCTGTAGGTACGATGTTTCTACAGAGCTTGGGTGGTGACAGATGCTCCCAACCAGCAGAGATGAGCTTGTCAAGGAACTGCAGAAGCCAAAAAATGCAAACAAGAAATTCAGCATGTCTTTTTTTCTCTGAGAGAGTAAAGATGCTTGGACTAAACTCCAAGTGATGACATGAGTGGATGACATGTCTTGATCAACAGCGTACTAGTGGGCCTCATGCCAAGAGAAATGGGAGACTTTGCATTGTGTTATGCAGGAGATCAAACTAGGTGATCCCATGGTCCCTGTTGTCCTTCCACACAAGCCTGCAACTGTTTAGTTGTTTAAAAAATTGGCTCTTTCCTTCCATTAAAACCTGGTTGTTGGACCTGAAGGGCTGTTGGGTAGACCTGTGCTCCTACACAAAACTCAGTGCATGTTGTGAGCAATGGAGAAAATTACTTTTCCCTCCACAAACTGTTTGCTAAATCAGAAGAGGGTGTGGTGATGAGAGCAGTAAAATATGGGATCTAATCTGTGCACCTGCTGCAATCTTCCCTCTCTCTGCTGGCACGGGAAGCCTGATTTATGGGCGTGATTTATGCCACCTTTCCACACTGTGGACTGCTTGTGCACTCTCCTCGGAGCAATCTAAGCAGAATGTTATATGAAAAAGGAGAGACTGCATCATATTTCTGCCACACTGCTTGTCAGACAGAACCAAAAAGCAAACTCTGGTGAGTTGAGTTTCCTTTGTTTTTAATCCCAGAAGAGTTTCAGCTCAAAGTGCCTTCCTGTACCTTTCTGAAGGAAGAGTGAGGGGCAGTGAGCCTCTGGAAGCAAGGAGTGAGTACATGATCTGTGCTATGCTTTTTGCCTTCAAAGCCAGGGAATGGGCCTTTGTGCATTTTATTTAGTAATATAAATCTAGCAAACACAGTGTAGATGCAGCCATGGTTTGCCTCTCTCCATTTTATGGTTCAGTCTAAAAAAAGAGGAAAATGAAGGTTTAATTCTGGTTAGAAAAGCAAGAGTCTTATTTCTGAACTGCAGGATCATGATCATAGAATCATAGAATTATTAAGGTTTAAAAAGACCTCCAAGATCATCTAGTGCAACCGTCTCCCTACCACCAATATTACCCACTAAACCATGTCCCTAAGTACTACATCCAACCTTTCCTTAAATACCCCCAGGGATGGTGACTCCACCACCTCCCTGGGCAACCTGTTCCAATGCCTAACCACTCTTTCTGAGAAGTAATTTCCCCTAATTTCCAACCTGAACCTCCCCTGGCGCAACTTGATGACCATATTGGATTCAGGTGCTACCATACACTAGATTCTGCAGACCTTAGACCTTCATCGTCGTCTTGCCTTGCCTCAGAGGAGATGTGGGCCCACTGGTGCTGGACTGGTGAGCCTGGTAAGGCTGATGACCTTGCCTTTGCACCCATGTTGGAGCAGTTTCCCAGGCACTGCCAAAGGACGTATGCTCATAGTGAGCAGTTGGTCATGTTTTCTCCCTCCCTTTGGTCATACTGTATGTAGAAACGGCAGAATCCTGGTAGCTGTTTTGCAAAGGAAGCATTGCTGTCTTTGGGTAGCCAAGGAAGAAAAAGAGGGTAGAAGTTTTAGAAAATCTCAACCAGAAAACCTTTCTTGTGAGCAGAAAAATCTACCTCTGTTCATGCCCAACCAAATTTGAGATGGTATCTTGCTAGTTTGTCAGAAAGAGAGCAGAACTAGGTATCTCAAACACAACATGAACTCAAGGCTCAAAATAATCACTTCATGATCACTGCAGCACAGAATGAAGCCGATAACTCATTAGGCAAGAATATGTAGGCAATTAATGTTAATTTCAGTTGACAATTGTAACCCGATGGCTGACTGAAACACCATAATCTGTGCTAAGGAAATAGTTCTCATAGCTGCTTAATTAATGATAAACAGAGCCTTTGTTGTTGCTGCTGTTAAAAAAAAAAAAAAAGAAAGAAAGAAAGAAAAAAAAAAGGAAGAAAGAAATCAGTGCAGATTTTCCTTGTCACATGTGCAAAATGTATTCTGGAGGGCCAGTGCTAATGAACCTTGGTGACAAAGCACATGCCCATTGCTTCATTCTTTCATTCCAATGACATGAGATGGAAAGCGAAGCACAGTGTATGATCTTGTCATGGGAGCCTGGGAAGCATCCGGCCCAACAGAAGCTGCTCCAAATGAACTGGGAGAGAAAATCAGTCAGGCCTTGCGTGCTCTGCCCACAGTTTCAGAGAAGTGCCGACAACGCCTGGAAACTCTTGACACAGATCATTGTTCTGGCTTTCTGCTGCTTCGTCATATGTTTCCTGCATTGTGCTTCTTGATCATTATTTATTTTTGACCAAGGACATGTGTCTGTAAATAAGAGCTCTAACGATTCTGCCTTTTGCTCTTTTTCTAGATTTTCAAGTATATATACCCCAATTCCTCTCCCAGCAATGATGCAGCCATTAGACTTCTCCCACACGCATATCTGAGTATTCTCAACACCTATTTCATCACATCTGTATAGGTACTTAAGATGACAGCAGAATTTTGTCACTTGGGGTCTCTCTATGGCAAGGGCCTGGAGTCATCGTCCCTGCATCACACAAGTAGTGACAGAAGTCAGCACATTTCAGGGAAGGGCTCAGTGAGGAAGGAGGCATAAAGGAGGTCCACTGGGAACCTCACCTCACCTTAAAGCCATCTTTAAGTGTGCTACATCAGATATAAAAGCATTGATAGTTAATGAACATGGCCTTGAAACTGTTTGATAGGCTACTTGTTGAAGTACAGGGTAAATTGGAATTTTTCGGACCATCCATCAGGTCCTTGTACCTCCTCTGACTTCAATATCACAAGGCAGCTTTCGCCACCCACACAACACATGTTAGGTTTGAAACAATCCTGATTCTTGCTTCCCTGGCTGGAAAAGTATCCTCTGGCACTCAAATTGACCACCAGGGAAGGGAAGGGAAGGGAAGGGAAGGGAAGGGAAGGGAAGGGAAGGGAAGGGGCACGATATGGCAGATGTGTGGCACTGGGAGGTCAGTTCTGCAGTGGGCTGGATCCCCAGCCAAGGCAGTCCTGCTGCAAGGCCGAGGCTTTGGTTCCCTTCCCATATGTATCAGGCAGTCCTCTTCCTGGTGCATCCTTACAGCTACTTGCGATGGGCTGAAAATTTCCTTTCTGGTGCAGCACTGGGTGGGTGGACAAATGCTCACTTGCTGAGCTGCCCTAAAGGCTGGCTGAGGACTGTTTCCCCAGGAAGCTGGGTAGCCCAGATTTGCTGCTGGCATGATGCAGGGGTCCATTCATGAATATAAGCTCGCACAGAAAACTCTTTGTAATTAATTTTTTATTAGTGTTTATACCCCTGGGAAAACAAAATAGAACAGATGACTGTTTAGAAATGGAGTTATTTCCAAGTGGTCTTGGTGGCCTCATGCCACACCAGGTGGAAAGTAATTTCTTTTACAGACTTTGAATACCACTGAACAGGAGCTGTGGGCTGGAAGCAGGTATCAGTGGGTGACTTCTTCAGGCAGTGCCGAGCAATCCTCGAAGGCTTAAATTAGGGACTGGAGAAATTCATCCATAACTTCTCAAGGAAAGAAAGCTATGGAATCTGCAATCTGTTCCTGGATTCACGTATGGCCTGATGATTTCCCTTTCATCATTTCCCTCACTGTGAAATGCAAATGATGATGTTTGTTGATATTTGGGGATGCCTAGAAATAAAGTGCTGGAGCATACGTGGTTTTAATTTCAGATTTCCCCTGCTATGACAGAATGAGACAACCTGTTCTGGATCCACTGGTTAAACATGGGCCAGATTCTGCTTAGCAGTTTATTTATTCCTGTTATTACCACGTTGTTTTTTTAAGGCTTCCAGCAATAAAAGTCTCCTCCATGATTGCAGTACATAAGAAGGAGCATTACGCTTAAATTTCAGTAAGAGAGGAAAGAAACTTCTCAATGCAAAATGTAAGCACTGGACTAACTTTGCTAAGAAGGTCATAGTACCTCCAGTTCAGGAAGTTATTAAGTAGGTAAACACCTTTGTAAGATAGTTTAGATTTGCTTCTGAGTTGGGATCTGGTCTGAGATCCTTTCCAGACTTATTTTCTATGGTCAAAACATGAGCTGCAACATGGAAAATGCTCCCTTTCACATAGTCCTCCTTTCCCCACTACTGACTCCTTCCCTCCCTCCCCTTTCCTCTCTGCCACATCACTGCTCTTGAGAGCTGTAGTCATTCCCTCTTCTAGTACAAACTCCAGGGCTACACAGCTCCCAGCCCCTGCAGCCTTACTTCCATGGTTTCAGTTCCTGACACTTCAGAATTTTTGCTTCCTCTATCATTTTCTGCCAGCCATTTCTTTCGCAAAGAGGAACCATCAGAATTTCTACTTGCTATAATTTCAGCCATCATCTTTGGATCTGATGGATACTTTTCTGTTGACAGCAGCAGACGTGTTCCTCAACCTTCCAGCACCACTGCTACTCTTTCATGCCTCCAGCATTAACTCTGTGCACCCTGAGCCATCCTTACGTCTGCCCTTGGCTCCTGCAGCTCCAGCTCCCTTTCACTGCAAACCCACAACCAGGAACAGAGAACAGGCCTGTGAGGTGGTAACCAGCCATGAAAATCATACAAGAGACAGGATTGATGTCCTTTCCTCAACAACCTGTCCTGTCCCCAAGCCTTTCTTTTCTTTCCTCTCTCCATGCAAGACTTTCTTCATCTTTTCTTGGGAACCTTCTCCACCATGTTCAGCAGCTGTTTCTGCAGTAAACAGCATTTGTTTGCCTTGTGGAGATTTCTTGGTGGAGTTACCGGGTACTAATCTGAAACCACTTATACCACGGCTGTAAATTTTATCTTGGATCCCACAACACAAGGGCTGTCATGTACTCTGCCACAAAAACAGAGGAAAAACCTTGTCAGATCAAGAGCCCAAGGGCCTGGAGAGCTTGTTTGCCATCTCTTTGCAAACACGCCAGCCCTCGCTCCAGCTGTGGCATGGCTTCATAGCACCCAGAGCTCAACACAAAGTACCGGACAGCTGGCAGACAGCTGAGACATACAGAGCCTCATTTCTGGGCACAACAACAGATATTTAATAGATAAGGTGGTGCACGTGCTGGAGTGGTGCTGGGACAAGTCTATGATCATTGCGTAACTCCAACAAGTGGGCCCACGCAAGGGACTGGATGTGGGATGCGGTGGAGGAGTGGAAAAGACTGAGGCCATCAGTGCTGTTGAAGCCAGCTTCAACAGCTCCCCAAGCCCCTGTTTTGTTTATCCCATGGGAGGTGGTTGCAAGGCACTCTGCCTAACAGAGGAGAGCACAAAGGGCCTTGTGGGTTGAATCCCATCATGCTGCTACACAGGCCAGCAGGAAAAGCTTTGCTTTCCTTCCAGCTGAGCTGCTGAGGCTGAGATCTGCGAGTCTGAATCCCCCTCTTTCCTCTTTTCAGCCTGCAGCAGAAAAAAATTGCATATATTGACAACAACAGAAACCCTCCATTCACAAGTGTTTCTGCTGCCCTTACTCATGTTTTCCCAACAGCAACGTGGCTGAGTGAACAAGGGTGCGATTTGGAGCTACTGCAAACCAGCCTGGGAGCCAAGATGATTAAGTCCATTGGCCCTGGCCCAAATTTAATGTGAAAACCCTTCTCTCCATGCTCACCTTCCACCATCAATTATGCCTTTATCAGGTAGGTGGTTACTAACTCGCCTCTTGCTCTGACCACTCCAAAAACCTCCAGGGCCCTGCAAGAGGAAGAAGAATACCCACCCCATCTGCATTGAGACATCAGCGCAGCCTCTTAACTCCTCAGGTTTCTTGCTGAAGTTCTGGCTGCCTTTTGTACTGCTTCAAAAAGGAATCATTATCGTTTCTTTGCCTATATCCCTACTTGCTCCAGCTCTATTCAGGCACAATGGGGTTTCTCTGAGAAGAGCGCTGATAATATCACTTCTCAGGCAAAGAGGCTTAACTCTCACCTCGGCGGGTCAGCAAGGTGGTTTGGCAGCCCTGCAGCGCGACCTGTCTCCCCAGGAAGGCGTGCTCTGCGAGGAGTAACGCTCTGCACAAAAGCCACCAGAACACACTGAGCAGACAGAGGCAAAGCTATTAAAGCTTGGAGAGCATTGCTTATAGGTATCACTTTTTCCTCCCAAATGCATAAGAACAAAGAATTTTCCATGGAATTGGGATTATTTAACATAGTAAACATTAAGCAACTTGTGGTTGATATAAATGCTTCCTTAATAGGCTGGTGAAATTCCTTGGGACTTGTCCAAGTTCATGTATAACTCAGCACTGCTCTTACAGACTTTGTCTCCTTCCTCCCCATAGATGCTTTTTCAATGCCACAGTAGCAGACAAACATAATTTGCAGCAGAACAGATGCCTGTTCTCCCTGTGCATTGCATAGGGAACCCAGATGCCTAGCTCGGGACTTGGTCTCCTGTTCATTGGGATAGCATAAATTTCATATGCTGGGGTCCTCATCCTTTCAGCAATGAAATACTGAAATACTTTATTCAAAGTGAAATAGTTTAACAGGAGATATTGTGGTGAAAGCCCAGTCCAGGATAACTTAAAGGTCAACCGTTGGGTTATTCTGGGCGTGGCAATTCAAACTAATTTGTGCTATAACTACAGGCTTAGTAGCTATAAAGAAATTGGGAGGATTTTTGTGGTTGGGACACGTGTGAAAGCCCATGTAGGTGTGCTTGGGAGATGTTGTGAGGGGGAGGTTTTATGAAATGGCTGAAATGATCCAGTAGCTCACAGCTGTTGAGGGTCTCCTGGCCACATTTCTGCTCCTTCCCTTCAATTGACTCCAGCATTTTTTGAACCTCTCTTTTGGCTCACTTAATAGGAGAGAACTAAACCAGAAAAGAAAGGTCTCTAGTTTTTTGAGCATTTAGTGAACACTCATAGATGAGCACCAGAGTTCCCATAAGAGTGCAGATGGGACCAGAAAGAACTGCAATTTTTTAACCATTAGAACATTTTAACTTTCCTCTGAAACCTCACGAAAAAGTCAGCTGAGACCTTAATATGAGAATCCCACCAAGGCTTTCTTGGGAGTTAGAGTTTTTAGGAGCTGTACAAGGATTTAGGTGGTTGGGTGTATATGTACCAACAGAAACATGGGTCCTTAATGGGACTTCATATGCCTCCAACAACAGGCAGGATCTGAAGGGTGGAAGGCTTTCAGATGAAAATGGAAATTTTAGGTTTAGGCAGACCACTATTTTCAGATGATGATTTTCAAACCACAAAGGTAATGGGCTGGAGAGGTGTCTCTGAAGGTAGCATTACAAGTGAGAATGGGAAGAAAAGACCTTGCTTAGCACTGTGATGGTTTTCTAGTCACTAAGGGTTTTAAATGCAAAATTTACTTTCACTTGGTTAACGAACACTAGAATGAGCAATATAATATATGTGAAGGGCAATTTTAACTTTTGGATTTTCCTTTATTATCTTTTTGCCAAAAAAATCTGTGCCTGATTTCAGACTCTCAAATTATCAAACAAATTCTGCCCCAAATCAAGTTTTCCTAAACTTTGCAGAAGTTTTAGCTAAAATAATGTTATTTTAGCATTGTTATTTTTTTTTTCACTGAGATATAAACTTGCTAAATAAGCAGTAATTTTGTACAAAACCTTTCGTTTAACTAAATAATCAGTTTTCAGTTGAAACTCAGCTGGGATAGGAAATGTCCAATCTCATCAGACCTTTGTAGCTGGAACTGACTATAAACCCCTGGTCCTGAATGTCCCCATGTCATTTTTGCCTTTCTCAGCTGTAATGGACTCCTGAAATCGAAGAGTTACCTGCACATCACTGCCATTTTCCATCCTGCCCGTAGGTATGTGCAACCGCTGACTGAAGACAGCATGTTTTATAGCATACATTGACTGGGGTTTGCAGAACTTTTTTGGTCTGCTAGCCAAGCGCTGTGGTGCATTTAATTCATACTGTTTAACTCTCTCTGTCCTCCCATAAATCAATAGCCACTCCAAACACAGCTCACACACAGACTCCCTCTCTGTCACTTTCAGCTCCGTAGATGTCTTCAGGCTCCTTGGTGCAAAGTGTCCAGACTTGGGTGTAATGCACAGATGTCTTGAAAGACTTTTTTTTTTTTTTTTAACCTCCCTGTTGAAAGATACATCTCAGCATCTCAGCACCAAATCCACATATTCTTTCTTTCAAGGATGACTGTGAATGTTAACACAGCCTGTGGGGCAGCTTCTGGTGGCCTGGCACTTGGTATAGAAGCAATCTTGCAGTCCCTGGGGAGAAGCTTCCCCTCTGCATGGCATGTCTCACCAAGCCTGTTTGCATCTCTCTCTCTCCCCCCACCTCTTCTGGATGTCTGTGGAGCGGTAGAGACACAAAGGGTTTGTCGTGTCACAGGAGCCTGCGTGTGCACCAGGCTGCCCGGCCGTACAGGCTCTCGTTGAGCTCGCTCTGTCCTGGGAACAGAGGAGCTGTCATTCACGTGAAAAGCGGGTGCTGACTGAAGCCCAGGGCCAACCTCGCTTGAACTCTGGCCACAATTACACCTCTTTTCCCTCCCTTCCAGCCTGCAGGAGGAGGAAGAGCAGCTCATCTTGCAACTTTGTCCTGTATTTCCTTATAAGTTGCCTCCTCCCATCCTCCTCGTGTCTTTGAACTCAAAGCCACCTCCATCACGACAGTCTGCAAGGCTCATCTTTGCTGCAAACTGTCAAGGCATTAAGTCAGATTCAGCTGCTGATGTGTTTGGCCCCAGGACCCCAAAATGGTGGAGCTGGCTCCAGCTGGCTTGCCCCAAAAATGACTAAGTGGACACTGGAATGGACAAAGAGAGGAGAAGCATTTTTGCTTCTTTTCCTTCCATTAGTAAAATGAATCCTTTATCTTTTAATGTAGAATTTTGAGTGGATTGTATAGCCACAAACAGACCTTGGCAAGAATTCAAGGTATGACTGCAGAGCTAAGTATGAGAGGGTCAGGGACCAAGGGTTACAGGTTGGCTGACATCCATGGTGCTCAGGGCTAGTCCCGTCTAAAGAAGGTTGGCCATGTCATGTCATGCCACATCCATGTCATGGACCTGACTCTCCTCAGTTCAAAGTGTCTGAAATAGTGCAGACTCTGCTGCAACACCTCAAAGCGAGGCAGTCACAGCACAAAAGTATGTTCTGTGAGCCTGTTTGAGGGTGCAAAGCCTTCTAGGCTAGGTTTGGAGCTGTGCGTGAGGTGACCAGAGCACAGTTGGGTGCAATCTCACCCAGGGTGGGGTCACATGATTGAGTTATCCCCACCACCGTGTCTCAGAGGGAGCAAGCTGGGGTGGTCCAAAACTGAGCCAGGAAGCAAGGCGTGAGTGAAGCACTGTGGACAGGGAGGGTCCCAAGGCTGGAGCAACCTCCCTGGCCTCCCTCGTTCAGCAATGTCCATGTATCCAGAGTTTCCACTTTGGGGAACATTCCACAGTTTTAGTGTACTATTTTTTATGACTAAAACCCAAAGCACATAGTCATTCGCCAAGAGGTGACATCTGGCTAAATAAATAACAATTATTGGCCGGTCCAGCACATGTTTTGTTTCGAATGAACCTTTGTTTTTAATAAGTAAAACAGAGAATATAAATGTGACTGTCGCATATTCAAACACATACACACACATATAATTTTTTTGTGTTTGGAAGGAAGGGTAAATTCCACATGAAAGAAAATAAAATGCAGAACTTTTATCCATGTGTTTCAATTACTGAGATCTAAATAAAAATGGTACGGATGTCATCCCACTTATTTTTAGTCATTTTGATTGCAGTGAAAATAACACTGAAAAGAACATTTCACTAAAGTGCTCCCGACCTTGTCTAGCCCTGCAGATGACAACTTATTTGCAGTCATGACTATTATCTTTGCTGAGCTCCGAAGGCAACAAGTACAGAGAGGCAGGTTGCGAACCTGCAGATTTTGTGTGTCTGGTTTAGTCTTTCATACAACACGGAGATGCCCCATGCCCTGTTTTTCTCTTCTGTTCTCTATGCATGGTACGTATAAGGTGTAAAGCTACCACCTGTTTTAATGGTAATCATATGATTCTGAGTCTCCAGTCTTGGTCAGCATCTCAGTGTGAATCAAGAACTTCAGCTGGGATTAAAGGAAAATGAATAAACAGAGCAGATGGTGTGGGCAGAGATGAAATGAGATAGGGTGGCTTTCCCCACATCACACTGTGGTCCAGGCTCTGGAAACATATGTTTTGGCTTGAAGTGCTATCCAGAAGAGTCCAGAACTTCTCCAGCATGATGCATCTTCCACATGCATCACTCACATAAGCAGGAGAAGCTTTGAAGGCAGAGGTGACTCCTTTTGCTAGAACAGCTGGAACAACTGGTCGGACACTGAGGAGCTTGCAGGTGCATCCTGAGTGACCCCCTCTACTGCGTGAAACAGGACCAGTGAACTTCAAAGACAAATGTATGTTGAGAACATCTGCTCTGAGTTTAAATGCAAATGGCACAGAAAGAAGATGGCTGGTTCTTGCGTAGTAGAAGGCGCATTAGTAAAGGGAGATATGGTAAAGGGATTATCATGGAAGGAGAAGAGAGAGACAAGTTACGCAGTGTGAACTGAACCTGGCGAGATTTAGCAAGAGAAAAATTATAATATTCTGTAAAACAGATGTCTCCACAGTGTTCTGCAGCTGTGCTTCCTGATAAATAGATATGGAGGATCAGATTCTGAAGGAGTTTTTATTTTATGCCTGGCAAAAGTTGTAAAACTGTAGTATAGAGGGCCAGCCCATCACAAGGCCCACAGGCATGATCCAGGAGGCATGAGGGACCTATCAGTAGAAGGGAAGAAACCATCTTGAACCAGCCTCCAAAAAGACCTAGCACTTAGACCGCCGTGGGACAAAAGTTTTAGATACACATAAGGTGTTTGGTGTTACACTGCCCATCAAACAGGACAGCACAGCACTGAAAATAACCCATGGGATGAGGTTAACCTCACCTAGGGGACTTCAGAGGAGACTACTGAGTATCTTTAGGATCCCTTTGGTTCTGAGGGAGAAAAAAGAAACTTTGAGAGAGTGATTCATCTTCTCCTGAAGACATGTCTTTGAATGCACAAGGTGCCCAGTGGTGTTTTAGATGCTCTGGGGTATCTTGCAGATTTGCATGTGACCAACATACATGATGTGCAGGAGATCTGTCCACTTCTGGTGTGACATCTCTGTTTGGGCAACTCAATCCACTCTTACAATGAAATGAACCTGAAAAATATCTCTTCTTTCATTCAGAAGCTGATCCTCAAGTCCCTCATGCCCTCCTGGTGGCCAGGGCACCAAGTGCAAAATCAAGAGGGCAAAATCAAAACTGCCGCATTTCTCTTTTCTTCTGCATTTGCAGAGGTTGCTTTAGCAAGTTGGACACTGCTGCACAGGGGGCTTCTGAAGGCACCCAGGAAATGGTTGAATATTGTGAGCAGCTTAATGAACACTGCAACAAACCCACAGCTGCCTCCAGCCAGCTCGACTCGGCGTGTGCTGTCCAGGGGGAGCGGGTGCATGTGCACTAGCGTGCTAAATAGGTAACCAGACACCGAGGGGAAGAATAGCCAGAGCTGCAAAGGGCAGATAAAAACTGTCTCCACTCAGTAAAAAGATCTGCCTTAGCCTGAGTGAACAGTGTTTTTACATTAATTAGTCTGAGACAACGCCGCACTTTTATTCCCTTCATCCTTTCCCTCCTCTACCTCAAATGTTTGGCAAGACTCAGAAGTTTTCTTCCCAGCCCTTTTCCCCAGCCTCTGCCTGGTTCTCCTTCCTGTTGTCTGCCCCAGTCTGCAGGGGAGAAGCTTCCTGTTGATTTGCAAAGCGGTGCAATTCTGCACAGTGCTGGCAAGGCTCGCATCGCTGACCTCGGGGCAAGGAGAGGTGCTGCATGCTGCCGCTTGCAAAGACTTTTGCTTTGCAGGGGCATCAAAGGCAGCACGAGGCACAGGCTGAGTTTCCGTGAGACTAACGCCCTGTTGGTCAGGCAGTCTGTCATTTCTCTCAGAGCAGAAAGCGGCAGCAAAGAGAAAGGGAAAATTATGCAGACACATACAGAATGGGGTGAGGCACAGAAGCATAGTTCCTGATCATTCCCCAGCACAGCTTCCTGGGGAGCAAAGTGCATTAGATGCTGGAAGAGCCAGGCGATGCAGGTTTGCAAGCCCAGATACAAGGCACAAATACTGGGGGAAGTTTAAAAAATATAGCAGGAAAAAGTAGTGTGAAGAGTGAACAGGGTCAGAAGCTGTCATCTGC
Organism: Anseranas semipalmata; assembly: GCA_013399115.1. NCBI lineage: Eukaryota > Metazoa > Chordata > Aves > Anseriformes > Anseranatidae > Anseranas > Anseranas semipalmata. Next base: position 395,286 of record VXAA01002975.1, on the reverse strand, counting down.
CTGGCAGATCTCCTGGGATGAGATCAGCATCTGCAGATGCTATGGACTTCAGGACAATGTTCAGCTTGAGCCCAGCCAGTGAAGTCCAGCGTGGTGCTGCTTAACCTGTGGCTGACAGGTGGTGGCAGGACTGCAGAGCATCAGAGAGCAGTCAACAGAAAAGATTGCAAGCAATTCACTTTCATATTTCTGTGAAGCTGGCAGACATGTCCAGGGTCCAGCTCCCGTCCACTGCCTCTGCTGAAGTATACCATTAGTAATTACAACAGCAGCAGCAAAAAATTTATAATGCTATAAAATCTTCCTGGCTGGCAAGCTAAGAACTTAATCTGCTGTCTTTTCTTCCCCTGGCCATCACATAGTAGTGTAAAACAAGGTAATCTGCTGCTAGTCCTCCTTCAAAGATTACAAACACATTCAATAAAATAAGTAAATAATATTAAAAAATAAGATTAAGAAACTCTGCCTCTGTGAATAGGGAGATTAAAAAAAATCTGTGTTTCATAAGAAGCTAGGTGCTTTTGGACTCTGTTGTTTTTGTTTAGACCATAAATGTAGACTTTTGCAAGCAACATCCTTAGCTGTGTGGAGCCAGCACAGAGCTGGTGTCACTGTGCAGCATGCTGTAGTACTGGTGACATCTCCTTCATGGAGTATGGCTGGGGACAGCTACAGCCATGTAGCAGCTGGTTGCCCCAGCTGGTGGGAATAGCTTCCAAGTCTCTGCTCTCACTGGGCTGAAAGGGAAGATTTTACTTATCTCAGTGGATCAAAGCACCCCTTAAAGGTCAAGAAAGAGGTCATAATCTCTTCTGCAAAAGGGGAAACTGAGGCATGGGTGGTGGTGAGGAGGGAAGGACTGGCCCCAAGTGCAGGGGGGATTGGGTTGCAGGGACAGAAATGTTCCTGATGACTGATCTGGGCAAGGAGATCCACACCTGTACTAATGTAGGGCTGGGTGCACCCCACTTCAGCTACACCAAGGTCTGGATCTGCATGAGGACGATGGAGATTTGGGAGCATTTGGGGTCAGCCCACTGCCGGACCCTTCAGGAGGGAGCGAGGGTGGAAAGGGTAAAAGATTGGGACCCCTTTGTATCACACAAGAACTAAAAAAGAGAAACTGTCAGAGGACAGGGTGGGGAGGGAGGGACAGGTGAAAGGAGAACAAGGGGAAAACCTTTGTGTCTGAGATCAATTCTTCCAGCTTCTCCCCTTTCATTAGCAGCCTGGGCCATCTGGGGCTGTGGAGGCACAAAACCCAGCCACAACAGTGCTGTCCATTTATCCACAGCCCGCAAGTGGACAAGAGGACTTATTCTCCAGGCCTTGAGAATGAAATCTTCCCAGGGTAGGAGGCCGAGCCCAGGGCTTTGGGGGAAAAAAAAAAAAAAAACCTTTTCATTGCGAGTCATTAGGAAGAGATAAAGGTCTGCTTCGCTATTTCGCTTGTCCTGCCAGCGCACCTTCTCAGCCCTGGGACAACAGTAGGGCCATTTTAAAAGGCCCTCTAATTATCTATTTCCTCCCATTGCTACCGCTTGCAGAGGGAGCAATAGAAAGAAAGAAAAGATTTAAAAAAGGGCTTATTTCAACAGGCCTTATCTGATAGCACATTCAAGATGGGTTTCTCTCGCTCCCCCTCTCTCCCAGCCCTCCCTCTGCTTTCTTTTCTTGCCTTGCTCTCCTTCCAGCATGGAGGGACCAGGTTTTGTTGTCTGGGCCACAAGGAATACGGCCAGGCGGAGGAGTGGTGACAGGGTTAACAAAGGAGGCCTCACTCTGCGGATAATGACTAGCCCTGCCGCCCTTTCAGGAAGGACACCCAAGCTCCCGGTACCAGCATGTCTTTCAGGCTTGTCCTAATTCAGGGCCATTGTCTCAGGCTTTTCTAAAGGAGGATGACAGCTGACATCAGCTCTCTATCTGCAACAGGTTTTGTCCTTTTCTTCCAGCTCAAGCCATAGATTTCCCCGGTTTGTTATGCAAAAACCAGCAGAGGCTTTTATTGATTTTTTCTTCTTTCTGTAAAAAGTGTGGTCCTAAATGCTGCTAGATACAGGCCTTCACTGAGCGCGATTCAATCTTTTTCAGTTTTCAAGTCTGCTCATAGGGTACTACTGAACCAGAACTGAATTAGGGTGCAGATTTACAGTGTGCCAGCTACCACAGAGACCACCTGTGAAGACGTGTTGACCGTGCAATGCCTTTCTCCTGGGAAAACCACCCTGAGTTGCTGCAGCCCCCACAAAGTCCCTCAGGTATGTTCGGATCTTTGCACGAACCCTTCCTACACCCCAGTTCTTGGCCAGAGCCAGAGGCAGGGGACAGTGCTCGGGGGATGGCTGCTCTTGCCCAGCCAGGCTGCTCTTGTGTCTTCAGCCCATTTTTGTAACTGCACTCCAAGGCGTGTTCCCATCCATGATTTTCCTGTAGCCTCTGCATTGTCTGAATCCCCCAGCCTCACTTTTTGGTGGCATACAAGGTCCATCAGAATGGTCAGCCTAATCCTCTAGGGAGTGGTAAATAAATCCCTCCACAGGAGGAGAGGGGAGTTGGTCAATAGGCTGTCAATAAACACAATTAATCACACCTTTTCCTGCCACCAGTGTCCCTTCAAGGCAAGGATGTGTCTGAATCCTTTGGGCTCAGGCTAACTTTTGTCTGAAGTTCAAGCATCTCTGCAATGCAACAGTTTGCATTCTCCCAGTGCCACGTACAGACTAAAAGTCTTAGAAGTAATTCCAAAATGATCAATTTGATCACTTAAATAGACCTTCATTTTCAGAAAGCCTCAATTTCACCCCAATACGGTCTTTTAACTCATGCACAGCTAAAGCCTCTTGCGAAGAGGTATCCAGTTTCAATGAGCAGTCCCTAAGTAAAAGACCCTGTCCCTGCCCTGCAGCAAAGCGCTCCCACAGCTAACTGCTTTCACATCTCACCTGAGTTTTCCCAGCCCAGCTGCCCTGTTTTGACTCTCCTCCTACCTTTTTCTTCCAGGTTACAGAATACTTTCATACGTGTATTTTCCTCATATGATGTTATTTGTGCAACTTCCCTCCCCACCTTCCTTTTGATACACAGAGCACGAGCTGTCTGTGTCTCTGTCTTTGAAGGCATTTGATTTTGAAACTGAATTGCTTTCATGGTGTTTTTAGCATGATCTCTCGCTTTCTCACTTCTCTTCTGTGATATCACCGCAACTGGATCAGCATTTCTATATCAGGGTGATCACTGCTTTCTGCTAAGGTAAAGCACCATCTCTTTCTTTGTGGCATCTGTAATTATATATATCCATAGGTCTCAGGAAACATTTTTTTCCTTTGGTAAGCAGACTCACTGCACGAACTTCTATGTATAAGTCACTGCTAAACACTACTGCTGAATGCAGAGTGGAAACAGCTTCCAAGCTCCCTTAAATGAACGTCTTTTGGGGTCACCTACGTTCAAAGGACACTACGTGTAGTGTCCTTTAAGTTGCAGTATAGTACTAAGAAGGTGATTTCCACAGTACAGAAGACAATCACAAAATCCTTATCCAATTCCCCTGTTTTTTTTTAAGGTTAGCAGGAATCTGATACCAAAACTGATTAAGTGATAGCAGAGCTGAAGCTCTCCAGTCTGATCTGAACCAGCAAATAGACACTAATTCCCAAGGTGCAAACGCAAACCAGACAGCACAGAAATACGTAACAAACCACAGCTGCTTAAGATGTTACAGAGTCAAAATGCTCACGCTCTGTTCATTTGGCTGTTTAGAAATGTGGTGGGGAGAGGCTCCCCACACACATGGGCTACAGCTACACTCATAAACAAAACGGGCTGGGGTGCTGGCTGACGTAATGGCCAGCGATGAGCCATTCTGTGTGTTTTTTGTGCTGCTTGTCCTGGGTTTGGGCCAGCATCTCCCCATCAATGCCTGGCCATATCTCAGGGGACACCATAGGGCAGGACCATCAGCTAATCAGCTGTAGCCTGATTCTCATGGTTAGCCTGGGTGCCCATCTCATTTTTTTTGTTGGTTATGATCTTATTCCCACAGCAGTCAACAGGAATATTGTAATTTTCCCTTAGGTGTAGATCAAAAGCTTACATCTTCAAGATAGGTAATTTTCATTAAATGAATGAAATGAGTTAGACCTATGCAGATCCGAGAGGAGATGTGTTTTACTCTTTGAGGTGCCTCTCTTAATCTGACTTCTCCTACATTTCAAAATTTATGACTGTATCTTAGTCCTGTTTCCCAGTGCTTTTGACAGTCCTCATGCTAGATAAATTTTTATCAGAGCTCAAAGAGAGAAAGCTGTTGCAGTCCTAAAATATCCCTGAACATCCCTGGGGATGAAAATCCCCAGGCCTCTGTACCCCAATATTTAGTGAACTTTTTGTACTAACCTCGCACAAAATAAAGTAAACCCAAAGTTTTTCATGATGTCTTTTCAGAGACTATTGCACTGTGACAGAAATCAAACAGATCTCTGCACCCTATAACCACTTGCTGAGGGGAGGTTAAAGTTGCTGAAAATCCTATTTGACCTTCTCAATGGAGTTAATGAGTCAGAAGACTTCCTGTGGATAATCCAATGAGGTGGATAAAAAGGTCCTGAACTACTTGGCATGAAGTCAAGGCCAGAGAATTCCCTTACCCTCTAATCCCTGCGAGCAGAACAGCACAATCCCATCTTCTCTCAGGATTTTATGGGGTTGTCATTATTATTGTTGAGCTTTCTCTGTGGCCATTGTCTTTTATGGGAAAGCACAGTATACAAATTAATAACAAAACACCTCCTATATCAACCAGAAGCTAGATATTGCAAGATACAGAGAACTTTGCCCATATTCTTGACATGTCTTCATTCTTTATTTTTATCTACCAGATCCCTAAGGGGTCTAAGATGTAGACCAGGAACCAGTTGTACTGAGTTTAACAGAATTTTAAGTTTAGTTAAGTAAACCCAGAACATGTAGTAGATACTGTTAAAAACTTTTACTTATTTCTTGTTTTACTCAGTTGGTTAGATCTTATAGAACAGACTCAGAAATAAATTAAGCCTTTTGTGAACTTCCAAGATGCAGCTCCCAGCCAGAGACAATACAAAACACTGTAACATCTGCAGCTGGCTTTTTCTTCCAGGTTTCAGAAGAATTTTACTAAAGAGCAGCCTGTCATGTTTAAAGACAGTTTGGGGCTCCATCTGTCTGTTGTGATTTGAGATAGAGTTTATCTCAAGGCATGTTAGCTCCCTGGAGAATTAGGCATCTAGTTGGATCTGGTCATCTAGGCTCTTGGGAAAGCCAGCAAGAGATGTGATTTCTGCTATCCTAAAATACTATCAAAAACCAGTTTGTTGAATCACTCTGTGGAGATGCTAGCCTCTTTCTGATAATTTTTTTCAGGGCACCAGATGACTAGTTTAGACAATATGACTAGCTTTTGGATGATTACAGTTAGGTGGTTTGAATCCTCCCTTAAGTGGCTCCTGATTAATTACATTGTGCAAGTCTCTATTATCATGTAAGTCATCTCTCAAGATTGCAGCATTAGGCCCTGTTTAAATGACAGTCACTGTCAAGACGACAGGCTTTGCAGCCCCACTCTAGATTTATGGCCTTTGTTACTGTTTTGGGCTTCTACGATACCTTAACATTTATTCAGATTGTAAAACTGCATTGAATCCACCTTATTTGCAAACACTTTATAAGTGGCATCATTAGTTTCAAATGTAGGGTTTGACCCCTTATCCCATATTTGGGCTCCTTAAAGCAGGTTTTTGTTTGTTTGTTCCAGGTATGCTGAGTACCCATCTGTTTCCACCGCAGTCAAAGGAAAAATATAGCCCAATTTGGAGGAGAATGTCAAGATCATATTTTCATTGCTGAGGTCTGCAGCAAGGTAACTGAAGCTGATGAAACAGTAACTAGAACTAGTGCAGAAAAGGGCTGCTAAGGAATCAGGGACCAGAGAGCTGGTGTGATGAGCAGGATCTAGAATTGCTTGGCCTGGTTAGGTTAGCAAATAAAGGCTAAGACGGGATCTAATTTGTGACTAGAAATACATCTGGGAGTAATACACCAAAGTGGGGAGACAGCTCTTAAAGCTAAAGACCAGTGTTGGCACAGGAACAAAGGAACGTGAAGCAGGCCACAGATAGATGTCAGGCTGGAAGTTAGATGGTTCAAGTACTAGTGAAGCAAAATCCTGGAAAACCTTCGTGCTGGGGCAGAGTGAAGGGCAAGCAACCTACGTCATTGATAAAGGAAACAACTTGCATGATGATTCTAATTCTTAGTTGTAGCAGAAGCAGGTAGACATCACTGGTCACCCTTTCCTTACATGGACCACAGGTACCTACCTATCTCCCTGCTGTAGACCTTCTTCTGGATGCTGTAAGAATGAGAAAAGACCCTGTTCAGTCTTTATAAACCTAAATGCTGATTTGAGCCCCTGCCCTGAAACTGCATGAAGCTACAGCCTTTCCTACTGAATCTATTTTCTGTCCTCAGGTTTCCAAAAGCTCAGGGTACATTTTCATTGTTAACATTGAGCAGTAAAAGCTCCAAGCTATGGGACTTTGTCCTCACAAGGACTCTGTAAGTTAAGGATATCCAACCACACCACCTCACCTCCCCATCCCTAGCTGTTCTTCATGGATAGGGTAAGTTAGAGAGTTTCCTAAGGAGAATATAGATGAGAAGAGACAAGAAAATCCTGGTGGAGATGCTGGCCTTCAGCAGTCATGCAGCCATTCCTCTCCTATCCTTCATCAGCTCCTAGTTTGCTTCTCCCAAGCTTCTTCCTAATTCATTCCAGAGAGAAATATGTCTACCTACTCATAAGGATCTCCTAAGAAGGGGAGTCCACCCTCTTTCAGGCCAGCTGTCCCAGTTTTATAACTGTTCTTATGGTTACAAGGTGTTTTTCATTTTGTCTCATCTGGATTTTCCTTGCTGCAATTTTAGACTGGTGCCTTTTCCTTCTGCCCTCAGTGAATGTGGAAAAAAGTCTGGTTTCTTCTTGTTTGTACTCAGCTATTGTGTACTGGACTACATCCATATCCTACAGGCTTTGTTTTAAACACCAATATCACCAATCCCAAATATTCAAATTTGTGAATTATTCTACCCTTAAATTAATGACATTTTAATTTTCACTCCTGTATATACATTTCCTTCTAGATTAGTTTTGGGGGAGGTGGTGAGTGGCGGGGGGAATGTATCTTTCCTCTTTTTTTTTTTTTTTTGTCTTTACAGTACACTCAGGTCACATTTTCAAGCTTTTCTAAGCAGCTCCAAGGGCTAAAGACGTCTTTAATGAAAGCTGGAATCCTTGCACAACCACTTGCTTCCAGATGCTGGGGATTACAGTAAAACACTAAATATTGCAAGACTTACGGTACTATTGCAAGAGTTGGCAGTGGTGAAGAAGTGGATCAGGACTAAGAGAAAGGGAAAAAATAATGGGAGACAATTAAGAAAAGAGCTAATTTAGGGTGAATACCAAGAAAGGAATTTCAGGAAACAATACTTTCCAATAAATTCTCTAAGACTATGAAGCAGTCTAAAGAGAGAAAGATGAGTTCAGTGTGACCAAAGCCCTGCAAATGTGCTGTTGGGAACATTCTATTATTGGACTTTTGTATGAAATGATTTTTCTTCCATTGTTTTGCACTGATCTTTCCTTTCCTATTGTGAGAAATATATATATATTCTGTATGTGTAAAAGATGCCAGAGCATGATCTAATCTGCATGTTTGCTAATCATATCAGTTCACACGTCAGCCCAGGAATCAGAAGGTCTACAGAGGATTTTCAGGGTACCAAACAGCTAGAATTTGTTCCGACCAGTGAAGCACATCCAGCACAACAAAACAACAGCTACTGGAAATAATTGGAGTCTGGTTCCCAAAGGTTGTTTGAACATTTATTTGGAAATGTCATTCCATTCTTCAGTGGTCATAGAAACAACACTGGACCAGTCAGACCAATGGTCCATCTGACTTAATATCTTCTATTGGTTGTCCGTGGCAGATGTCTAAGAAAGAATATAAAACCAGGACAAGCATTTAATGATGCTTTCCCTGAATATTCTTTGTAGCTCAGGGACTCTCTGAAGAGATTTCAGATCTTTATATTTAATATGTTGAACTGCCATATCACAAATTTAACCTCCTTTAAACATTTTCCTTTTTGATAATTTCAGCTAAGGATGGTAGAAGACTTCATAGACTTCACTGTCCTAATGCTTTTTTCCCCAGGTCCTGATTCAGACATTAGACAATGAAGGGTCAGGGTTCAACCATCATAAATTTGCTCCAATAATAAACACGTACATCAGAAGTACGCAAGCAAGCGAGAAAGCTGGTCCTATGATATCAAGAGCCCGCTAAGGCCTGAACCACAGATTGACCTCTGGTTCGTGGAATTCCCCAGTTAATAATCTATCATTTCCTCCTTCTTAACTGATGTCAAAGAGAGTCACCAAGGAGCAAGTGTCCCTTCAGGGGTCTTTAGCATATTACTCAGGGGTGGCTTCACAATGTGCATCTCTGCCAGGATTTGTGACCATGCCAGGAACCCCCTGAAACCAGAAGACCTCCTACCAAGAGGTCTCAGAGACAGGTGTGGATGTAGCAAAAGGGTATTTTACCTCTCTCAATGCCACAGCAGTCCCAGCACAATAGAAACATGGTTCAAGGTCAGTTCTTCCTTATTAGAGATCTGATTAGGCAGCTCCCCAGCATGGGTCCCAATTTAACTCTGTTTCATGGCAAGGAATCAAGCGGGGGAGATTTCTTAAGCTAAATGAGCACTGGCCCAGAAGTTGTTCCTGCTTAACGTATGGTTTTTGGAGTACCATGGGAGAGCAGGTCATTAGAGGGTGACCTGTCAAGTTAAATCATTCACTGATAGTACCAGCCAGTAAGATACCACACAGGAATATTCTCTTTTGCATCTGGACTGAGATACCTCTATTTATTGAATTATTATCATTATTATTATTATTTATTAGAATTAACTTTTGTGACTTAGATGGAAGGTGTTTGAGAATGTGGAGATGTCTGTCTGCCTTCTAGGACAGAGACAGTACAGACTTCTCTGATGCAAATTTCTCCCTCCCCTGTCTCCAAGGGTATTCCCATTTGACCTAGGAAAGAGAGTGAATATCTACTTTTTCATTCCAGAACATCTCAGGTGTGCATAGGTACCTCCATGACCATGTGAGCAATGTATTCATACCAGTCACATCCTACTTTAGGTCCTTCTGAGATGAAACACAAGCACTATCACAGAGTTAAAACTCTTCCCTAGGTCTTGATCTGCATAGTCATCTGTATGGATACGCTCTGAGTAAGAGTCTGTAAGTAAGGCATAGGGTGCAAAGGGTGGCATAAGTCTGCATAGGGTGGGTGCATCAGTTCAGCTCTAGAATAAATTTGTTCTGAGCAGCACTGGTCGAGGTTGCTCCCTGATGCTTGGCTTGTTTGTTCCATGTACCTAAGGCAACACAGACTTAGACAATTTAGTAGCCCAGTTGCTTTTCTGTCTCTTTTCTGAAGTTGCTAACTGCAGAAGTGTTTGGGCAGACACAAGCTTTGCTGCTTGTGCTGAATGCAAGCTATGAGGCCTCAACAAGAACAAATACTCTTCCATCATCCTAAATTTGTGATGCCTTGTACATGAACAGCTTCTCTGCAGCTGTTACCAGGATCCATGAAAGACTTCAATGGTCCTCAGTGGCACTCATGGTTGACTTGTGTGGTGGGTTGGCATGGGCTTAAAACTTCTGTTTTAAACCCCTTAAAGCAAAGACGTTGGTTGCCTATAGAAGTGGCACATAATTCTGTCTCATTTTCTGTCCCTTCTGGAGACACACTAGCTGCAGGACCAAAGTGTTATAACTAGATGATCAATGAAATTTTCCCTTGGAATTTTGTCATGAATCCACCACAGATTTTACTTCATTTTCCTGCAAATATGAGAAGGGATTTTAAAAAATAAGGGAAGCTGAGCAGCACAGAATCAGGACCATATCCAAAAATAAGCCAAAAGGTGATCTGTCCTGAATACACAGTCAGGGAAAATTGAAAAACCCAGCCAGACATCCATCTGACACTGAGAAAACTGTATTACCCAGGAGGTACACTCTGCTTCCAGGAACTTCACACAGTGCCTGTGCAGGAGCATAGCAAGAGGAATAGGACTCTGTTAGAAGTGGGTGAACCTCACAGAGCCTGACATTTTGCAAGCAACTCACATTTTAATTCTGCGGGCTTTTCAGAGCTGGTTCCTGCTCACAAAACCCTTTGTACTTTTAGTTTGAACTTTTGTTCCCTGAGGATGAGTCAATTAAACAAACACAAAAGAATGCTGGCTAAGGGCTCCAGGGACAGAAGAGACTACCACAAGTTCAGCTACAGCTGAGGATGGGTTATATGTGGGCTAAATTCAACTCTAGAATTTCTTGGTGGAATAAAGTTTTCTAAGACTCTCTCTTTAGATTGTAAATCGGCAGAAATCCATGGTAAAAATGATGCTGCCACACCATTTTTTCATGGAAAAGTTAACCTTTCCATTGCTACAGGTCATCATGTCTCCCTGTTATCCCTGTCCATGATGACCAGGGTGAGAAGCCAGAGTTACATTACAGAAAAGAAGATCTAGATGAAGCATTAGGAAAGAAAACACTGGGGATACCGGAGTTTCCAATCCAATGTCTGAAGGAGGCTTATGAAACTCCCAGAGTGGAAGCTTTTAAGATGAATTTCTTTGATCATTTGTCAGAGATGGCTGAAGTACTCAGAAGCTTTGCAAAAGAGAGATGTTGCAAACCTTCACGTCCTTTCCAGTACTGTTTTGTTCAATTATCTGGTAACCCAGAATATATAGATAAAGAATATATATGAGAGAGCTGGGGTTGTTCAGCGTGGAGAAAGGAAGGCTCTGGGGAGACCTTATAGCAGCATTTCAGTACCTAAAGGGGGCCTACAAGAAGGCTGGAGAGGGACTTTTTACGAGGGCATGTAGTGATAGAACAAGGTGTAATCATTTTAAACTGAAAGAAAGGTAGAAAGAAGGTAGATTTAGGTAAGATAAAAGGAAGAAATTCCTCACTGAGGATGGTGAGGCACTGGAACAGGTTGCTCAGAGAAGCTGTGGATGCCCCATCCCTGGAAGTAGATCCCTGAGAGTAGAGAAAAGGGTGTTCTAATCCTTAAGGGCTGACTAACCTTTGCTTTTTAAAAACAAAAACAATGAAACAAACAGTTTGTGTATGGAGGCTTTTGCTGGGCGTAATAGTTCAAATTCAATGTTAAACTCCCTTTCTGTTAGGGATCTTTGTGACTCACCAAAGTTACCTATCTCTATGTGGTCTTTTTCTTCCTCTTAAGAACAGGGATATGTTCTTTATGGAAGTGTTAATGCTCTCAAAACAGTCATTCTGTTTTGCAGCATATACCTTAACCAGGGTGAGAATGAATGATTTATTTCACCACACCACAAAGAGACGAATAGGACATTTCTGTTTTATTTCGAAGCGAAATATAAGGCACCAGAAGCCTTGGATCAGGAGTATATTTAAATCAGTCTAAATAAAACCCGACAGACAGCATCTCTTTGGGTGACAATAGTGGTGTCTCTCTCTTCCATCCGGACTTTACACAATTATAAAAGCAGGAGGCTGAAGATAGTGTGGTTTGGTTCTTAGGGATTTCCACAAACCTTTATTCCTTTTAACTTGAAATTCTATTCCATCATCAGGGCCTGTGGGTTCTCCTCCTGCTGGTCCTCTTGTTCCGTGGGATGAGTCAGGGTTGAACAGTGCAAACATTCAGACCCACAATTGCCAAAGATATGCTTGGTTTGGGTTAAGAATCATGGCAGACTGAGTGCCTTTCACCACAGGATCAGAGCTGTCTCTAAGCCTTGCATGAGCCTAATGTTGATCAGCCTGGTCCAAGACTGGTTTTGCAATGGAGCTATTTCTGAATAGCCTGAAAGCTACAAGCTCCAGGGCTCTGCTGTGCCAGGTGCTGTACATATGAGATGATACCTACCCAAAGTACTCACAGTCTAGACAGGCCTAGGGTGAAGAGAAGAAATGCTAATATCTCCACATAATAAGGACATAGTGACAGGAAGCCAAATGCAAACAGCCTTTTATGGGTTCCTGCTCTATCTGCTGAGACATTGAAAAACAAACTGGGGCATATTCAGAGCCTTCCTTAGCTCCCCTACCTCCCTAGAGAGCTGGTGCTGCCTCCAACCAGCAAACAGAAGGACCTACATCCAGTGTCTGTGTCTGACCTGCAGCTGTGGTCCTAAGCTGTTTCTCCAGTGCAAATCTCATATATTTTTCTTTAAGGAACTTTTCAGTCCAGAATTATGTTTCCAATTAAAAGCATGTGCCTTAATACCCACATAGCCTTTATAGCAAGCAATCTGAACTGCTGTCCTTTACTTCTGTGGTATCTATGCTCCTGTTAGATGTCAGGACAGAAGATCTGGATATGGGCCTATGCATTGACCCTGTAGATGTCACTGCTGTGACTTGCCGTGCCTGTTGTATTATCTGCAGTCTCAGTCCAGTGATGCAATGAAAAGCCCAAAAAAGGAGAGAAATGCCACTTAGCCTGGTCTCAAACTCCTCAGGTCTCTCCACCTGCAGTATAACAAATCTGCTGCAGTTCCCTCTCGAGTCTTTCCCAAGTCCCTGCAGATGGAGATGTCCAGGAGGCAAGCTGTCCCTCTGTGCTTGAGGAAGCATGCTGTGGGGGCAGAAAGGACCTCTGCCTCACTCCCAGATCACTCCAAGAAACAGATGCTGGAAAAATGTGTGACAAAATTGTGCCCTGGAAAATTCTGAATGTTGGGGGAAAAAAGAATATTAAAAGGAAAATGAACTCAAGCCTTCCCAGATTTTGTGGTAGCAGAAGTCTGTGGGAGGATTCCAGAGGAGCTGTAAGGGTTGGTAGATTGCTTCCTCAGTCTGTGCTCAGCTGGCAAAGCTACTGTGCTTCCTCAAGCACTGTTATGTCCTATCACTGAGCTCCTCTGTGCAACGGGATCAGACAACTGTTCCTGTTTGAGGGCTATGGACTGATGATTTGGTTGGTTGCATATCAGGCAGCGGGGTTGCTAAAGTCAGTGCTGATATCTTCTCTTACCCATCAATTTAGCCCGATGAGGAGTGATGTCAGCTACAGATACTCCACTTCCCTTCTGGAATTTCCCTCTTTGAAAAATACTCTCCCACTTTCATGTGGTTTTGATCTGGATACTGCAGCATCCCACTGCTTTCTGTCATTTTACCCTCTCCCCAGATGCTGACTACAATTCAAGACAGCTTTGGAAGAACATCTGCATTTCAGCCTGCATACCCACTGAACCTCGAAACTGTACCAAATCTATCCATTAACCTTTCTGGGGACTTGAAGTAGCTTTGTCTTTTCTCACTTTAGGCACTACACTGTCTGTTCTTCTACTTTTGAAGGAGGCAAAAAGTTTCAGATGTTGATTTAGGAACTCCCTGGACACCATGATCTCTCGTAGTGCTGAATCTGGAGTTTTGTTTCTCCTTGTTTATAGACCAACTATTTCAGCTAAGTTGGTTCTCTGGATAGGAACTTGTCACATCTCCAGAGCCTGTTTTTTAAGTATTTCTTCATGAATGCCATTGTCACAGAAAGCTTAAATGGAAATTTAGGTTAAAAAAAATACAATTTATTTTACTCTTGTCTACAGCTTTTTGTTCTAGCTCTCTCTGCAAGGAGAAGCCAATGACTTTGACAATGGGACATTGCTGCAAAAGAGATTCTTGTGAAATTTGTAAGAGAATATGCTTCTCTTCCTCTGTCTCACTATTGCATCCACCCTTTTTCTTTTCCACACTTTCTTTTTCTTCTTTCTCTCTTTGTTCATCCTTCTGTCTAATTAACTATATGTCATACTTTCAGACATCATTTCAGAAACACCTAAAGCTTGGGTTTCCTTTCTAAAAGTTGGGCAGCTAGGGCAAACCATCCATTTAGATTTCCTTTTTAGTTATTCAGAGAGATCAGGATTTTCATGTGGTGATTTGTTACACCCTAAAACTGGTGTATAAAATCACATGGATTAAGCACTCTTTGGAGTCACCACTAGAGAAAGAACCTGGACCATTAAGTGTAAATTAGATCTACAACTTTTGGATGGCCAAAGACAGCAAGGCAAAATCTATCTCAAGTCTATCTCTTTTTAGAATGGGCCCTAAAAGCTTAAATATGATTGCTCATAACTGATGTCTTGTGGCATCTTTCTATGTTGAAACTGGGCTTTCAGACTGAAGAGGAAGGCACAAGACAAGAACTTTTAAATGCGTAGGAAAACAACCAATACACAAGAGGTTGAATAATTTGAACCTTAAAAAGAGTAGTTTGTTGGTATGCAGCAATATTTTGATGATTAATTTTTTTTAAAAATTTGCTACTAGTTACTTCTAAGGTCATAGTGGCCAGGATCTCCAAGTCTGGAACAGAACCCTACTGCTTTGGTAGGGATTTTGAGAGTAATGTTGTGTCATGACAATAAAGGAAGTCCCATGCTGAATTATGTATGCATTTATACATATATAGTGTGAATACATGCCATACGATGTGGGAGGAAGCACAAGTGGGACTAAGGTTACAGACTACAGCTCTTTAGTCTGGACCTTAGAAGACTGAGGAAAGACATGATAACTATTCAAATACGTGAAAGTCAACTGCAAAGAAAGGAATAATCTGTTCTCCATGTTGACTGGAGATAGATCAAGAAGTGTAGTCTTAAATCACAGAAAGTTGGGTTTAAGTTTGATAATAAAGGAAAAAAAAAAGCAGAACCACTTAATGATAAGGACGGTGAAACACTGAGTTAAATTGCCTAAAGGGATTTTACTAGGGAATTTTATGCATATGTCAGACAGACATCAGTCAGGAATACCAGAGATACACCTGAATTTGCATCAAAGCAGGAAAATGGATTAGGTGGCCTATAGAGATCCCTTCCAACGCAACACACCTATGATATAATACCATTTTTTTTTTTTCTCCAAAAGAATTACTACACTTCAACAGCTCTACGGCACAGCCTTGAGCCCACCCAGATGACTAGGGTCCATATTTCTCAGACGCATATTTCCCAGAGACTGTTTGGCATCCACTTGAACTTTGAGCTGTTAAAAACACAGGAGAGGAATCTGAAATCTCTACTGACACAGCTCTCGTGGTGTAATTGTTAATATTATCCCATCTGTGGATCATTCCCGAAGGTCTCTCCTGCTCTGCCTCTCTCACTTCTGTCTCTAGGAGGTTTGTGCCAAAGGGGATCAGGGGAGTGGTACAATTCCCATTCACAAAATCCTTCTCTTCCAGCTTTAATCACAGCCCCACCTTGCCAAGAAGGCTCTTTAGAACATTGGGAGCTTGTGTTGCATTTATTATAGACATTTGTCACAGACAGATCAGCATGTTTTCATTTAAATTCATCTGTAAATTTTGTTGATCCAAATCAATTTCTTCTCCCCCACTTACTGCTTGTCTCACAAGAAAAGCTTCTTAATGTCAGTCATGTGATAAGGAAATATGATAGACACCAACAAATTTCTACAGACTGAAAGGACCTTGGAAAACAGTCTTGGCTACTGTAAATTAGCTTTCTTCCACCGAGTTCAGTGAAACTTTTTTACTGCTGCTGCAGTTTTGGAAAGCTGTGAATAAGTTTGTTAAATCCATGACTTTCAGCTTGTGGTCCATGTACTCCGAGGGGTCCGAGGTACCTCCGAGGGTTTTTATGACTTGACTTCTCCACAAGTCCCATTCACAAATTTATAGAAACAAATAAATTGGTCAAGCAATGAAAAACAACCACCCTGGGGGACTAAGCCAACAGCCATTTTGTGGCTATGGGGAATTATCATGCATGAGTTAAGGACCGATATTAAAAAAGGCACGTCGGATTGATTGGGCACAAGCAATTAAATCTTTCTGTTTTATAGAAAGGCCTTCAATAACCACAGCTTGGTAGACCTCCCTGGTTCACCCTACATCTCTGCTGAGAGAAGCAACTTTGCCTTCTCTAAATCCTATTAAGGCTGAAGGAGGAAGGAAGGAGATGAACTATGGCATTGTCAACCTTCAGATCAGTAAGCCACCAAATCCCCTTACGAGTGTTTGCCCCCACATTCTCCCATTCAAGCAGTGACCTAGCCAGACCCCATTTGGTGGGCACAAGGGATGGCACATCATACATGGAGACTAACTATGTGCAACCTTCCTGTCCTTTTCACTTCATATTTGCTTCATTATTTTTTTATCTTCAATCGCCTTCTTGAAGCTCTTTAAACCAAGCAAAGGAGGGTTAAGTCCTTGGATGGAGGAAGGAAAATAAACTTGGGGAGAGTTTAGCAGCCACTGTTAAGGGCAATCAACTGATGAGTGTAAACAACACTCTTGACCTGGAAACCTCCATCCATTTTCAAAAGAAAACATCACTCATTTGACCATATGAGGGCACAATCTCCTTATTTTTAGGATTCCAAGCTTAATCCACAACGGATATTGTTTGAAGTTTGTCTCAGTGCTTTTGCTCATAGTAACGCATGCAACGCTGTGTGTGTAACCACATCAGCTACTGCTGGTGAGCAGGAGAGCTGTTGCTGGGAACACTGGGGAGCTGCAAGAAAGAGCCAGACGCAGGCAACACCGTGTGTCCCACGCTCCCTTGGTCTGGGGAAAAGCAGGTCCCTTAGTCTGGCTGGGTAGTCACATCATGTTAGAGCAAAAGCGCATTGCTGTGGCTAAGGGTGCAGAGAATGACATGGAGAAAGGTCGCAGATAGGTGCTCGCTTCAAACCTTGCCTGGACAGTAGGTAAAACTCAAGCCTGTAAGCTCTGCCTGCTTAAAAGAACTCTTTGAATAGGGGGTTGGTGTGGACATTGGAAGGCATCAGTTTAATCCTTGGCTTGCTAATATGGTCCTGAGGGCCACTACAAATTCTTGGTGTGGCTCTAAAACTGTCGGGCAAAGGTCACTCCAAAGACTTCCTGCTCAGAGGTGCCCGGGAGCTAGCAGAGGTGCCTGTGGCCCTATTACCACTCTCCCAGGAGTCTCCTGCTCATTCTTCAGGCTGTTCTTCCTCAGTCTTCTCCTGCTCTTGTTGTTTGCTCAGGACACATCGGTCTTCCCTTCCTCTAGAGCCTTGCTGCAAGTGGCCTTCACTCCTGGTGCTCCTGACATCTGGCATGGTGAGCCTCTCTGTGCCTTATCTCCAATGGCAAGAGCACTGCTTTCCACCTGCCCTCAGAGTATGCCTCCGCACGGCTCCCCTTGTCTGCACAGTTCTCCAGTTGGCTTGTTTAACTCCATTTTGGCAGCAGTTTTCAGCAAAGACGTGACATTAAATAGAACCATCCAGCTTTATCCCAGGCAGTCCCCAGGAATGGTGTAGACACTGTTTTTCCATGATGGATTTCGAAGGGACAGAAGGGAAGAAGCAGCAGCGTGAGTGATTTACAAGATCAAGAATCCATTGTTGGAAGCGGGAGACACCCGTGTGGATCATCTCAGTGGGGCTATTTACTTCACTGCCACTGACAGTTGCCGTCCCTAGAATGACCTTTCTATTCCTCCTCTTTTTTTTTTTTTTTTTTTTTTTTTTTTTTTTTTTTTAATATGGGTCAAAAAGGAACAAGGGAATAGAAACATAAGGAATAAATCAGAAAAAAAAATCCTTCCCAGCTTTTCCACTGTGCCTGTGGAGTTAGGTCTGATTTTCTTTTTTTTTTTTTTTTCCTTGGGAACAGAACTATTAAATTTGAATCAATACCCTTTTTTTTGGTTTGTTGTTCATCTTTCTCTGTTAAGGATGGTTTGCACGTCTCTGTTAGCAGCAACACCCCTCTGGTTCATCCCGGATCCCCCTTGGGTTGGAAGCCTGTTTGTTTTTTGGTGGCACTTTGACAGTTTCACAAGGCAAGCGTAGAAAAGGTCACGAGGGACTGGTAGGGAGGGAGGGAAAGGAAGCCAGTGCTTTTCCGATTGAAAACCTGCCACCAATCATGTATGATTCAATGGCAAAATGAATCCCAGGCGCTTTATGTTGTTGTTGACATTTACTTAGCAAGAGGGGTTGACGGGCAGATTTAATGGGGTTGGGACGGCTCACGTTTAAGTCAAAGTGACCAAAGTGCAATATTAAAAATGATTGAAGTGGGAACCTTTTCAGATTACTCATTGGCTATCACTTCAAGAAGCCATGTGGTAAACCGAAAATATGCTGCATGAATGGCCCAGCTCTTTTAAGGAATGCATCGATTTAGCAGAGACTGGATATGTTGCTAAATTTAAGCTCCAGCCTCCCTCTGACTGGGAATAGCTGTTCGCTTGCAAGGCTGCAGTGTAAGCTAGTAAGTGCCGTGCTGCCTTCATAAATGGCAGGCCATGCAGTTAACACCTCAGCCCTGCGCAGGCAGCTTTGCCGCTGGCGTTTCCTTTGCTCCCAATGCACAGCCTCTTCCCAACCCTGGCGGAGGAGCCTGCTCCTGCTCTCTCCCCAAGGCAGGAGGGAAGGGGGGGTGTTTGTTTTCTTATCTTCCACCTCCTTCAGTTTGGATGCACTGTGCTCCTGCTTCTGGCGTTTGGCTTGATAAGACCTCCTGCTGCTCCTAGGCAGCTGTGGAGGGATGGACTGAGATGCTGCTTTTAATGGCATCCGAGGAAGCATGTTTGAGAAGGCAATGGAAGTGGGAGGCATCAAAAGTTTCTTTTCTTTTGCATATATAAGATGCATTGCTGCTGAGACCTGGATGGATGATGTTTTATAATGATTGAGTCAAAGGAGAGAGAAATACCTTCATATCCAGATAAGACCAGAAGCAGGGACAGGCAGCACCCTCCACTGCCACAGCACCTGTATATCCTGGCTGAAGGCTCCTTTCCCACCCAGCCAAGGGAAACCAGAAGAAACAGACTCACAGGGGCTCTCTGTGAGATTCCCCTTTCTGATTAGAACTTGTGACAGCAGGGCTTAGTGAGCCTGCAAGAAGCCAAGGGGCACTTGGGTTTCATAGCAGCACTCCACTGATCTGTGACTTGAGGAACTTTATAACTCTTTCTGTGGACACATACCCTTTAATAACGCACAGAACTGGGTCCTGATCTGCAGTAAAGAGCGGAGGATAGAGGGAAGGGCTATTTGATATCCACCAGAGATCCCCCACCAGCAAAGGTATTTCACAAGCGCAGAGGAGACAACTGGCCATGTTTCCCTTTCCATTTCAATTCCTGCAGCAGGGCTGGCTGCATACTGCCAAGAAATGCAAACAGAAGCTGTCCTGTGTTGTTTCATCCCCTTTCTTTCTCTTGATCTCCATACCACAGCCAGCTCTGATGGTTCCTTGAGAAAGCCCAATGGATTGCAGCTCCTGTGCCCTCTCTCAGCATAGGGCAAGGGCTACAGAAGAGTGGTTTTGAGTCCCATTGTGCTGAAAGTTGGACAAGATATGGCCACAGTAGCGCATGCAGATACCAGGTGGCTCCTTTTATGTTTAGAGGTAGTTTACCTCCTATTCTATTCTATTCTATTCTATTCTATTTTATGTTGGCTTTCCAGTTTTGTTCACAAACTGATGTAGTGAAAGACAAAATGCCTATGTCAGATACTTCTCAGGATAAGATCTCTTTTCAAAACACTAGGAGCTGGGGTGAGATGTTGGTGGCAAACTGCTCTTGAGTCTACCTTTGTTTACCTTCTCTCCCTACTCTGTGCTCCTCACCACCTCCAAGTCAGGTGTAGGCAGCCCAGTGCATGGTGGGCACAGCCTCTTATTACCACCCTGTAGTGCCTTTCTCTGCCACTCAGCCCACCCAGGCCTCTGCAGACCTAACCCCTAATTGGTGCTCAAATAAATAATGCCTGAGCCAAATCAAATACTGAAGGTTAAAGCATGATCTGGAAGCCTAAGCTCATAGGAGTGCAGCAAGCCAAACCAGGAAAGGGGTTTAATTTAAGGGACCAAGTCACTCATTAAGATTTGAATGTCATCCCCCCCACACAAAAACAAAAAAACCCAACAATGCCAACAAACCAAGACAACTGGAAGGTTTCTCTTGGCTCTGAAGGGGTAGCTTAGAACAGATGGGTCATAAAGATGGCTGAGATAAAGACAGCACCCCGGACCCCCATGGTGCAGGAATTCTGTTATGTTCAGGGCAAACACTTTTGTGAACCTTCACAGCTTCCACTTTGCTGAAGCTTTGGTCGCAGTGCTTCAACAGTGTTGTTATCTCATGCAGACAGTCTCCCCAAAAGGCCAAAAACATCTTCAAGGAAAAAATGGTGAGAGATCAGCCAGTTGTAGAAGAAAATGGCTGAGAAGCCTGCATTTAAGGGAGGAAAAGTTGGAGCCCTCAACCAGGGAGCAGTAACAACAACCAAACCTGCACTTAGATATCAGCCAGCCTGTCTGAGGGAGCTGAATTTTGCTTCTGAGTCAGGTGTGTCTGAAAAACACTGCAGAAAGGAAAAGTATTTACACATAATGATCAACATGGGTCAATTAATGTGCAAGTACTTGGATGAGATTAGCCCGAAGTAGGAGTAACACAGTGCTGGGCAGCCGATATATCTATTCTTGCCAAAGCAGAGCTCCCTTATAGTGCAAATGTTCTTCACCAATTCATATCACTCATTATGTGATGAGGTGTGCGTGCAGAAAAAATATTGCTGTACAGCAGAGGGCTTCTGTAGCCTTGACTGGGTTTAGTTTCACTGAGCTTTACTCTAAATCTCAAAAGCTTTAGCATCAGTCTCTGATCATGTTCAAGTTAAGGAGTGGTGAGCCAGGAACAGGCTTGTCCACAGAAATACCCCGTGGTGTCAATTCCTGCAGCAAGGTTCCTACCAGAAGAGACACATTGCCATGGGATGGACCTTGCTGGATTGGTCCTCCTGTCTTCACTGAATCCTCAGAGCCATCAAGACTTGGTGGCAAAGCCTACTATGCTGTCTGGAGAAGCAGTCTTTCAAGATGGAATTCAGGTGCCCAAGCAAACATGTCTGCAGCCATTTCTTACTGGCCTCCCACAGCCTTTCCAGAAGGCCAAGGGTTTTTCCTAGCTTTTCTATCACATCCAGTGGCTCTATATGTGTTTAGAGTACCCCATAACATCCCAAATAGCATTAGATATCTGATTTAGGTAACTGAACCTTATCCTCAACTATTTGCGCTTGTGAACAACATCAGAGAAGACATTAGGGAACCAGGGCTGCATCTTGGGAACCAGGGCTGTAAAGACTACAATGCCCTCTCCATCTCTCTCTCTCTCCCCAGGAAATACATTCATTTCATGCTATGACCACTATTATCATTTTGCAGTCCTTAGACTAGGCTCCAGCTCACATATATAGAGAAGTTCCCAGCATTGATAGCAAATACCAGTCTTCCTCTTGCTAGGCCCACTGTCAGCAAAGGCCATACTCTGAAAGTCTATGGCCTAGATAAGGAAAATAAAGGAAATAATGACATCCTTATTTTGCAGGTGATTAACCAGGTGCAGAGGAATGTGTTGACTTCTCCTTGGACACCTCAAGCAGAAAGGGAAAATGAGCATTGTGTTCCTCAGTCCCGTGCTTGTATCTTCCAGGCCTGCTGACCATCTCTTTATCACATTTGGCACGTACAAGAGCTTGATCAGGGTGGAATTGCTCTTAGTTTCCAGCTTATTTGCATTACCAGCATGGCAAAGAAGTTCGGTCATTACCACAGGACCCCACGGAAGTCAGCAGTGCTGTGTAAACACAAAGAGAATGGATAGACCTTGTGCCAGAGACCTGGCACTTGTGAACAGGTTGTGAATCAGCCTTTCTCAGCTGGTGGCCAGCATCTCTGACAACTCCTTCTGTTGGTGCGTAACTAATGTCTCTCACCACATGCACTTGTGCAACAACATGTTTTAGCGCCTCTGTCCTTTTTATTCCCTTAATATGTTACTGCCTTTTTCTCTGTTTTAATTAGGAATGTATCTCTTTTTCCCACCAGGGGCTGGGAGAGGGTAGTGGAGGCAGCCTTATTGCCAGGTTCCTTCGTTTGTCTTGGCCATCTACTTGGGCTGGCTGGCTCTTCCTTTAATCATGGTCTTCTTGTACAGCGTTAAGGTGCCGTCCGCTAGACGCCTCAGAAATGTGTTAAGCAAATAGAAGAAGAGGCATTACAATAATCAAGATGAAATTACAAACCACAAAAGTGAGGAGGTACAGGCTGAAGGAACAGTCTGACAGAGGCTAACAGTCCTCAGGGCAAGTCTTCAGGAGAAGGTGAAAAGATGTGAGAGACATCAAGAAAAGATGGCCTGGCAAATGTATGTGCATGAAATACAAAAACATGAAGTGGAAGGCTATTAGTAGCAAAGGCATCTGGATAAAATTACAGTTTAACAGTGCACAAGAGAAAGAGAGAGAAAAAAACTTTATTAGATCCACCAACAAGTCTCGCTCTGTTTTAAGGAAGAAGTACACAAATCAAGGGGTTATTTTTATTCTCAGAATGAGCTCGTTTCCCAAATGAAAGAATGAAAGATGAAGTAAAAAAAAGTTGTAGGGAAAGTCTTTCTTTCTACTCAAGTCCTGTGGAAAAATCCCCCTGATCCCAACTTTATGAAGCCCATAAAAAAACTTGGAAATCTATCATGGCAGATGCCGATGGGACTGGTGTTTGAGGCTTATACTTATTGGGTCTGATAGACAGAGGGAAAGAGAGGGGTTGTAAGGCAGTCGGAAAAGTGCTCTGCTTTGGAAGCGTTCTCATCAGCCTATTACTTTGCTTAAAGGTCAATAGGGTGGAGTCATGGCGAAGGGAAAAACACAGCAGTGGAGTGCATTGCCTGCTGGCTGAAGCCGGGAAGCTCCTGGTGACATCTTGGAGTGCTTTAATCTGGCGGAGCAGAAGGCTCCAGCATACATTTTTTTTTGGAAGCAGCAGAAAACAAGGGTTTCCCTCTTGAATTTTTTAATCAGAGGTGCCTAAATCTGTAAAACAGCTAAATTTGATAGGAAGTCAAGGCCAGATTTCCTCTGGGTGCTCTTTAAATCCAAGCCTGAAATTCTAGAACTGGGGAAAGAACTCACCTCATTCTTTCCTCCGCCATAACAGGCAATGTGCCTTTGCTCTCAATTTCAGAGATAAAACGCTCTATTTCGTTACATTATGGCAACATCAAACTAGAGTTTCAACATTTATTCCATACCTATAACAGACACTGCAGTGCTTCTGCCTACAAATGTCCTTTACAGATACGGAGACTAAACCAGAGAGAACCAGACAGTCATACTGAACACTGTTTAAATACAAGGCATTCTGCTCTGGGACTAGACTTTCTGAATGTGTTAGGTCCCCTGTTCCCTATCCCCCAGTCAACGATTGCCAGAGAAAGCTGAAATGGAACGTAGAGGGTGGGTGACAGACAGGGGGGAGTGTGATGCAGGGTCACCTACAATGTTCAAAGGAAAATGCCCAAGAAGGGGTAAGTCAGTGACACCCCAGGGAAGAAGTATAGACACCTTTGTATCTGCCTGAAGTGATTTTTGTAGGACATCACAAATCCCCAGCTGTAGTTTTAGTTTAGTCCAAGCAAACTGGGTCAGATAGGGCAGTATCTTGTCTGCAACTACCCACCATATCAGTGGTGGAGACATAACTAGAGCCCTTCATGCAACTAAGCAGCAGCTGCAGAAATGAACAAGTTCACTGTGAAAGTCTTGAATTTCATTCTCTAGATCTTAATTCTTGATTTCTCTCTCAGATAATGAAGGCAGGTTCTTGCTCTCAGAATCACAGAATGGTTGAGGTTGGAAGGGACCTCTGGAGGCCATCTGGTCCAACCCTCCTGCTCATGCCAGGCCATCTAGAGCTGCTTGCCCAGGACCATGCCCAGATGGCTTTTAAGTATCTCCAAGGAGGGAGACTCCACAGCCTTTCTGGGCAATCTGTTACCCACACAGCAAAGAAATGTTTCCTGATATTCAGAGGGAACCTCTTGTGTTCCAATTTATGCCAATTGCCTCTTGTCCTGGCACTGGGCACCACTGACAAAAGCCTGTCTCTGCCCTCTCTGCAGCTCACTGCACAGATTTATGGACATGGATGGGATCCCCCTGACCTCCTCTTCCCCAGGCTGAGCAGCCCCAGCTCTCTCAGCCTCTCCTCATAGGACAGATGCTTCTGTCCCTTCAGCAGCTCGGTGGCCCTCTGTTGGACTCTCTCTAGTATATCCAGGTCTCTCTTGCACTGGGTGGGCCAGCACTGGACCCAGTACTCCAGGTGTGGCCTCACCAGTGCTGAGCAAAGGGGCAGGATCACCTCCCTCAACCTGCTGGTGATACTTTGTCTAATGCAGTCCAGGATAACGTTAGCCTTCTTAGTAGCAAGGGCACATTGCTGGCTCCTGTTAAACTTGGTGTCCACCAAGACCCCCTAGGTCCTTTTCTGCAGAGCTGCTTCCACCTGGGTGGCCCCCAGCCTGTCCTGGTGCTGGGGTTGTTCCTCCCCAGGTGCAAGACTTGGCACTTCTTCTTGTTGAACTTTGTGAGGTTCTTCAGATATCACTCTAAATCCATAGATGTGTGTATGTACAAGCTCATGTGTGCATGTGTGATTGTATAAGAGTTAAATATTTCCTTGGGAATAATTTCCAAGAAATAGATGAACTCACTTTTATCTGATAACCAGTTCTGTCATTCCTTCCAACCATTCTGGTATTCTCAAACAGAAGTATGGTATGGTCCTGCTTCTCCATCTCCAGAAGACCTGTTTATGAAAAGAAATGAATGGATTAGCTAATCATGGCTATTCTTATGGACAGCAAGCCAGATTAGATTGAGACAATTTGATATCTTCCTACCGCACTCCAAACTTTCAACTTGGAAAAAAATCCAAATGGGACAGTTAAAGAAATTTTGTACTCAATGAAAAACTACTGCTGCTCTCTCAGGAAAGAATTGCATTTGCCTTCATCCCTTTGCTGAGTATCAGAAAATTTAGGTTGGAGAATGTTAGGTACATACAAAATCCAGTGTACTCTGTGAGATCTTACCTTTCTTATGACATCTCACCAAAAACTGTACAAACCCAGCACACCATTGTAGGTTAGTTACTGGAGGGTTCCTGATCTAAATGCTTGGAGCCACATAATCAGAAGCATTCTGGCCCTAGTCAGAATGAAATTCCAGGGCAACATGAGCCAAGTGAGGCAAAATCCTGTGTTTTGTCTCCCTGGCAACATCTGCTACTGTCATACAGCAAGACTTGTACTTTGCTTACCTCCACACCTTCTCAGAGAATCCTACATTAGTTAAGATGTTTCAGACTTTATCCTCAGAATGATGCAGAAGCTGGGCTAACAGGAACCAGGGACTGTCTAAAACCCTGGGGCAAAAATTGGAGCTGTCTCAAATGCAGTTCTCTGTTATCAGAAGTTGTGCAGGTGTGAGACTGTGGAAGAAATTCCTGCAGAAACTAAGGACCATTGTGAACATCTCCACCCTCTGCTCCAAATGGCAGAGTTCTCTAATATAAACATCAAGTAACATAAACATAATGCAAGCAAATGAAAACCCTCACGCTACTTCATAGATCCTTACCTTCAGAAGAGGGAATAGGGTATAGGAAAGCCTCTTACAGTTGACTTTCTTATGACAATCTTTGTAGCCTTCAGATAGCCTTAGCTGGAGCAGGCTCTGTATAGAGGGAGCCTTGGTGGGGCAGAGAAGTTAACTGCACATCTATTACAAGGCTTTGTTGAGTGCACACACGCTCTGCAACAAAATCTGGGAAAATTCTTTTATCAGTGCCAAAAAACACATCTGCAAGAGGGAGTTTTAGCAGGGTTCTCCCTGCTAAATATTGAGGATCTGTTCTAAGTCAAAGGCACACTGCAGATTTTTTACCATAGGTAAAACAATATATTTTCCCCCTAGCCTTGTTCTCAGAAACTGTTTTGGCTGAACTATTTTGGCTGAAGTATCCAGGGAAATCCAGCCTATGGCATACATCCTACACTGCAGCCCTTTGCTTCATTTTTGAGTGTGCTGTAAGTGGCTGAAAACAAGGATTTGAGGTGAAAAGTTTCAGGCAACTGTAAGTTTAGACATTCCTAACTATTCTGCCTTTAATGGCAAAACCATATTAAAACTGGAATCAGACCGGCACTTTGTAAGTTGGGCTCTTTTCCAGCACCTATCATGGAAGCTCTGGGTGATGGCAGTTTGCTTTAACTTAGACTCAGCCTGGGCTATAGAAGTTTTCCCCATTTGGGAATTTTGAGCTTCCCCAGCTGGTGGCATCTGCTACTTGATGGCTGGTACCTGCTGATCTGCTGCATTACCATTTTTCTTTCAAAGCAATTTGCAGGAACTGCCACAAATGAGTTGGATTTCAAGATAAGGAAGAAAGGCTCAAAAGAACAGATACTGTGTTCAGACCTCTGCTAAATACAAATGACACTGCCTTTCCATATAGCACACCAGTGGAGGAAATACAGAATGATGTAGACTGGGAGAGACCTGCAGAAACCATCTAGTTTGACCTGCTCCTAGGAACAGTTAGAGCAGGTAGCCCAGATGACAAAAGTGTGAAACACCTGTAGTGAAAGTACTATAGATATTTCTGGATATTTCCCCATATGTCTTTCTATGGTTTTCAGAATCTGTTGGCCATGAAAGCACATGGTCTGAATTGGTCTCTTGAATATAGATGCCATAGTACCTCAACAATTGTTGAGATTACTGTTAGACATTTAAAGTTAACAGTCTAGTTGACACCATCATCGCTCCTCAAACTTTTAGGGTCTTAAAACCAAGCCAGTCCTAAGCAAGAAACAAATATGCTTTACGTTTTAGAGCTTTACTGGAAATAGTTTACCTTTTGGGTGAGTATCAAAATTACAGGTTCAGGAAAGAAAGTTGGCAGCTGTGATACAATGCTTCAGCAAAGATCTCCAATCAATAAGCAATTATGATTTGATAAATCAAGGCTGCTGTTAGATCACAAAAGAAATAGAATGGAGAATCACAGAAAAATTGCTTCCACCTCCCACATGAATCTGAGGGAAGGAGAACAGGAACTTCTCATTGAACTTCACGAGATTCTCATCATCCCACCTCTCCAGCCTGTTGTGGTTCCTCTGGATAGCATCATGACCCCCAGTTTCTTGTCATCTGTGAATTTACTAAGGGTGCACTCTACCCCATAATCCAAATCGTTAATGAAGATGTTAAGCAGGCCTGGACTCAGTATTGACCGCCAGGGTACTCTGCTCGTTACTGGCCTCCAACTAGACTTTGCACCACTGACCACTACCCTCTGGGTCAGGCAGTTCAACCAGTTTTTGATCCACCTCACTGTTTGCTCATCCAGCCCATGCATCACAGAATCATAGAATGGCTTGGGTTGAAAGGAACCTTAAAGATCATCTAGTTCCAACCCCCCTGCCATGGGAAGGGATGCCACCCACTAGATCAGGTTGCCCAGGGCCCCATCCAACCTGGTCTTGAACACCTCCAGGGTGCATCAACAGCTTCTCTATGAGGAGCTTATGGGGGACAGTGTCAAGGGCCTTAATGAAGTCCAGGAAGACAATATCCACTGTTCCCCACTTATCCTTCAGGCTGATGATTTCATTATAGAAACTTATCGGGTTGGTCAGGCACGGCTTCCCCTTGGTGAATCCATGCTGACTACTCCTGATAATTTTCTTCTCCTTCATGTACCTGGAAATAGTTTCCAGGATGAGCTGCACCACCACTATCCCAGGGATTGAGGTGAGGCTTACTGGCGTGTAGTTCCCTGGGTCCTCCTTCTTGTTGTTTTTGGACATAGGAGTGACATTTGCTTTCCTCCAGTCTTCAGGACTTCTCCCAGTTGCCATGATCAACCAAAGATTATAGAGAGTGGCCTTGCAATCACATCTGCCAGCTCCCTCAGCACTCGTCACTGCATCCCATCAGGGCTCCTGGACTTGCAAATGTCTGGTTTGTTTAACTATTCCCTGACCTGAACCCATTCCACCAAGGGTACAAGCTCACTGCATTTATTCCTGTAGCTTATTTATACTTAGGTAGGCTTTTCTCTCTTGTAGCTGCTATGCTCTCCAGGTAAGCTACAGGAGACTTAGTTGTGTTGGGTATTATTCAGTCTAAGATAGTCTCTATTTTCTCCTCTTAAAACTTCAACATAACCAGTAAGGATGAAATCTCACTGTATCCCAGCCTAGTGGTGTTACTTTATTTTAGCTCCCTGTTTTATTTTTCCCTATCTTTTTCCTTCTTCTGGGAAAGGTTGTTGCTGGTGGGGATTATTGTTTTTTTTTTTTGTTGTTGTTGTTGTTTGTTTGTTTGTTTTGATAGAGAAGTTCAGTCACTTTTGAGGAAAAAAAAAGTGAATGAAGGTTGGGATGTTTGCTTTGAATTGCATTTTCTTGTTTGGTTGTTTTTCTGATCTAAGCACAGCTTCTTCTTGAAACAGGAGTTCGAAGTTTAGGGAGTAAGTGATGTTTGCCTTTGTCTTACAAATGTATTGCTTGCTATTCCCATAGAAAAACAGCTTACATCAGCCAACTAAGAGGTTTTCTGAAGATATAGCTTGGCAGTGCTGTGAAACAGGTTTGTTATTATCTTATGATGAACACTATTGTGATCACAGGGGAGTGTTTTAACTTGGAATGTTCTCTGCCAGAGCCACTCGGTGTCACCCTTTCCTGGCTTCATTAACTATTTAGCTATGCCTTGGCTATGTACCCCATCCCCTTCCTGTGCTGATCCTAAGAGAAGAGGACACCCACTAGTGTCAGCAGCTCTGTTGGGTGAAGTAACAGAAATTTGTGCAAGACAAAAAAAAAAAAAAAATAAAATACAACCATGAATGGCTTGTTCCCAAGCAGAAGGTACAGCACTGCATTATCCAGGGCTCTAGCACAATTTGATGTCTCCATTGGTGACCTGCATTAAGAAAAACTGACTTTACTTATCAGATGTGCAGGTGGCACTGGCTGGGCCACCAGCCTGCCAGCAGACTGAAAGAGAATCCAAAGCAAACTCTGCAAACTGGAGAAATACCCTTAAAAATAGGATGCTAGTCCATGGGCACAAACACAAAGGCCCATGTTTAGGTGAGGTTAACCAGCCTAAGAAGAAAGGCTAGCTAGGGACAGCATGAGGGAAAGGATCCGGGGTATACAATGAGTCACATTGTGAATATGA
Source organism: Anseranas semipalmata (assembly GCA_013399115.1). Classification (NCBI taxonomy): domain Eukaryota; kingdom Metazoa; phylum Chordata; class Aves; order Anseriformes; family Anseranatidae; genus Anseranas; species Anseranas semipalmata. The sequence goes on along the minus strand of VXAA01002975.1, from coordinate 366,017 downwards.
GTCAGCAATGTTCTGCTATCATGTTGTCCTGGGATGTATAAACAAAGTAATATTCTGTAAGACACGTAAGCAATTCTTCCACTCTGGTTTCGGTAGACGTATTAGCTGACATACTGTGTCCTGAGTGGGGCAGTGTCCTTTCAAAAAGAGAGAGAAAGAAAAATGAAAGAAAAGATATACGAGTAATAAAACATGGTCCATAATGACCAAGGAGAAGGGGTAGCTTAGTCCAGGAAAGAGGAAGGCAGTTTGAATTTTGGCATTTCCTTTTGTTTGGGTGGTTGAGTCTGCAATCTTGCCAATCCCTTTAGCATAGCTTTGTTTCATTTCTGATGTCAGTGTTGCTCCAATTTAACAAAGTAACTCCAAGAAATACAGAAACTCCGTCCTCTGACATCACATTGGCATTCCTATATCTCTTCACGGTTGGAGCCACAGACTTGCTGTAGAAATCACAAAAATATGCCTGGTAAGGTCTCTGAGAGGTCATTTGGCTTAGCCTCCTTTCTGGAGGGAGGATCATCTGTGCACAAGAGGCCTCACAGGTGTTTGGATAGTCTATTTTTAAAAACCACTAGTACTTGGAGTTCAGCACTGACATTCATAGATTAGTAGACTCTACCCCTTTCAGCTGTTTTTTTTTTGTTGTTTTTTTTTTTCCCTCCTGTAAAATCAACAACCTCATTTTTTAAAAAAAACTTCTTAAATACTTTGGTTTTTACACCTCATCTTAATACGAGGGATTAATTCCGTTGCCTATGTGCAAGTTACTAGCTGCATTTGAGATGTTGTAGGGTTGTCCCACTGACAACCTCCAAATGCAGCTCTAGAAAGGTACAAGTCTCTCAAATCTTGTCTGAAACCTGCCAACCTTATGCACCCTTAAATGGTAAAGGCTGCCTGCATGTAGGCAACGAAGTCATCCCTTAAAAGAGCTGTTTTCTAAGTGTACTTTTTGAGTGTCCATGGGACACTGAGCTTCGTCCTCAACCCTATGTGGAGAGAAGCGTGGTAATTGGATGAAATTACTTCAAAACCTCAGTGTAAGATGTTACTGGCCACTAGCCCACCTTTCTCCAGAATCTTGAAACGGTGGGGAATTCCCAGACACTTCCCCAAAGTTACACGAGTATGACTTTGTAATGAACACTTTTTGTTTCTGGTGAAGCCAGGATGTTTCCATTTTGGGCCCCTAAATCTACAAGTCACTTAAATCCTCAGAAGTTGCCACTGTATATAGAAAACATCTGAATTCTTTCCCCACTGGTCATGTTCCAGGTTGACTCATCTGACACAAGGCAGATGATATTTGTGCTTCCAAAATGTGTTAGTTAGCCTGGTGGAGTTTTATTTTCCCAGGTACAAGTGGAAAGAAAACTTTATTTTTCCTAAGGTAAAAAAAAAAAAAAAAAAAATCCAATTTTTTTTTTTCTTACTAATCCATTGTACTTTCATTGAAAGGCCAAAAGCAAAAAAATGTGAATATATATCATCATCCGCATTATAAAATGATTTCTGACCAAATCTATTCCCTGTTTATTTTCCCAGATCCACTGAAATGTGTGTTAGTGACCTTGTTCCAGACTTGTGCTGGTCTAGCTGCTGTGACAGTAAGGTGTGTTGCAAGGTGGTTGGACAAGAAAAAGAACAGTAACCTTGCTCAGCAGAGGTGTTGTGTGTGTGGTCAGAGCATGCAGAACTTTAGCAAAGTGAAAAAGGTTTCCTAAATTTTAAGGTTACTCTCCACCGTGACACAGAACAGAGATGAATGTCCCATCTGAATTCATCTTAGCTTGCTGAGTATGATCAGATATTTTTAGAACAACAATGCAATGATAACTTGCATTGTATATGAGACTGCTTTAGTGATAATACTTACATTTGAGTGATCTACCTAAAATTCTTTTACAGCTAAAAAGTGATAAGTCCTTCTAGTCTGTGACTCATGTTACCTGCTTGCAAATCTATTTAGGATGAGCTGTCTCAGTCAGTGATATATGTCTCGGTCAGTACATATGTCTCTCCACTGATCCAAAAAGGAGTTTAGAGTGACTTATGCAGTTGTAGACACCTACACTGCAACATCTAAACTTACTGATACTACTCCCAGTTGTAGTCTTTATTTAAAACTAGCTTGGAGAGCCATTAAACAGTAAGAATATCTATACCAATGGTTAAAAATGCACCTGTTATTTTCTTTTAAAAAAAATACTATATTTGACTTTCATATATTTATTCCTTTGCCCTGTAGGGAGGGAAGAAAAGATAAAACACAAGCTACATATTTACATCAGCCTGAAAACCATGAAAAGATAAGATAGTGGATAGCAGTGAGGCAATTTATATAGGGAACATCTGAAAACATCTGAAAACAGAGTTTGGTGGTGCTAAGAGAAGCTCACAGGCAGACACACCGGTGGAAATGACAATTTTAATAACTTTTTTTTTTTTTTTTTAGTTGTCACTGTTATTTGTGTCAGCACCTGGAAAAAAATTCAAAAGGGTCACATTAAAGAAAAAAAATGAAAACAATCAACTTTTTTTCTTAATATATTTATAAAAGACATTTAAATTATATTTAAACTTTCAGTCTCTGTGGAATTGAACTGAGCTGTCAAATCTCTGGCTTTGCTAGAATGCTTGCTGCATAATAAAAGCAATTATTTCCTTAAACAAAAGTATTAACTGTTTCCCCCAGTTTACATTATACAGAAGAGCTTTTTTTTTTTTTT